>CADDXX010000218.1:818711-864282 GCA_902810485.1 Alauda arvensis
AGAGTCTGTGAATCAGCAGAGTGTGACAGGTCTATGTGGCCTCCCCATTCTTTTATTTCTTCTTCTTTTATCAGTAAAGGCTTTCCCAATGCCTGGCCAAAGAGTCGACAGACCTCCAGGGCTTTGCGGCGCGTGTTCCCAACGGCACTGACGCATGCTTGACGGCTGAGAGGCACAAGCAGCAGCACAATAACAAGCAGGTCCCCCTGATTGATGTACCAGAGTTCCTGCCAAGCTTGTTTTTTTAACATTGTGGGGTTTGTAACTGCAGAGATGCTAAGGCACATCACCTTCCCTCAGCTTCTGGGCCACAGCTTGGATATTGAGGGGAGTGTGTGTGGAGGAAACGCCAGCATCCTCACTAGTTCCGATGAGATCAAGCATTTCTAGCACCTGTATGCTTGCTCCAGGTATTTCAGTGGTTCAGCAGCAAGGCATACTAGCACCTGCTTAACCTCACTGGCCATATTACCTGATCTCCTGTAGGTACCTCTGACATTCACTTTTGGCATCTCTGGAACATTGAACAGCAGCTAATTAAGCTTGCTTCTTGGGCCAGGTAACTCTTTTCTTAAAAGAGGCAAAACCCCAACCAGGACTAAACTTTGYTTTGTCCCTGCCACTTAGTGGGAGAAGCCTGGACTGTGAATAGTCAGTGCTTAAAGCAGATCAGGATTGTGAGCTTCAGGGCAGCATGTTTTGATGCTGAGGAAGTGCCCCACATGGTTCTTTCCAGATCATGTCAGCAGCTAACAGTAATTGGAATTGGCAAGGGTACTTAAAATTATCAACACCTGGTAACACACGTGCACCCTCATGAATAAATACAAATGAAATCTACACATGATGATGTAATCAAAGCCAAATTCTGTTGACCTGATTCCAGCAGAATATTCTCCAGTGGAAATCAGTGGGAAAATAATTTTTATTACATTCTGCTTTTGCACAGGGACAAGAACAAATTCTACCTTCTAGGCTGAACAGCATTAATTTATAAATTATACTTAAATACTGAAATCTTTAGCATAAATATTAATAGKTGTGAAGGAAACTACTTGCTCCCATTGCAAACACCATAAATTATGTATTCATATTAACTGAGGCTGTAAGACTTTTGGCATGTGAGAGAACTTACCGAAGGGTGTCTAGGGCTTCTGGTGTGTGGTAGAAATGAGGTGGACTGATGGTACCAGAGGTTCCTAACTTTTCAACGAGTAGATTGCAAACATCCTGCATTTTTCTGAAATCACTGAATATGATACAGACCTGGGAGTGAGCAAACAGACATCACATAAGTAATATTTTCATTTTCCACTATGACTCAATGGTTTTATTTAAATCAGTATAAGGCCAGACACCTACAAGGTAACTAAAGATACTAGTCCYGTATACAACTCCAACATTTATGAACTTATAAGACTTCTATACAGCCCTAGAGACTAGCGTTAGGTTTGCAACAGAAAGAAGTTCTSTTTAAAACTGAGTATTAAGACATTTCCTTTCTGAGGAAATATGGCATTCTTGGTATGCAGACAATCTGAAGAATGAATGTGCTCTTTGGTGCACATGACTAGATGCATCCTGGTTCATCCCTTTTTAGATTGCTAGATATTAACTATGCAGAAGCTCATGCAAAATGATGTGGAAAACACTGCATGAAGTAAAACTRCATTTTAATTCCAAGCATTAGGTTAAAGAAACCTCAGCTTATGAGATTAAGCTAAACTGAGCCCAATTCAGYTTGCATTGGACTCCAAATTCTTTGTTCTCTGAACAGACTCACTGCAGTGCCAAGAGGGAATGGGACACTTCAGATTTGGATTAAAAACAATTTAAACACCTAGCTGTCCCTTTCTTTAAGAAGCATTAAATGAAGATGCATTAGGAATTCAGGTCCTTTCCAAATGCTATGAAGCAGGAATCACTATCAGCACCGGATCCAGAGCCCAAGAGTTTTCCTGGTGGAAAGTCCAGCTATGGAGCAACTTTCCAGGCAGGAGCCAGCTTTTCTCTGTGGCAAAGCACAGCTGCCAGGACTGAAGAAATGACACCAAGCTGATACAGCATTCAGGAATCAGAAATCCTGGATCCCTGACTCTTTTTTTTTTAGAAAAACTAAACTTCATCTTCACTTCCAGTATAGTGCTCTCACCATGAGCCAGGTTCACCTTCCCTCTTATCYCTGACTCCCTTCGCTTTTGCATATTAGTTCAGCTTCCACAGGAGTGGAAGAAAAAACCTGCACTGAAGAAAATTCTGCTGCCAACACCTGTGACATACAGTTTCCCCTTAGCTGCTGCAGTCTAGGCATCACTCTACCCCAGTGAAGGGATATGAGACAGAAATCCAAGTTACAGCATGTCAGCTGCACTGCAGCAGCTTCCTGTGTGCATACCAGAGATTTAGGTGGTATGAGATAAATCAAGGAAGCTGAGTCTCTCAGTGATTGAGGGAGCTACTTCATATACAGAGTAAGGTAAAAAGTAGTTATTGACAATTATCACAGATTATCACATCTTGTTACCCTTGATAGCCTTTTGGTGTAATACCTGAACCTTATCCTGGCTTGGATCCTTGCACTGGCTCAGTGGTTCTGAAAGGTGCAGTGTCAATTGAAGAGACTGAAGATGAGACTACACCTACASTTTTTTCTTCACTGGGAGTTCTTGCCATACATATAAAAAGCATACATCCCCTGTGATGTTTTGCCAGAAAACTGTCATAGCTATATTTTTTGGAAAGTATCACCATGAGGMCTGTCCTGGTGTTTCCCAGATTGCCATCAGGGAATCTGGGAATTTATAGGATTTGTTCCTTCTAAGGGATGAAACAAAAGAAATATGGGTCTTAAGCAGGATATAAATTGCTCAGTCTGGGGCACTTCTGAGCACTCAGGAACTTCACTGTTTAAAAAAAAGCACTTGATGAGGTACCCTCAGGGACAGAAAACAACTGTGCAATAGCTGATTTTGCTGTTCCTCCTCCTAAAAAAAAATCACAATTTTCATTTAGAGCTACATCTAATAAGTTCCACTTACAATTACAGAGACTACTTGAACATTAAAATGCAAAGAAATGTTTTAACTTCATCAGTTATTAAGGTTAAAAAGTGTGAAAAAGTAACTTGAGGCTATGCAAAACTATTAGAGACATTGCAAGGTTTGGATAAGGCTGTAAATGACAAGGAGGAGGCAAGTTTGTAAGAAGGTTTAYAAGGAGGCAAGTGTATTAAGAAATGCACAAAACCAAGATAATCTTCCTCCCATGAGAACGTCATGCAATAAATGAACTATTATGATAAAGATATTATAAAGCAGTGAGATCTTATACACAACTTCATTCTTCTGCACAGTTTCCTTTGTTCCAGCATGAATTAAAATTATCTCCTTCCAGTTGAAAGAATATCTTGAATTCTTCATTATACTTTAAATAGCTATTTGCCTGGGAAATTCAGTCTTCTAAAAAGTCTTTACAGGAGACAAATGGTAAAGAGTTTATAGAATGAAGTAACACAGGACTTCCAAGACTTTACATACAACACAGGTATAATGGCAAACTCTTTAACAGAGAAATAAGTGGAAGTGAGTTTTAAATTCATTTATATTGCTAAAGTAGGCAAACATACTGGTCAATGGAACTTCACTGGTTCATGAAGCTGCACTAATGAAACAAGGATATACATAAAGGGAGAAGCAAGGAGGCACTAAGCTMTGCCTCAAGAGTGGCCACACTGTTACCTCAGCATGCAGGGCAGACAGAACAGCAGCACTGTGGCCAGATTCCTCCAGTTCCAGCCCCCGGGTCCCAGGCAACCACACAACTTTGCAACAACAGTTACAGCTGGTCCAAACTGCTCACAAATCAACACTAAATCCAAGCAATTAGCTTTTCATGTATAATCCTTGTTGCAAAAAAACTACAGCAGAAGACAGATAAGTAGTTAAGCTACCACTTAAGACTGAAGCTGTAAGCCTAAGCTYGTCTGTAGCCTAAACAATAATTAATATAATAATTAATAATAGTTTTATTAATTTTTAAGTACAGATMATCTAAAAAACATGCTGATTTTTACCTCAAGTAAAAGGTAGTAGGTGTCTCTGTGAGGAAGCTGAAGTCATTCAGAACATGACACTGATGCACACYATTTAAGTATCTTAAGACTTATTTTAAAATCCAAATTTTGTTCTCCAAATTCTCAATAATTTCTGTATTAGTGTTATTTAGATGAGAATATGCCTTAAAGCAAGCAAACTAAGGAGGCTGAACCTATTTAGGAGGGCTGTAAACCACAGATCTATAAAACAGCTATCATTTTGTTGCAGGCTTCCAGGTTTACTTTGTAAGAATCTCTAAACTTGTTGGGTAGTGATTAAAGTTTTATGGTCTAAAAAAATACATTAGCTGAACACACATAATTTCCCCCAGTGAATGTTTYAAGCACAGCATTTATTTCCTACTATGGCATGAACGTGCAAATATATACTTCTTTAGCAGATACTGAAGTAAATGGGATTATTCCCATAATATCTGCATTTCACAGAACACTTTTTACCTACAAAATTCTGAGCCAATTAGCCAGGAAACAATTAGCTTTACTTAGAGCAAGCTGATGGCAGAGTTGTATAGAACAGACCAAAATCCAGGTGCTGTGCAACTGTGGTCTAAGCACATCTTGCATTTGCTCCCAGTTCAAGGAGCTAAAATAATGAAAAAAAAGAAAGCTGAGCTGAGGAATAAAAAGGGGTTATTAACTGGGGCAGCTTTCTGAACTCACCAGCTCCTTGCAAGAAGCAGAGGGCAGGAAGGGCTATGGGTGAAGGAGAGTTCAGAATTGTTGCTCACACTGCCCCAGAACCAAATATGCTGGTCTGTAGCATCAGGTAACATTTCAAAAGCACACATTCATCTGAGAAGAAAACGAGTTCTGCTCACAACTGAACASTGCAGCTGAACTCTGCTATAAACTGCAGGTCTTAAATAGTTTTTTCTGGACTATGCTGCTGCTATGCTCCTTGGTCTGATAGTCCGCAAATTTTTACAGGTCCTTTATACACTTGTTATTCTTTTATTTTTATTTTTTGTTAGGTTGAATACATACCTCTGCTTCCATTTGGTAAGTATTTTCTACTCTTCTAAAATCTTCTGTTACAGTCATATTTTCTTCCTAAAACAAAGTAGAGGAATATGACCTTAAAAGACAGAAATTAAGCATCTGCTGTATGTACATGGTGTCCTATAAAAGCTGAACTGTTTTGGCATACTATTTATGACTTTGCAACAGAAATTTTGAATTTTCCAAGCAAATATCTTCTGTTAAAAACCAGCTGGATGTTAAAGACTTCTTGCATTTTTCTAAGTCAATTATACAGTGGCTCTATAATGTGATTTTGCTGCTATTCCTTTGAAGAGAACAATTAGGTCATAAAAGTGGCTGCTAGGTAGAAGCCGTGTGCATTAGTGCGTAACTGCAAATTCACCTGGTACAAGAAACCTAGAAGCTTCACTTGCTTTTAGGAAGTTAGTATGTGAGAAGTGCTTTTCAGGACCCTATTTTAAGATATTGCAGCAGCAGGTTGTACCAAGGTCATATGAACAAAGGCTRAACAGCTATTATTCTGGCAGAATGGTAACCCTTGCAAAAGGCTGCTCCACCAGTGATACCTCAACAACAGCTACCTTGGTCAACCTAATGGCTGCACTGAGCACTAGTAAATCCTGTGGAACATATAAACAGGATACTGAACTCAGGAAGATACAGAATAATTGCAGTTACATGTGAATATTTGACCAGCTTGCCACTGGTCTAACAGTCATGCATCTTTCACCCACTTTGTTCTGCAGTTAACAGTTTGAATGAACGATTTATTGTGAAATTACTATAACATACCAATTATAGCACAGCCTGCAGTTTAATTGCAGCTTTGCATGTAACACCCATGAATCAGATACCCAGCCTTCCAGTTACTAAAGAAGTTTTATTTACTAAATTTATTTGCATAGGAAATATTTGCTTTCAATGTTGACACATTTCAAAAGATGCTTTGTGTCAGAATATTTCCTACAGACGCTCAAGTCTTCAAGTTTATCACGTAGCATGCATAACTTTATGCAAATGACATTAACTATGAGAAGCATTTTCCTTTTAAAATACTATATGGTTTTATTACCATTGCATAGCAGTCTACAAAAGATCAGAATTTCAAAATTTGTATCATGATTGATTGGTAGTGCTCAAATTCAAGCACAAGTCCTATTTTTAGATATTTTCAGAAAATCTCATMTAGTAAGAGCAAGGATTAGCAAGGACCAGTAGTCCATAAAAGCTGTATTTTTTCTTTTATGTGGCTGGCTGGGGTTTGCTAAAGAGTGATCAAGACAGTCTAGCACCCACAGCTCATTTAATTTACAAAATTGTGCAAATCTTATTAYTTATGATAGAATCCAATTAGAATTGCCAAGAAATATTTTTCCCAGAGGTTTCACATATCTCTTATAGACATTACCACACAGAAAACACAAACTTCTACMACTCATACCTTACAGAAATAGCTGTGCTGTAACACAATTGTAAATATAGAAAAAGTGCATTTGTTTTCCCCTGTCCCCTCTCCTTAATCCTTTTTCAAAACAGGTTCTCTKTTCTGCTGAGCAGATCCAAGCTTTGGAATTTGGCTGTGCCCTCCTCCCAAGGTTCCTGTGTATTTAAGGASACTGCCATCCTGCGGCACCAAGTGCTATGGCAAGATCGATATTGAGGAGTGAAAGATCATTTTGCACCATGTATTACAAAATTTCCTTTAGCTAATTTTAATCCCAGCAAATYTGACAGTAGCTGTATGTGCTACTGAAGATAAATGGAGGAAATAATTGCTGAAGGCATAACAAAGTGGCCTTCTGTGATACATTTTCTGTTAGATACTTTTTTGCCCTTTGTGACTGTGTTCACACAAAGATATGGAAAATTCAGGTAGGAGACAACARAATTTTAAATTGGAATCAAGACTGAGACTACTTCAAAAGCAAAAACTTTTCTTCCCTACTGTGTATGTCTACTATTCATATTTTGGCTGAGGAAATACCCATTTGATAGCAATAGCTACAGAAGAAATACTTTTCACTGTGATTAGGGGAAGCTGCACTTCAGGTGCTCTGGATATCTGGAATCTGTGGGCCAAGAATCACAGAAAAAAATTAAACTAATATAACAATATTGGTATCTCAATCATCCCAGAAACCACTGAACAACTCTAAAGAGAATCACATTTGAATTCTGCTTAGAAAGCCTATTTTTTATGTGGCATCACCTCACTGCTGCAGGCACTCTAAAATAGACAAAGATGAAAAAGATAGTCAATATCCTATTGAGCAGATCAAGTCTAGAAWATGCTTTGCTTTTTATTTTCACTCTTTTCAACTGAACACAACCTTATACAGCCTTTCCTCCTATCTGCTACTTCTGAACAGTGTCTTTGTCACAGGATCATTGTGCCCACCTCTCATGACACTGGATGTTTATAGGAATGACTGCTCTTTTCCCCAGAAGAGAACAGGGGGAAAAAATGGGTAAGTTAACACAAGCACACTTCAAGGAGACAAGWCTGCAACAACACACTAAGAGAACAGCCCATCTGCACACAAAATTAYGTGTTCTGCTCCTGGCTAATGACTGAACAAAGCTATGAGACCTTTTTATGACACACAAGCCAGCCTGAGCAAGGGAAAGTGTTTATAGTGTGGAATGCACACTAATGCCTGTTGGGTAATGTATGCTGATATGTGTAACTGTAAATAAAAAATATCTGGAGACATTTGAAAGTGTCTCTTCAAATCTACTTGTACGTTTGAACTGATATATCCAGCCTAACTTTACATTACGAAAAGCAAAGATATCTGAACAATCAAAAGATTTAGCTTTTTGCATCTGATCACAGCACTTTTGTTCTTGGCACTAAGGAAATGGTTAATGAGAGCCTCAATGTATGCTCCTGCCTCTTGACACCCATCCACAGCTCCAGAGAGTTAAGGATGGTGAGCACCTTCTGGGAYTGGGTAGCTGTGCTCCAGCCTCTCATCTCCTCACTCTGTCTTCGTCTGTTTGGCAGGAGATGACAGAATGATAACCCAAAAACCTATGGTGAAAGTTTCTGCTGCTTAATGAAGAAAKAACTGAAGTATATGTAACAGTTATTACAAGAAAAACAAAAAGCAGATTTGTACTCAGCAAATGCAGGGAACTCTGAAGGTATTTCTTTAAATATGTGGTAATATAAAAAAGGTGATGCCTTTCACAGGTTTTTACCTTCATTCAGGGATATATTGACATTGGAAGATTCTGCARCTGAGTGAGCAAACTTTAAAACCTTTTCAAACTGATTGTATGAATGTGCACAGATAACTGTGACTCCTGAGCAAGTTTTGAAATATGGATAATACTGCACATAAATCCAAGGGAGGTAACTCAGTTCAGACAATTTCTAACCCAGAGYCTACCAGATATAGTTKCCTAGATGGTTTGYTTTGTTCAACAGYACTCTGACAGGTACAACAAATATTATCACTGTTATTTTAAACAAGGTGCCAATGCCAACTCTTAGATATAGCCATTAAAGAAAAYGAGTGCCATCTCCACACCACTCCCCAAATAAATCATACGTGGCAAATACAAAATCTGTTTATAAGAGGAGAAAATGTTACTTTTGAACAGCTGGGCTGATTAAGGGAGATTGCTTTGAAGGCTGCAGGGAAAGTAAAATCAATGGGTAAACCACATTCTGTGCTCTGAAGGGCTGCATATACTTGCAGCACTCAATAAATAAATGCCACTATGTGCATCTATTTCTGATTAAAATCCTGTGTAAATGTATATGGAAATCAGGTGCTGCCCCCAGGCATCCTGACAAGCTCCTGCTGCTGCTGCAAAGGTTATGCACTTCTGATCTCACAGACTTCCTACTATAGCAACAATAAGGGTTAAGGAAATTGTCCTGTGGATTAATTAAAAATAAATACATAGCATAGTTAGATGATTTCTAAGGAGGTCTTAGATAAGCTGTAATAACTAGAACCATATGGAGATTGCGAAGAGAGATTAATTTTACAGTTGTCTAGAATGGTATTAGCTGCAAGTGAAGTTAGCAAACGCAGTTAAGARCAAATTGCCAGCAGTGAGAGTTGTTAGTGGAAAAGCTGCAAGGCAAATAAAAGCTCCAGCAGCAGTGATTTAAAACTGGATGGAACAAAGCACTGAAAATTGTACCGTGGGGAACTACTCTGAAAAAAAAATAACTTCATGTTGTTTTTCTCAGAGTTCCCTAAAGCTAACACTTTGCTAACACTGAGAAACCCACAACTCAAGCAGCATTTCACAGTCTCTCAACTAAGTGGAAAGAACATTTCCATTCTCCAACACACAGCATCTCTGAAACAGAAAAAGATTACTGTGAAATTATTGTAACTATAATAAGACAAGGAATGCTCTCACATTTCAAAAACAGCCCACTCTCCACCCTGTTTGCCTGCTCACATCACATTTCTGAACCTGACTGTTATAGACCCAAATAAAACCATTTGTTTGTCCAAGCTGTACTTCAGTTTGCAATACTTTTTTCCAGCCTGGAGCAGTGCACAGAGCCCCTCTAAAGCACACTTACCTATTTAACACCCTACCTACTCCTGTTGGGTCCCAGCTACCATATGTTGGATGCTCTGTGCTATCCCAATTCAATCAGTCTCAAAACTGGAAGTCAGTTGTTCAGATTCACTGTAGGGTAAATATGTGCAACTATATTTTCTAATCTAGCCATGCTCTGAAGAACTATTTAATTAGTCAAGATGAAAATGCCCCATAATCTGATAGCTCACTATGGTGGWGGGTACAAAGTGTAACATTTTCTCTACTAATAAGAACGAATGCATACTGAATTGCTTTGTCTTCTCCCATTCCTATTAAAATCCACCACTTTAAACTCCTGCTGACTTAATAGAAACTGAAGGCATTTAACCTGTAAAATGCACCTCATAAAAATGCACCAGTTTGGCTGAGTGAGTCATCCTGACGGCAATGGAGCCCACGACAAATGCTGCCTGTAACAGACACACACCCAGCCATGATCAATACCCAGCCTAAAGCAGCCTCCACGTCCCCTTGCCATCTAGTCCCATAGCTGCAATAGGAGCTTTTGCAGGGGCTAAATGGTCTTCTTTATCACCTTCCTTACTCCTGAACAACTTTCAGAGATGCTACAGCGACCGCATAACAGTTCAAAAAAACCCCAGGTAATCCTATTTTGTTTGGGAAATGAAAAGTTGGAGCCAGTACTTATCTTCAAAAGCATGCAGCATCTGAAATGTGGGCATGAAATTTCACTGTGGGCACATCACTCTTTAGGGTAACTTAATTCTCTTACTTTGCATTTACTAACTCTGAGTTGCACTGTAACATCGTGCAGTATCAGGAAACCCTTCTGCAATTCTTTTTTACTCCACTGAATAATCTGGTGTTCATAGCAAACTCTATAATCTCCCTTTTTCCCCCATTTATCTGTGAATACACTCAAAAGGCACAAACTTCCTAAGGAACTTCAATAAGAAGTAACTTTCCAAAACAACTGCTTATTCCATAAAAGATCAGCTTTTTTTTTCTGTTTTTAAGAGCCCTATGTGTGGAACACCGTCCAAAACTCTCTTGTGAAATCCAAAAACATCATCAACACAATTGTTAGGACAAATATGACCCTTATGGAGCATTTACTGTTTGGACAAAGCTTTAAAGGCAAGACTATGGTTTTTTCATTATTGCAAAATTACTTCCAGAAGCTAAAAACTCACTGTGGTAAAGGAACTTTTTGGGTCCATAAGGGGCTTCGGTCACTTCAGCTATTTTGAACATATCCCATGTTTTTTCAAGACCTCTCTACTCAGGCAGAACAAAAAAGAGAGAGGAAAGGGCTCTGTATGTATTTGCTGCTAGCTCTGGTAATCACGCAGTTACTCTGACACAGGTACAGGTTATGCTGCTGTGTAGAACTTTAYCAGTTTCGTCCACACGCACGGCCGAATGCTGTGCTACACGAACAAATCACAGAACTAGTTTGGAAAAGACCTCTGGTATCACACAGTGCAACCTTGGACTGAACAYYACCACATCAACTASACCATGGYACTRAGAGCCACCTCCAGCCTTTCCTCAAACGCCTCCAGGGACGGCGGTTCCACCACCGCGGAGTGGAAGCAGGACAGCTTTCACATGCTCAACGAGCAACCTGTTGAAAAGGCCGGGTAGCGACATTCCACCTTTTCCGCTGGGGCTGGCATGGCTGCAGCCTCCCAAAGCCAGGCAGTGTCTTTGGAAGGCTGCAACAGTGTCCCCAGGGTTCCCGAGGCAGCGAGCTCCAAACCCGTCACTCTCCTGCTTCCCGCCGGCACCAAGGCCCTCCGCGGGCGCCTTTCCTCAGGGCCGCTCCGGCGGGACGGCACCGCACTCCGTCGGCTGCCGAGCGGGGCCGGGAATTGCTCCGGGAATCGGGAACTGCCCCGCCCGCTGCCCCCCTCGCCTTTCCCCGGGGGACGCCCCAGCGGGCCCCGTGCGGCGGAGCTCACCGGSACGCCGTGCAGGTGGGCGCTCTGGGCGATGTACTGCAGCCGCCGGGACACGCTGCCCCGCGCCGCCGCGGCCGCCTCCTTGCGGCTCCCGAGCCGCACCGACACCCGCGCCCGGTCCGGGCGGGCGCTSAGCTCCGCGCTGCCGCTCACATGCACCTCCCGCCCGGCCAGCGCCGGGGGGCCGACGCGTTCCTCCGSGGCTTGAGACGGGGCCAGGTCGAGCTCGGCGAAGACGCGTGAGGGGGGAGGCGCCATGGCGGCGGCGATGGCGGGCCCCTCACGGCACCATGGCAACCCCGGGGCGCCACGTCAGTGCGCCTGCCCGCTCCCGACCGCCGCCGCGCGGGCAGCATGGTCACCGCCTCCTTAGGGTTGGGAAGGAGGTCTGGGATCACCGAGTGCAGCCTGTGACCGGACAGCACCGTGGCACAGGGTGCCACGTCCAGTCTTCCCTAACACACGGGACGGTGATTCCCCCATCGCCCTGGACACTCCCTTCTGATTTTTAATCAGCCTGTCCTTGAAGAAATTCTACCTAATGTCCAACCTAAACCTCCCTGATGCAGTTTAAGCCTATGTCCTCCTGTCTTGTCGCTGGTTGCCTGGGAAGTCCCTCTGCCTCTCGCCGTGGGGACACTGCCATGGCAGTGTCTAAGGGTGGCAGCCAGCCATGGAAGTGATTTAGAACAGGACAAGAGGACAAGGTTCATGTCCTGGCCCAAGCAGGGTCAGCCAGAGCAGGTTGCCTAGGTCTGTGTCCAGTTGAATTTTTATTATTTCAAAGGATGAAGACTCCAGAACCTCTCTGAGCAAAACAAGTCAGTGTTTGACCATACTTAGAGTGAAAATATAGTGTTTTTATGTTCACCTGGAGTGTMAGGTGTTTTAATCTGTGTCCATTGTGTCCTGTCACGGGGCATCACTGAAGGCAGTCTGTCTTCCTTGTCTTCCATYCATCAGGCATCTATATAGAGACTGATGAGATCTCCCTGATCTTTCTCTAGGCTGTAGTTCCAGCTCTGTCAGCCCTTYCTCAGAAGAGAGATGCTCCAGTCCCTTCATCATGTTCACGGCCTTTTGTTGTGCTTTCTTCAGCATGTCCCTATCTTCCTTGTGTTGGGGAATGCAGAAAACACTCCAGGTGTGCCTCACCAGTGCTGAGCAAAGGKGAAGGATCACCTCCCTTGATCAGCTGGAAATGGCTCCCCTAATGCAGCCCAGGATGCCACTGTCCTGTTTTGCTRTGAGGGTCCATGATCCGCCTATTGTCCTTTTCTGCTTTCCAGGCAGTGAAGCCCCAGTGTGYGCTGGGGCACAGCGTTGTTCCTCTCCACTTGCAGGTTTTGGTGTTTCTCCTTGCTGAACTTCATGAGCTGTTTCTCAGCCCAGTTCTTCAGCTGGTCAGAGTGACTATGAARTAAGTAGCTCAGTGATGAGCTCTGTATGTCATGTCTTGTCTCATTTGTATGAGGATTTTTGGGAAGGCCTCTGGATATGTCGTTGCTGTTTACATTTGTGGTGCACTGTGTTTTGATTACCTGAAATCTGTAATCTAGCACAGAGGCTGGAATGGTGCTGGATGTTTATACAAGGTCTTGCAGCCTTCAGAATTCATATTGCAAATGAGGGAGTTGAAGCCCTGTCTTTTCTCCCCTTCATTACTCTGCTTGGTGTGGTGTGTGCTTCCTGTCCTGTCATTAGACAGTTTCTGTACAAATTTCCTTTCTTGTCATTAATATYATATCTGCCTTTAGAGGCATCAGTGACTTCTGCCTCCTTCATGACTTTTGGARTCTTCTGTCTTTGACTCTGGTTTTCTCTCCATATTTGCTGAACACTAAAAGCTTCAAATGAAACAGATTGAAACTCTTAGGTATTCATTACCTCTGGAGATGACATTCCATATTTCCCAGCAGGAACAACCAGAAGCAGARACTCCTAAAACTTTGAGTGCAACTGACTTTGATCAAAATTACATGACAAGAAAAAGAAGAAGCTTGTAACAGAATCCAGAAATATCAGTGCCTAGTCACTTAAATMAATTTGAGAGCTTGCATGAATAAATTCTGGGCACTGCTGGTTTTAAGAAACAAAATATAAAAAGGAAAATGACTGCAGAGAAAATGATAAACATATATTCTTCAGAAATAAAGTATTTCATTAAACTGAGAGTTAAATGCTTTTGTAAGTAATCTGTCACACCTGTACATACCTTTTTTTTTAAAAGCCAAGATGTTTGTAGAGGAATTACTTAAATATGTGATAGTATCAATAGAYAGACAGTATTAAATGGTGCTTATCAAGAAATCATTAATAAAGCTTTTGAAGAACCCTTGGATAATGTAATGAAGCCAAATTGTGTACTCTSCTTTTTTTTTCATGTTCAAGATAATTCTGATTTATCCATTGATTAAAAGTGATTTGCCTTTTCATGAGACAGCCTATATGAAACAAAATCTGTTGCAGTATTTATACTCAATAYGTAGATATGCAGTGAAATCTCATAGGTGTTGCATACTTGGAAATTCAGTGCTGTGTGATCTTTAAATTTTGGGGAACACAGTGTGTCTTGTAGAAATATTACWAAATGATATCATATTTAAAAGCTTAATTGGCTGAATCCCAGAAGATCTTTCTAAGGCCAGATGTAAAATTACCTGAAATGCAAACTAATCTAAGGRAAAAGACCTTTCTGTGAAACAAGGTCAAATGTGACTGAGTGGTTAGTATGCACTGTAAGAACATCATACACCAGGGATCATTTAATTACTATAGCCACATTCTTGCTTTCTACTCCTTAAAGAYACATTGCAAAGCTCAAGTTKAAGTGTATTGAGAGTGTGTCACTCAGAATTTTAATACAGAGSCAACTTTACAGATAATAAGGTTTTCCTGACTTACATTTTGAGTAGGAGGCATCTTTGAATATGATGGATTAACCTATTGTTTTAGAGTTGGAAAAGCTAACTTAATTGTGAGTATCATTCTGCTAACTTATCGTTGAATTAAGAAATTGAAAAATTAACTACAGGCAGTGAAGAAATACTGCTAAATTGTGTGTGGGATTTCTTTTTTTTTCTTAGGAAACAGATGGTTTTATGTTTGGATCTATTTCTGTGTGGCAGCAGTGAAGTGCTACATTGCTTATGACTTTTAGCAATGGATATGGATTTGTTTAGTGAGGTAAGATTTTTAAGGTTTGGAATGTGTGTGATGAGGAAATCTCTGKTACAGCTGCTGCCAAGTGCTGTTTTTGTGAAAGRACRATTTGCAGTAAGCAGTGTTGACTGATGTCATTCCGTTGTCGTGTCTCAACTCCTGACTTAGTGTGCTGCAAAAYATTTAATGAGCAGAGGCCCTGTGCYATACTTAYGTATACTTGGTTATTYCTTGCAATATTTTTATGCAAAATCARTCTGTCACTCACTTCTTACATAGCACTGACAATCACTCTGTAGGGCAAATAAATATYCCCTAYAAGCCTAGTTCTTTACCTTTTCAGAACCATATGAAACTCCAAATTGAGAGAGTTAGAGCTGAACAAATGGAAAATAATCCTTCAAAATTTAAAATTATATTGCCAGGATTCTAAATTACTGAATTCTTAATAACAAACACCAGGGAGCTCTAAATTTTGCTTCAGTATCTTTTAAAGAAGAAACATGGAAGAAAAAGAGATCAACACTAGTAGCTCTGTCTCTGTTGGTGCTTCATTTTCAAGATCAACATTTACTGGAATAAGATGGATCCAATGCAGAATTTAGATGATTTCTGTAAAATCTCCTAGATTAAGGAAATGTTTGTCCTCAGAGGGCTTTTATCTCCTCATGGACTAGTGAGAAAAACAGATTTACCACAGCTTGAGAGGAATATGCTCGGGCTCACAGGAGTTGAGGCTGGTGAGAAAGTTTTCCCTTTACGACAACGCAGAGGTCTGCAGAGAAAGGGAAATGCCTTCAGTTCTCCCACATTGACTGTGCCTCCAGAATTTCCAGGGGCTGTTAACAATTCCTGTAGCTCAGGATGTCTGTCAGTGAATCTCTGCTCTGGATGTCACTTGCTGGAAGACACACTCCAGAATTTGCAGCCAGAGAAGAGGAAGTGGCTATAAAATTTTCCAGTATTGCTGGAAAATATGAATGGATTCATCACATTTTTGCTTTACTTTTAGCAAGCTTCCTCCTAAGTAGTGATTTGACAAGATAATTTGTTTTGGACATAACTCCAAACAAAACAACTGTCTCAGGCTGAGTGCAGATGTAATCTGACTTTTTCTGGTTTTAAATTGGTCCTATTAATACAAGTGGAGATTACTCTGCTTTTCAAAATGAACTTTAACATATAATGTGAGCAATCATCTTTTCTATGATTGTAGTTAGCTGTTGGTGTTGATTTAATCTACTGATTGAAAGCCCACAGTACAAAACAGAAGTAATTGCATCGTTCTAGTCCATTTCTGTAAAACTGTAAAGAACTTAATACAGTTACTACTGAAATCGGTTAAGACACTKGCTGTCTTCAGTCCTGACTGAATGAAGCCCTAAATCATGGAACATACTGATATGAATAATGCTGCCAGAGAGAAAGTTAGGTTTAAGGCTAGTAGAACTCAGATTTAAATCTATTCTCTCTGATAGACATCMCTGAAATGTCTTATGTTCTGTGCTCAGCAGCAGCTAAAATGGTAAAAACTCAGTCTCTGTTCAAGGGTATGAACACTACAGAAAGGCTAAGTGGCTCCTTGAAGTGGTCTTCAGCACTGCATTTGCAAGGAATTATTTTCTGAAATAAATAAATCTTTGACAAAAATGTATGTGTAATATTTTAAAAATAAATTATAAATAAAATCAACTTGAAGATAGTCCTACAGAATGTAAAAATTGCAATGTAATTTTAAGATACTGGCTTATAGTAAACTCTTCATTCAARTTTACATGCCAAATAATTTCAATGAAATTTATTTAAAATGTTATCTGAGCTTTTGTAAGTTCTGAAGGAAACAACATATRTATTCTCCCAYCTATAATTTTATATTTTCTTAGAARCTCATGATAAGTGTGAATGAACAGACATGTAYGCTTCTCATATAAAAGTGCTSCTWAACATCTGGATGTTGATTTTTCACRAATTCTCCTTTTTAACGAGGCAATAAATCTTGATAATTTCCCCACCAAGAACMTGACAGTTACAGCAATTATATGTTCAGCAGGAACACTTTAAAGAGGCTTTGTGGAGGCAGCTATACAATTGAGGAGAATTATGCAATGTTGGATTTTAAGAGCAAAAGTAATTCCTGTGTCCTGACTTCAGTAAAAGGCCACACATCTTTCAAAAGTTTAGAAGCGAGTTTACCAAACTTTTTGAAGACTCTGCTGTYTTGATGGAAATATTTCATATTATGGAGTGCCTTTTGATGTTCTTGGGCAGAACTCTATTGACAAGTTATTCTGATTGATAAAAAAGGATGAAATATGCCACCTGTATTAACAGAAAATGCAAACTAGAAGGGAAATTAACAAATCTATTTTTTTCCGAGCAGTTCTTGGCAGATTTTAGGCTACCCACTTCTAAAAGGAACCTCTGATATTTTTTGCACATCCTTGTCTGTTCTCACCATCTCATGTTTGCATATGTTCTTTTGATTCAAGGAATGCACTGATTCAGCACTTAATTATAACCAGCATCAAGGAAGAGACACTGTAGTCCGTAGTCTTTCYCCCTTCCACAAGCAGAGGTCGTTAATATCAAGCAAAATTACTTCTGCACCATTTCTGTGACTTCCTTCTCTCACAACTGGTTGTAGAGACCTTGGTCCCAGCTTCAAAATGCAAAGAAATTGAGTTTTTATCCCAAATAGATTTCTTTCTGGGACTCAGTTTCTAGACCCTGTTCTTTGCTGATAGGTATAGTCTGATTTGCCAACAAGCCTTGAACTCTGAAGGGTCTGGGCCCAGGGCTGCTTTTTCCCCAGGTCAGCTTTTATCAGTCCTAGTAGTGGAATTTGTYTGCTCGTTCACAAGTCTTTTAATGKAATGCAAATGACACAATAGAAAAWAGGTRACTTWAAAAAATAAAGCTTAAATTYGTTGATTCAAGCTTGAATTAGGAAATATTTTTTWAAAARATTAAAAATTATTCTTTCCTTATAKATWKTTTTTTTATTTCACTATAYTGAACCTATCCCACTGTCTCATTAYCAYGTAATAGAGAAGAAACAGCTYWTTTTTCTGCAGGGAAAGTTASAGTTTCATGTCAGRAAGCACAAGATTGAGTATGGGATGCAACAAACATTGGCTTTCATTACATTACTGAGGCACTCATTATTAAATTTGACCCCAAAATTTAAATCTCCTGAATCCAGGAAATCCATATTTTGGCTGCACACAGACTGAAGAGTTCCTTTCCTTAGTCTTTCTTTTCCAAGCTATCATTCAGATGAGATATTGCTGTTGAACAGTTGGTGGAGGAAAAGTTAAAGAACTGATCGCTTTAAATCTAGAAATCTAGGCCAGTCATTGGATCATCTTTACCTTTTCTGAAAGAAAAAAAAAACAAAACAGTACATGGCACTGCACCATTTAAATATTTGCAATAAGATGTAACTTTGGTTTTGTTATGGATCTTCATAATGAATTTAAGATTACTGTTAATTATGCCTATTGATTTGAAATAATTAATAAACAAAAAAATCTGTAAAGTTGCATGTAACAGATTCTTCTTTCAAAYATACACATCCAAAGATCAAGCTGTAGATGATGAAAGAAAGAGATGTGATAATGGCTTTGGGAGGCATGACAATTCAGAAATTTCAGAAATATAGAGTTTGGATGCAAAGTGGAAGCAGAGSTGAGAGGCTCAGACCAGGGCAGCTGAAGAAAAAGGCTGCATTTGCTTTTCTGCACTCGGGGAGGAAAGTTAGAAAGAGAACAGGTAGAGACACAGTGACAGCCTTACAAGAGTAAATGGAATGGTGTCAGAAATGTCTTCCTTACTTTTGTGCTAACACTTCTTTTCTCCACACTTTAGAAGTTACTGGAAAAGRCAACAAAAGTTCTTTCTCTGTTTTTGGCAAGCTTTCTTTCATTACCCCTCAGATTTTCCATGATGAGAGTTGAAATCCTCACTTTTGAAGACCCTGAATTTTGTCTCTGTCCTCTGGGTATTGCTTCCCTCCATTTCCCTGCTCACTCTACTCAAACCAACTGATGGGTGTTTCATCTTCTCTACCTGTTACAGATTTTACCCACCTTTTCTGGAGTTCCCTCAAGGACTAAATTCACTGTGTTACCACCCTCTTCTTTATATCCTTCCTCAGGAAATGTTTCCCTGGAAACCCTAACCCTGTTCCCTCAGAAAAGTTAATCCATGCCATTTTTCTCTATATTTGCTCTTCCTCTTTTTGTATTAATAAGGTCTTGTCTTTAATTAACTAGGTTTAGATCTGTGGAGAAAAAATAAAAGCTCCAATATTTTTAATGACGTTGAGTTATGTATGACTGTAATATCCCTATTTTACAGGASGGACCCTATTTTGCACCTGAAATGATGAATTAGAACTTTAAAAAGACAGAAACAGATAATTGCAAGATCAACCATATGGTTCTGTTTATGCCAATCTGGAGTGTTTTGGAATTTTTAAGGTGAGATTCTTCACTCTTTCTCCTTGCAAGTAAGCGGAATGCAGCAACCTATAACTTCAGATTTCACCACACTGCAGTGTGCCCCAGAACAGAGGGTCATAACAGGGCCCAGTCATGGAATCACAGAATGGCCTGGGTTTGAAGGGACCTTAGAGATTGTGTAGTCCAACCCCCCTGCCATGGCTAGGGACCCCTTTCATTAGGCCAGCTTGCTCAGGCCCCCAGTGCTCAAGACCCATCCAATCTGGTCTTGAGCACTTCTACAGATGGAATATTCTCAACTGCTCTGTTCCAGTGCCTCACCATCCTCACAGTAAAAAATTTCTTTGTAAAATCCAATCCAAACCTCATCTCAGTTTAAAGCCAGTATCACTTCTCTTATATTTACAGACCCTTGTAAAAAGTTCCTCTTCAGCTTTCCAACAGGCCCCTCTTAAAATACTGGATTGCTGCTTTAAGGTCTTCCTAGAGCCTTGTTTTTTTCCAGGCTGAGCAATTCTAATTCTCTCAGCCTTTCTTCATAGGAGAAGATTATCCCTATGGCCCTTGTTTGGACTTTCTCCAACAGGTCAGTGTCCTTCCTATGCTGGGAACAGCAGAGCTGGATGTGTAATCCAGAATGGAGAATATCGCATCAGTTTGCCTTTTTTTTGGGTAATAGTTGTCTCTTAGGAAACTGAGCACAGAAGAAGGTAATTTTACTTTTAAATAGTAGGATCCTACTGCATTAAATAACTCTCCTGTGGATGTCTTACTGAGATACGGTAATTGCTACATTTTTAAGGAAAGCCAAATATTGAAATATTTTGCAGCTCTCATTTGACTGCATTGTCCTTGAAAGTGATCACTGAAGTGTGTTAAAAAGTAGTTATTGTAGCACATACTGAAAAATAAATGCAAATGYTAGATATCTTGCAAAATTGTGCTATGGGATTGCAATTAGTAGGAACAGTTGAAATCAATGCATGYTAAGAAAATGGATTTTATGTGGCATAAAATATGATTGCTCATTATGGGCCATTATTTTTCCTTATGTCTTACTCATTTTGGTGTTCTGTCATTTAGTGCTCTTTAAATCAGCAGCTTTAGTAAATTATTTTTGTGCAAATGATGTATACCATGAATCTGGTTTCACCATTTATAAGCTATCTTTTTTTTTTTTTTTAACAGAATGAAAGCTACAGTCCTTTCTGCATTTATTTTGTAATCCCTGAGCAGTACTGGGAACCATGGAKTCAATCAGTGTAAATGAGTCCAGCCATATATCTGAAAAGCAATGAGCTACTGAAGAAATGGTTTTGAAGGGGAGAGTTTTTTATTAACCTTTCTAACACCATCCTGAAAGGTGCTAGGGATTCTCAGTCCTCATCAACTTCAAAGACAATTCAGTGTTCATGATTTTCTTGTAGAACTGGGGGTGCAGAGATRAGGGCCAGATGATAATGTGCTGATAAGATCACAAACACTTGTGAAGGGCAGTGCTATATGTAAAAAAACATTTTTTTGCCAATTTTTAGTATGCCATGGATTGTGCAGTGACAAAATATGGCATAAGATGGCAGTAAGAGCTTGCAAAATACAGTGGTTCGGTCTGATATTTTCCAGTGAAACAACCTACTGTCATGCAGTAAGGATGATTGTATAACAGGTGATAAATGGGGATTTCTGGGCTCCTTTGGGACATTGTTTTCTAACTTTTTGCRTTTTTCTTCTCCTCAAAGGAAAACCTCCAGTTTATTTGGCATTGAAACTCTTTTATCTGAGTGTGGGAAAATGGAATAGTTTTTCACACTGCATTGCCATCTGTGTGGAAGTGCTTGAAATTCACTGCTCATACTTTTAAAATCTGTGCTGTATGAAAATCCCTCCAAATTTAGCATGATATTAAATATGGTGTCATGTGCTGATAGAAACAGAGTAGGGCAAAACAACCATGTCAGTAATGCACATGCAGCTTTACAGCCTGGCTAGTGAAGCAAGATGGACAGGGGGCTGTTAAGTTTATCCACTGCTGAACTCCAGCCAGGAGGACAGGCTGCTGTGGGCCCAGACTTGTGCTGGCAGCTGTAGTCAAGCCCCAGAAAGGTGGAGCTGRTGAGCCTTGTGGAAGTTTTGTTAGGTGCTCTCATGACACCAAGGCTCTAGGGTCTTGTCATAACTTTCCAGTACAGGGCTATGACATGGAGACACMAAACTGCCTTCTCTTGGSTAGAGAAATGACTTTYRAATACAKAAATAATTGCTGCCTGTGATACCTRTATGAAAAAYKGAGAGCTTTCTTTCTGGAGACTGTTTCCTGTAAGATTTGCCGAGTTGRAGAACTGCTAAGATAGGAAATGCATGGATTATTTGCAAAATATGGGTGTGCAATTTCTCAGTGCTAATTATTTCATTAGGTCTGCATTGGAATTTTCAGTAATGGCTTTAYATTAGTATATAAAGCTATGTTTTGCAGCCCCAATGTATATTTCATGTTCTTCTCAGACAAAAMGATTTGTGTTTTCTGAATTCTGTCCAGTGGTGATGATTATAGCATTTTTAGCTACTGCTTTTTGTCCTTAGGTCTGTACTCACCTCTGACCAGAAAGGGCTTTATGTTACCAAACAAAGTAAAATTAACATCAAGCAACAATGAGCAATAAATGTCTTCTACAGTGACTGGCAAGGTATYACYAAAGCTCTGACTTAGTGGGGAAAGGTGGATGTAGAAGAGACCTTTATGTTTGTCTAAGTTCATTATGACTTTCCCTCAAGAAAATTATTCTTTTTCAGCCTCTGTTTTAATGTAATTGCTTATATGAGTTMCATGGTTATGCATGATTTTTATCTGATAGTTAAGCTACAGGTCAAAACACAAATCTGACATTTAGAAAGGTGATGTGGATTTGTTGTGCTCCGTGAAGGCCTTGGTCTGTAAGCCAGAGATGGATTACAGGTGTGAATATTTTCATTTTTCACTGTAGTTCACATGTACCTGATTGCTTCCAATGAAGATTTCAACATTTTAGGAAATAAAAAGCAGAACTCAATTGATTTTCTTCAGCATTCTTTTTTAAYAATTATGTTCCTGGGAAGGTCAAGTGGACATTCCATTATGTCTTTTCAGGACAGYGTTTGATCACATGTGGCATTAGAGGTTCTCTGCACTGTAGAACACCAATGTATTCATTAAAAGAGATCTAGTAGGAAAAATGAAGTACAACTTGAGGTTTAAATCATCCATTAACTCCAGATTTGTGAGAAAGACAGAGTAGCTTTAGAARTAATATAGTTCTTTCTCTGCTTTTGTTAATATGTTTGTTTGGTGTTAAAATTCTCCATTATAATAATAAAGYAATAATAATGAAATTACAGTAATGGTACCTTTTACTGCATCTTTACCCATTAATTCTAATGAGAAAGTGATAAAGTTCCCTCAGTTTTGATTCAATTGTGTAAAGAACATCAAAGTTTGGGTTAYTGAAGTTCACATTTTTGTGTTTAACTCACATGGATTCATAGGAGCCATTTACATTGGTAAATGAACGAAAAGTATGATTTTTTTTTTCCTTCAATCTGCTTAGAAATTATTTTAAATTGTGGATAAGTTTTCTTCACAAAATTGCTGTTATTGTTAATGTGGTAGATTTTKGAAAATTCAAGTGCAATGCTGCTTTTTATTCTTATTCTTACCCTTTTGAATCTGCAGAATTGGAAGCTCTCAGGTAGATTTCCATGGCTTTTTAGGATTTAATTKTTTACCCATCTTTACCCATTTACAAAGAGGTTTCCATATTTCAGATTTGTATTCTGATAAAAAACTGTCTTCCAGTGAGAATTCTATTAATATGTGGAAATCAGAAAATTATCTGGATGACAACTTTTTATCATATGTGAAGAGAGAATGGATGCTCTCAAGTCAAGATCTTTCTTTTTTTTTTGCCATTTTTGTCACATTTAATACAGTACCATGATTGACAATTTCTGTCTGCTAATGAAATGTTTTTGAGATCATTTTAGCCTCTGGCTTCTCTGCCCCACAATTTTGAATGATACAAGGTATTTTGAAGCACAACACAAACTATTTCTGATTTCAGTAAGAAATCCTTGCCATTGCTCTTGCAATGGAAAATTTGAGAGTTTTCATACACTGTCACTGGATGCAGCCTCAGGATGAGTGCTTTCTTGTGTACTACTGTATGGTACTGGAAATAGTTGACCGTGGTGAACAGGTCGTCTTGTCAGGAGAGGGCAAAAAATCACTAAATTAGTCACATTATTTCACCTCAATAACAAACATGAACATGTTTAACAACATTTTTATGTATTACCCAAATCTCTTTACTTCTGATGAATTCCAGAATAGAAAGAATTCTAGAATTCAGGCTGAAAGTCCGTTTTTCATCAGACTATTGCAGAAAAACTCTTGCAATACAGGTTTCTGAGAGAGTGTTGCACATTTMTTTGGCCTTTCTACTGGCCAGAAGTGAATGACAATTATATGGAGCAATTTTGATTCAGTTTATCAGGTTATGCATGACAGCACAAGATATGAAGTCAAAAAACTGCTAGACTTCTGGACTGAAATGGGATAAGCAATRCATTGGCTCTGTCTTAAAGATTCAAGGGAGAACTTTTCCTGCAGCAGCTGGACTAAACCATTTTGCTGTTCTGTCACAACTCTTGATGAGTGCTTTTGCCCTCATATTGATTTTCCCTTAAGGTCTGATCCAAAGATCATTCACAGAAAACAGATTCTTCCAGTGGGCTCCTGTCAGTGAGTGAGGTCAGGTCAGGCATCACAAAGTTTGGCAAGAAAGGGAACCAGGTCACAAAGACCACAAAGGCAAAGAAAATCCACAAGTGACACTACAGAGTGGAGTGAAAAATGACACTAAGTCAGAATTCATCTCGACAAAGTCAGACATCGAAAAGTTACTTGTCATATTTTCTTCATAGCCATAGGATAGAAAAGAAATGAGCTAGTGATTCATGGAGCCTGTCTTAGATATCTACTTTGGGTTGAGATGAACTGCCTCCTGGAGGTGCCTCTTTCTCTCCTTCAACTATAAAGGAGCCCAGGGGACTAGCTGACATTTAGGGAGCTGACTTTTAGGTGCTAAAGCTAAAAAATTCCTGTCAAAGGAATCTGTGGATGTATCACTATTTTGCTCTCTCTCCTTTRCTTCCTCCTAACCATTAAGACAGTATTACAGGTAGATCTTCTGGCTTTAAAAGGCACCCTCCTGAACCTCTGGTATGTCTGGAGACTATGCTTTGCTCTAGAAAAATCTCAGCTAGGAAACAGACATCTCATCATTTGACCTGAAGTAAGTTTTCCTTTCTCTGAAAATCAGGATTTTTCCAATTCAAGAGTAATAATTATAATTGARTAAACTTCTTAGATTACTTAAAGTGAGAACAGAGCTCAARATTCAAYTGCTTCTCTGTTTTCTTCCTAARTAGTATAAATATCCCCCTATTATTCCTTCCATCCCTTCTAACAATATTTTAGCATGAATTTAAATAAGGGTTTCCTATACCCCAGCTGCTGATCTAACTASTGCACTAGAGGTGGGGTCCAGGTAACACATTYTTGTTGAAATCAAAAACTCGTAAGTTGACTTTGTATTTAATGTGTGTCTTTACAAATCTGGCCCAACATTTATTTAGGAGAATGTATGCAGAAATAATTTTGTTTCTTTCCTCATATTGTTATATAGAACAGAGTATAGCTGTGTTCTTCTCAGAGAAGACAAGCATTTCACAGCAAAATGTACCTTCTGTTTAATGCCATAGAGGAGAAAAAATGACACTTAATTTCTTCAGTAAATTTGTTTACTGGGTTGGGCTGAGTTAACTTTTTTCACATTTTCAAAGGAGATGTTTTACAAGTAGCTTGRTTCTTAAAGGTATTTGGGTTCAAAAAATATGTGTTGCTCCATGTGGTGGTTTCAGRGTTTTTCTGCTGTGAGATAGGATTAAGAGAAAAGCARAGCAGGCTCAAACTTAAAAAAWATAWARAKAKWKTWTWYWCACACACWRWAARRRRAMAMRRRGRGGRAAAAAAAAACCAAAACCAAAGAATTAAAATGAAACTTCCAAAACACTTTCCCCTTCCCCACCAGCTTTTTCCCCTTACAGACATTTATAAAGGCAAGAACTCAGAACTCAGGGTCTGCACTTCTTATAAAATAGACTTTTATCAATCTCTCTAGAGAGAGAAGTTTCTTCTGGTTATRGTAACTCTCCACAAGGACAGACACGGTCTACTTGTGGTTGTTAGCTCTCACAGAAGACAGCTGCCCAGAAACAAAATTCTGTCTCTGTGGTTCTCCCATAAAGTGCGGTTTTCTCTATCAGCTGCACTTGGGTCATGGACTCTATGTATTCTGGGGTGTTATTTTTATAATTAACAGTTCACATGTAAAGGATACTCTTCATCCCAGTCTAGGGCAGAAATATCTCTCACTTTTAAGCACTGGCACAGAGGACTTACATCAAGCATCTTACTCAGATGCCTCAGGGGACTACAGAGTCACTGCTTCATCTATGTCTACTTAGTCTATTGCAAATACCTCTGCTCAAAAATTACCAAACTGAACAATTATTTCCCCAGTTCATATTCTCCATGGTTTAAAGATATATTCTAGCATAGTTTGTTACCACAATTCACAAAAGATTTTCAGCCTAAGGGCATCTTCTCATCTCCCCATCCCTTAAGACACAACACCTCTTTCACAGACCTCAGTATCTTCATGAAGCCTAAACAGAAATATCTCCACTATGACATCTTCTTCACTCCATAGAAAAGATTAGTGTTCTGTAAGCTTCACCTGAGCAAGGACAGAGTTAGCTGTAGCTTGGGGATAGTCTTGTGCTCTCGGCCCTGCAATGGCGGCAGCTCTTGAAAAACTCTGAAGCCACATGGCTCAGGGGGGGTGAGGGAAGAAACAGGAACGGTGGCTGAGGTCGCGATGGCTCCCATGGTGGTGGATGCAGCTTTCACCCCCTAAACCCCTCAGTCTCATTCGGGGTAGGCTCAGCTCAGGCTCAGAGCCACTCCAGGTGGAAGGCAGTGGAGGGGGGAATCAGCTGCAGTCTCTCCACTAACAGCAGCAGGAACTCAGTCTGAGCAGAGCTGGAGCACACACCTCTGCCTTCCTCTCTGCCCAAGAGTCACTGAGCTTAGCAGATGCCCCGAGCTAGGCCGGGGCTCAGCAGGCCTGGCAGGGCCCGACGAGGCTCAGCATCTTAGCAGGGCCTGGCAGGGCCCCGCAGGCCCCCCCCCAGCTGGGAGGGAGCTGGGTCTGCCTCTTACCTCTCCTGAGGCGAGCAGTGGAAAAGAACGGAGTTCCCAAAATCCCCAGCTTTTATGTGCTCATTCACAAAAACGAACTCACTTTTCTCACTGGCTGAACCATGTGTCAATCTAAGGTCCTTGCAGCTATTTCCTTTTTTTTAACTAAAAGCTATGCTAAACCATAACACTCCACAGTGGGTTTTTTTTACCTCCTTTTACCGCCTTTTTAAGGATGAAAATCTTTGGTAATTGATAATCGATGACATTTAAGCTTCTAAATTTGATTAAAAATTGTTTTAGGCTATCAAGGGAGTTAAATTTTAGGTGCTCTTGAAAATTTAGATTTGTATATTGAATCAATTTATGATTTTGTACTCAGTTTTGAAAGAAAGTTTTTTGACTAGAAATACTGGTTTTTTAAGTGGCCCATAATTATTCATTCAAGTGTTACATTTTGCTTCATTGTAAACAAATATCTTCAGGAAATTGTTAGTGCAAATGGAAACATCTCTTACAAGACACTTGAGCTGTTTTGGAAATAAACATCACTTGAGGTGCAGACTTTGGTTTCCCTACTTTTTTTCCCATTTCTCTTTAATTGCTGAGAGAAAAAGAACAAAGTGTTTGTTACAGCAAGGCAAGAAAAGAGAAGAAATAACTGTAAATAAAATGGATCTGCTAATGAAATACTGTGAACATTGTGGTGGGACCATATGTAGTTTCAATTTGACAATTGCTAAAATACATCTGATTGCCCAGAATCAGATATTTAAAGTAATCAGTAATTTAAAGTCACTGTTTTTGTAGCTAGTGGGGTTGGATCCTACCTATGCTATCTACTAAGAAAAGGTCAGCTGTGTAACAAATAGAAATATTACTTTTGTTTTTAGTTACATGTTCATTGTTTGATTCTGAACTTATGGATACATTGAAAAATAGAGTAAGACATTTAGTAGGATTATGAAGACATGCTTCTTCCTGAAGTTAATATGAGCTGTCTTYGAAAKGTGAAAGCAAAAKATATAAARTAGTCCACTCTGTATTTTAAAATAYTTTAKAATATTAYWATAATTAATKAAATGCTTATTATTGAAAACATTTCCCAAAGATAAAAATAAGATAGTTTTTCTCAATGTAGTTCTCTTTTGGGTTAGCCAGAATTTTAAGCACTTCTGGGAATGCTTCAGTGTTAAAATATATTAGGGTAAGTTTTTCTTTATCTGTTGCATTGTCTTAAGAAAATGCCTAGATTTCTGGTCTTCAGAGGTATTTTGATTGTGCTCATGAAAAGAGTCTTTTAATATCCTTTCTGAATCCCTGCATTAATTCCTCCAAAGCTTCAGGATTAGCTTGACTAATAAACTCAGTTCTGAATAAACTTAACAATGTTCTTCATTGCTTATAAACGTATCTGTCGACAACAATGAATCAGCCAAAAACAAGAAAGCCAGAGGAAAATTAAAATCCTTTCTCTTATTTTATCAAGAAGAAACAATATTTTGCTTTCTTTCTGAAGTTGGTTTTGAGGCTAAGTCTTGAAAAAGTGCTAACAATCCTCCTCAGCGATCACACCTTTCCCTGTAATCTATGCAGTTTCTGAAACTGAGAAATACAGAGCAAAGAAGAGCWTAATTTACAAATTCAACTGTGAAAATTACATTTTCCTCCTTGGGTTTGAACTGGAAGCTAGAAATRTTTTTGTGTAAAACAGTTATAGCCATTCCTGTGTTGATTTGCCACACTTTACCTCTGTTAAAGCTGGAGCATGTAGTCCATGCCATGTTCAATGAGAAAATTTAAGAGTTYGCAGACTGTGGTTGTCTCTCTCTTGATGGATTTGGACCACAAATATGATCATGTGATTCAAACACAAACCTGGCACATATCTCATGCACAGAGAAAAATGAAGTTGAATAGTTTATTAATAATGTGAACACACAAAGTAAAACTGATTCCAGATGGCTTTGTAAACTCCAGTAACTCAGTGAACGTTAGATAAATTCTGTTCATTAATCTCAGGAGATTAACTAAATTATTAAACAGGTGTACATAAAAACTCCCCTATTATACATATAATAGGAACCTGTTCAGAATTTTAGGCTCTCATGCTGAGCCATTATTTTAATGCAAATGCAGTGTTCTGGTGAGGGGGATAGAAGACTGACTCTGCTAGCTTGGTTTTGGATTTCWTACTGATACAAACAACCCTGGTTCRTAAGACATTTGGGAGTAAAAGTCACAAAACAAGGTATCTGAATATTAAAGTTGTAAAATCCATGAACCAGAACTTTTTTGGTGTTTACAAAGAAGTGAGTAAGTATGGTGGATGTAATTTGCATGAACAAACATTGTCACCCAATTGTTGAATGGGGCTTCATGTACTTTTGTCTCCTTAATCAAATGCTTGATATAATTCCAGCAGTAGCTTCCCAGCTGGAAGGTTTTGGCATAAACAGTCCCTTCACTTCCTGAAGGTGAAAGGAGCTGTTTTTCCTTCTGTTTTCCCTTCTAGGAGCACATTCAGGTCTTTGAAATGCAATTTTCATCTTTTGAATGCATAATAGGAAAAGTGTCCCTTTGTCTTTGGTGATGTATATTTTACCTTTAGRCTGTAGGTTGAGGGGTGCTCCTCTGTGGGTATTTCTTGATGCTGATGCAGCTGCTGAATTTCAGCTGTTCCTTTGCTGTGCACTGGGTTAATAAAAGTAATGTTATATCAAATTTCCAGGAGCAAGACAAAGTTCAAGCAAGGAGAACTTGGTAAGGGACTATCATTTACATCAAGTGATCCTGGCTGATCCTGTCCTTGCTCATCCAATAGATACCTCCAGGAAGATTTCCCCCAGTGTGTATATTTTTTTAGGATCTCTTATTTTCTGCTATTGGGTAAGAGTTTGTGGTGGGATGACAGCTTGTTCTGGGATGGCATTGTTTTGCCTTTCCTTGT
This sequence comes from Alauda arvensis, assembly GCA_902810485.1. Classification (NCBI taxonomy): domain Eukaryota; kingdom Metazoa; phylum Chordata; class Aves; order Passeriformes; family Alaudidae; genus Alauda; species Alauda arvensis. The sequence continues at coordinate 848,182 of CADDXX010000218.1, forward strand.
GACTGCGCTTCTCACAATACTTAGGGTCTGTGCACAGGGCACAAAGCCATCTTGTGCCAGATAGCCCAGGTGAAGGGCTGCAGTTTCCTGGGCAGAACAGCTGAGATTATATAGGAGCCATTCGTGCTTAGGAGCAGAATATCTAGGCTATGGTAATGCTAATGTGATCTCACTGTTCCCAGTGACCAAGCTAGGCTGGTAATTTGGGTTACGTATCCATCTTAATTATTCTTTTGCTTTTTAGAATGGCTGAAGGAAATTCCTGTTTAAAAATCCAAGCATCAGTATGTTGTCCACCCAATAACGCATTTAAGTAAATGTTCTGTCTTAAGTATGAAAGTCAACCCATTGAAAGCATGATTGCTATGGCTTTCTTTCATGGATTTTGCACTTATTKTCTGTAAAACACAATATCTCCACACAAGGTGTCTCCAGGCTCCCAGGGAAGTGATATTCAGCAGTTCATGAACAGGCTGAGCACCCAAATCCTGTATCATGTTTTACAAAGAACCATGCTCTGTAATTATTTTTGTTCTGAGTTTAATGGGGACGCTTGGGTATGTAGAATTGGTATTTGCAATAGACAGCCYACAGGGATACATTGAAACAGCCTGTGGGAATGGAACTGTTTCACTACCTCAGCACCCTCCTGATGCTGGGRTAGGAGTGGGATTTGTGTCTCAGAACAATTTCATGAGCTCAGGTGATGAGTTGTTGGGTAAGAAACATATGTGCTTATTGGGGAGGAACACAGGTGCTTTTCCTTTTTGCCAAAATTCATCTCTCAGCCAAGCAAAATGGAAAGCACCCTTCTGCTAGGGCAGTWACCACTCTAAGCAAATGCTCTCTGCAGTTGTCCCATTGCAGACAGCCCACTGGATATGCAGGAGTGTAAGCTTCCAGGGACACAGGGGAAAAGGGGACCTGACGCTATTGGGTAATGGTAAGAGCCACAGTTTGGCAGAAAGGTGTCACTTCTATCAGTACTCATGCATTTTATCTAATTGCTTTCTAGTTATATGTGTGTAAGTATTGTTGGAATAGAGATTATTACCTAGGACTCTTGGACTCTTGACTCTGTTCTGGTTTAAACCCAGGCATCAACCACACAAGTACTCTCTCATTCTCCCATGAGTTCCTGGTGTGGTGGGGAGGAGAATCAGAAAAACAGGTAAAACCCATGGATTGACATAAGAACTGTTTAAGACTTTAAATACAGTAAACTTATAATAAGACTACTAATAATAAACATGATAATAATTGTCAGAGTTATCAGTTCTGAGATTAACCCARTCAGTGTAAAAGGCTGTTTTCTCACCGCCCGTGCTTGGAAGAAGGAATCGGAGAGCTTTCRGGTTGCRGTCYGAAGATGTTTATTTTGGAAATCTTATCTYTAAGYTCATTCTGTCCAGYGTGAAGTTCACAGGCAGCTGGAGAAAYGGATTCTCTCCCACCCACAATAGCACCTGGGTTTTTATACTCTAAACTACATTAACATTGTTTTTCTTTAAACTCCAATAACTAAAATCCATGTCATGCAGTGAAATTGCACCTAATCCCAAAAAAACATCACCCTTTGCAAAGAGGAAGGGKAAAAGGAAGACAGGAAAATGTGCTTTTATCACATTGATCTGCCTCCATCTTGGCCCCATTTTACCTATATAGCAAAATCTAAAACCCCTACTTTCTCACCCAGTCATATAGCAAAAATCMYACCAATCAAACCTTTGTGACCTTCAAATCCTCAGACAGCCCTGGCAGCCTTTCCCACAGGCTCAGATCAAAGCCACCACTGTCTCTGACACAGGCTGAGGGAGACCAGCCGCCCTGTCCAGGCTGCTGYCCATCCAGGAGACCAGAGGGGTACTCTGGTCTCCCACASATAAAAACACTAATAAAACAAAATTTTATGGAAAAAGAGAAAGAGTTATAAATAAAGCCCAAGAGAAATAAGTGATACCCAACACAGTTGCTCTCCACCCACTGACTGCTGCCCACCCCATTCCCAAGCAGTGACCTCCTCCTCCTGGCAMATTCTCCCCAGWTAAGATACTGGGCATGRCATTCTGCGGWATGGAATATCCCCTTGGACAGTTCWGATCAGCTGCCTCTTGGCTTCTTGTGCACCTGCTCGCTGACAAAGCATGGGGRAACTGAAATGACACAATCATAGAAKGTTTTAGGGTGAAATGGACCTTAAAGATCACCTTGTTCCAACTCCCCTGCCACGGGCAGGGACTTCCACTAGACCAGGTTGCTCAAAGCCTCGTTCAACCCGGCTTTGTTAATATTTTTTTTTTAACCTGAGAGTTTATTATAGCAGAAGATAAAACAAAAAATGAACTGAAAAGGAAACATTTTGTTTCATTACTCAACTACTAAATTGTGTATTTGAGCAATCAGGGAAGTTGCAAAAATATATTATTTCAAAATAAAATTAGAAACTCTTAGACATTTAAAAGTTCTAGCAAAGGTGGCTTAAGAGGAATTTTTCCCATTGCAATCTTTTTTGTTTCAAATAGTTTCAATTCTTCAGCTGCTCTTTGGTGTAAATAACTTTTTTCAAGCATACTGGTTTGTGAGTGCAGAAGCTGCTGATGTGATGTGATGTTATGTCCAGAGACACTGGCAGTGTCTCTGGACATARCATATAATAAAATACTGCTGTACTGTGAGGCAGAACTTGCTACTACTGCATTAAATGTTCCAAAGGTTGTAAGCACAATGGTGCTTGAAGGGTTCACAGCAGAAGAATTGCTAGGCAAGAATGTAGCCTCAAAAGCAGGATGATTACAACCAGCAGAAATGCTCTCAAAAACATCAGAGTTTCCAGATGGTGATGCACTGGCAAGGGTGGAAATCATTGCAAAGAAGAAACTGGTAGCACTGTTACTACTGCTGTTCATGGGAAAGCTTGGCAGCCCAAAGCCTGATGCTTGCAGTCCTCCAGATCGAAAGGAAGGCAAGGGTTGAGTGATTGTGTTCTTTAATTCAGATGGCACAGCTGCTTTTGTCAATGCATTTGAAGTTTTCATCTGAGGCAGCTGATTTTTCCATTGTCCATTCTGCTGGACAGATTTTATATAGAGTTCTGAATGTTACTGTTTGCTCTSCAGTCATAACACTCCAGATGGAACTGTTCTGGCAGGAAATCTGAGAAGCCTGAGACATTCAGCTTTTCTTTCATTGGTGAGTAAGATTAAACTACCCATTGTCCTGAAGATTCCCAAATTTCCATTTCTTTCACTACACWGTSAAGAAGTCTCTTCATCTTTGYAGCCATCAGCAATATTTTGACTGTTTGTAAATGCAGAAAATCTGTTCTGCGAAAAGTCCTTGACCTAGGGTAAGAACTACTTAGCAACAACCAAAACATCAGTGTWTTATCAATATTATTCTCAAACTAAATCACAAACCACTGCACTGAATAAGCTACCAAGAAAATGAACTCTATCACAGCCAGAACCAGGGCACTCTCAGAGGAGTCTTGCTTTACCCAAGTTCCCTGGGATTTATGTCACGGTGTCATCATTCCTGACATAAAAATAGTAACTGAAGAACAATGATGCAGTTGGGGGTAAGATTCAACTGTTTTGATGGGAATTGCTTTGAAGTTAATTGTTGAGTAAGAAAGTGATCTAGGCTCTTAATTGTTGGACAGAGAGACAAATGACTCAGCCCATCCTGAAATGGRATATGCTGATGAATCACTGAGCAGAAAGATACCTATATCAAAAAATSCTCTTTTGACTATGGAGGAAATGGAGAAGACTTGCTTGCCAAAATTGTTGAGCTTGAGRACAGATGAAGTGGTGGGAGACAAATTGCATCCTCGGTTTGCTATAAACCAGGGTTTGGGTTCCCTGTGAATCACACCAAGAGTGCCTTAATGTGATTGATTTTAAAGAGCAGATGGGATGCCAAAGGAGGAGTCCAGTTCTGTGACCATAAAACTGTCCATCCTTCCCCCTGCATATGTGAAAATTAAATTATTGCCCATGTATGGAGAAGTTGCACACCAAAATAGCCTGAAGAACATGGGAAGCAATTCTGGTGTGTACAACAAAGCTGCAACCAAAAGCCCAGGCAGCTCTCAGAGGTCTGGAGGGCCTTTTGAAACATTAGCCCTTCATGTAAATTCCCGTATATATTTGAGGTCAAAAAAGCCATAATGGTTATGTTTTATTCATATTTTTCTTCTGCAGAAAGGTAGCAGTTTTAGGAAATGAGACATGCTGTGTCCCCAAGGGGAAAATCCTCCTGTAGAGGCAAGGACAGAGCAAGTCATCTGGTGGGCACACTGCATATGTGCCTTGCTTGGTGGAAAATTGCAAGTTTAATTGGGCTTTTCTCCTGCTGTTTTTTTAACAGTACTGAACCTGTCACTATGCAGGGAACATTGTATATGAAAAATGTCCAAAAAGGATTAAGATAAGTGGCATCCTAGTGCGTTGTTTAGTGCTTAGGGCATAAATGGCAAATCTCAAAAGACTATGACAACAATAGAATTAATGTGTAAAAAACAAAGYAAAAATTACCATACCATTTAGCTTAGTTGTATGCAAATCAGGCAGCATTGAATGTCAGTATCCTAGCATTTTTAAAGAATCAAAACAAAGAGCTAGGAAAGAATGTTAAACTTCTTGGTCCCAGTGGTGACAGAAATCCTTTCAATTCCCTTGTGGCACCAGTAGCAGTGTAGATATCTGTATGTTCTACTCATAAAGTGTCAGTGCCAACCTCAGTGGTTCTCCAGGAGACACAACACAGTGAAGTGAGCTCTGGTCTGTGTCTACCAACAGATTTGGGAGGTGGAAAATGGTGTGTCTCTAGCTTTAAGGTTCCTCCTGCCATACAGGAATCGACAGCCTTCCAATGCCCGCTGTCCTTTCTGCCCCCTCCAAGGACTGGATGCCTCATAAGAATTCACAGTCAGCAGTTGGAGGGGAAAGTTGTCTCAAATCACTTTGAGGGGCTATGGGGAGTAAGCTTCCATCTCACATCCTCATCCTTGCCTGGACTCATGTGCCTCCCAAAAGGCACTTCCAGACACACTGAAGTAGATTGTGCCAGAAATTTTCTTTAGTGGGACAGTAGTCATCTATAAGACATAACCAGAGGAAGTGTCAATGACTCCCTTACATGTAATCTGTATAATGTAATGTGGAGTGGGCAGAACACTCTGTATGGGATACAATTCCATTCCCTTCTCCACCTGAAGGAATTCCAATCACCYCTCACCACCCAGGTGAGTGTCCCAGCCAGCAAGGTATAGATGCTCTGGCAGATGTTAAAGGAAAGAGAATGGAGAAGAATAGAAGGAAAAGGGCTTCTAGTTATATTTTTTTAARCGTTACCTAAAATTGAATGGGAGCAACTTAATTTTTAAGATATTCCTGTAGGAGGAGGGTCCCGGGAAAGAGCAAAAGAGCTGGTCCAGCCTGGGGCTGGCCAACCCAAAAAGGCAAAGTTTTTTCACACTGTAATCTCATCTGCCCAAATTAAGTGAAAACTTGTGAAACRTATCCAGTTCTTCACAGTTAAAAGRTTGTAARACTTAAACCTCTTCTTTGACAGTCATTCCATTTTTCTGGTGCACCTTACTTGGAGGTACATGCTGYTTAGGTCTCTTCCATGTCCTTTCTCCCTGTTTTTTCAGTGTCTCTGCTAAAGCTTTTAGCTGTGCTTCMATTCACAGTGTTGTCTTTGAAGTCTGTTTATTCCTGGTACCATGCAGTGTCACATAATCAGATGCAATAGCCTCACTGAACAAATCCTTCCTTCTGAGCAGAAAATATTTCATGCTGTTGGACCCAGATAAAGGTRTACTCTATTTTGTAGGATCCATATTTCCAGTGCCATTTCTGGGCAGCTAATCCCATAAGGCAAGTTCTAGGAGTCACAGAAATAGCCCTAGATAATTAATTCTTTTTCTGATGCACCAGCACTCTTTTATGAAAAAAATAAACTTTGTAAGTCCAATGTGAAAAGAAAGAGGTCCTAGAGACAAAAGCAGAATTCACAAAAGTTGTTTTAATTTTTTTTATTACTTTATACTTTCATCTTTATATTTTTAATGAACTAGTGTGAAAATTTTCTTATTTAATGTTCAAATAGCTGCTATGAGTCTTTTGATAACTTCATGCCTTTGACTTATGCACAGATCAGAGCTTAGTGGTATGACAGGTGTCATGAGCAACCATAAACTGTGTGTTTTGCTCCAGAGAGTTGTTAACTAATGACAAAGAAAGAACTCCACAGCACACATTCTGCACAAACTTAGGAATGTATTTTGTGAGTTAGCTGCAAAGAACTTATTATGCTTGGAAAGCTCCATCATTTACAATGTTCTCTGCAGTGGGTACAAACCTGCAAGAGAAATGGATATATGGATATGATACAAATTTTATACATAAAGTTCACTTCTGTGTAGAAGCCTAATGAGAAGCCTAAATTCCACTTCTTGTCTGATGTTACAGAGAACTTGAACTTTATGTTTACTCTGTGTTTCCAATTTTAAGTTTAGCTAAATTATAATATGTACTGCATGCTATATCACAGGAATGTTAAAATGTTGGGAATTTTTTTCTGCTGAAATCTGTCCCTGTCTGAACGTATGTTTATACCTATCTGGTTCAGCCATCTGACTTCATGATTTTTTTTCATAGACAACATTGATTAAATTTGGAATTTTASTTCCTTCTCTGCCTTATGCTGTTCTCAGATGATGATGGCTGCATTTGGCAGGGGCTGACAGCACATGTGTTTTATTTCAAGTATGCCCAAATGTGACCATAATTTGGTCTAAGGGGGAATTGTTACAAATACTTGTTTGACCTGCTATTTCTTCATCCATGACCCCACAAAACAGGCTGCTAATTAATGGATTTCATTTTTCTTATTGCWTTGCTTTCCTGTATATTTTTGTCCACTTATATATCAGCTAGAATCTCTGTAAGGCAGGGACTAGGTTTTTTAGGCCGTGCACATCTTGAGATTTTTATCTGTGACTCTATTTTTGTAGTCCACAAAATAATAAGCATAATTTATAGTACTTTCCTGTTTTGTAATGTTGAGTTATTCCATCAGATCTCAATGTGAARGTTACTTCAAAAGGAAGCTGCTGGTTAAGAACACAGAAATTTGTCAACTTGTGAAGTGGTTTGACTCCTGAAGAGAACCTTCCTGTTTAAAAACTACTTACATCCTTTTGTAGTATTTTTTGATCTTATGTTGAAGATCTTAAATTGGCTTTTGAACCCATGGTTGGCATTTTATAGAGCTGAATTAATTGTAAGCTTTATGTTGTCTTTTTCTTGAAAGATTATTCAGTTCCATTTTCTCCTCACAAAAATGCCATAAGGGGCTCCTGTGAGCCCACAAGAGAAAATGAAAGCTTTCAGTTAATAAAATGCATTTACCTGTGTATGTGAGCTGTGACTGACTGAACTTCCCCCAGCACTGMTGTTATTATATACCATACATCTCCCGCAGATATACAAGACTCAAGGTCAGTGGGGAACAGAAGTTTTTGTATAAATGCTGGTATGCAAGAGTCCTTTATCTTCTGAAGCTGTTGTGCCTGAAGTGTGAAATGGCCATGAGAAAATTTGCTAAAATAACTACTCTTTGCCTGTACACTCAGCTGCTTCTCCCAGAATGACACTTGCAGCTGCAAAAGGTTTCTGTGAGCAGGTGCAAAATACTTGTGGTTCAGCCCACAGAAATTTTATAGTRGAGGGAAGTAGAGAGAGGAAGGGAAAKGAAGGGAATCATAGAATGGCKTGGTTTGGAAGGGACCTTAAAAACCACCTAGTTACAACTCCCCTGCCAYGGACATGGACACCTTTCACTAGAGCATGTTTCTCAGAGTCSCATCCAACCCAGCCTKGAACACTTCTGGGGATGGRGCATTCACATCTTCTCTGGGCCACCTGTTCCAGTGCCTCCCAACCCTCACCATAAAGAATTTCTTCCTARTATGGAATCAAAAACTGCCCTCTTTCAATTTAAACCCATTCCCCGTTGCCCYATCACTACAGGCAGCTACAGGCTTTTGTGCTGAGGTGAGTCACAAAAAGGTGCCCACATCTGCAGGAGTGTTTACTTAGGTGAGATATCTCAGTGCTGCTCCCCCAGTGCTGGTAGTTCTGTGAACTCCCAGAATTTTCCAAGCTCTGTTGTTGTTTGCTCATGCTGCTGAGGGTTGAGATACCGAGAATGGAGGCCCTTCTCCCCACCTCTGGCCTTTCTCTGAAGGCTTATCTCAGCCTTGAGGTAATAATAAATGTTCTTTATTAAGGAATAAGAGATAATAATAAATGTTCTTTATTAAGGAAATGGGATTCCCCATTCCAAATACCAGCTGCTGGGTAGAAGAGCTACTCTCTCAGTGCTTGCAGCCTGGGGAATGCCTCTGACCCACCTCAATGGAAGTGGGCACTTAAACTTGTGTTCCTGTGATGGCACATATCATAGTGCAGGCTTTGTCTATAAAATCACTGATGCTCATGTTGGTTTTGTGGTTTTCCTGTGAGCTGCTGGAGAAGCTTGGAGATACACACTAGTTGTTAGTGGTGACAGAATCTACTTGCTTTCAAGATAGCTTTTGTCTGTATTAATTGTGAAAATCTTCCTCAAAACCAAACCTGSAAACAGCATGCTAGTTGTTGGGTTGTAAGAGTGATATACTGAGTGTCAAGTGAAAGGGAGATGTTTCCTTGAACYCTTAATATTTGAACAATCTATCAGTGCCCCCAGGGAGAATGAGACCCTTGTGCATGAYTAGTCTGTCAGGGCTCTGTTGTGGGGACCCCTCTAAACAGCCACTGTGTCAGAGGGTGGTTTGACCAATAGTTCAGGGTCACACACTGACAGTGTCYCCACTCTTTGTTGGTTTATTATCAGTTTTGTCAAGCATGTCATCCACTGCCAACAGCTGCCCTGGAAAGACTCCAACTCACACTTAATGGAATAGCACTTTATAACCAAACACACCAGTAATAAAASACTTAGTGACAGGTTAAGATTCAGAGATCAGTAGTATACTGACTGCAAAAATGAATYTGAAGCAATATCCAGAAAGCTTGCTCAGAATAATCATTTGGTGAACATAAAGGTTCTTACCCAACTGGCATCCCTATGGGACAAGACAGGTTCAGCCCACTGATGAATCCCAGCAGTTACAATGGAGTCTTTGCTAACCTTCCTCCTGCTTAGATTTATTTTCATTGTGGAAGGAGAAAATGAAAAGTTGTGGTTTCATGTTTAGGTGGAGTTTGAGTGACTTTACTCATTAGCTTATGCAGGGTGTGAAAAGTAATATGTATTTTTGAGTTAATGAAGCAAAGTTCAGCTTTTGAYTACTATCTGGATAATTCCTTTGGCTTAGTTCCCCTTAGCTGCATTGTTTTCAACAGAGCATAACTGCTGTGCTGCTCCATCCTTTGTTTCACATGTGCACTGATTTCAACAGAGCATGACTGCAACACCTTTGTGCCACTCTGTCCTTTGTTTAAGGGTTCCCTTGGAGCCCCAGTATTGATGCAGCCTCCCACTTTCCTCACTGTCCCTGCTTCTGAGGTGTGCAGGCAGTTTGTACCTGGTGAACTATAGCCAATGCATGCACTCCTTGCTGAACTTTGTTTTTTAGTTTCCCCATACATTATGTATATATTTGTGTGTCTATATATGCTTTTTCCCTCCATTGCTTGGGTGTGCTCAGGGTAGGAGCTGTAATTTTGATTGTAGATGTCTGAGTGGTGACCCAAGGGATTGATCATCTTGGAGGTTTTGTGCCTCAGGCAGCTGAAGATGGGCACAGCCCCATGTGGACTTCTTGAGGTGGGGCCCCAACAAAAGATGCTTTGTATTATACAACAACATATCAAATAAAAATATCAGTGTAGGTCTGTTTAAAGCCAGACGTTTCTCAATAGATAAAATGTCTGAAATGATCATGATCTTATTTTTAAAGAGACCTGGGTAAAATGACCATTAGAGTTGATGGGTCTAGATATAATGCTGCTAGAAATTATGTAGTTAAAAGTAAATGGTTGAAAATGCTGATATTTATATAAAAATATTTGGGGATGCAGAATTGTAAATAGAAATAGTTTGTCAGCTTCATTATCAAAGCAATAGCCAATGTTGATATCTGGTGAAACAAAAAGTATCAYTGAAGAGAGATAATGCTGTATTTCTTTTTTTTTGAAAGTACACACTAAAATGGTGGTGGTAAATTCAGCCAGGGTATTTTGTGTAGTTTTAAAAGGATTTTTTAAGTGTTTTCATTCCTTTTTATTGGTTTAGTCTACAAACGGCARCTTAAATATTTTCACAACTGCAGATGAGCAGAGGGCATATGCCATGGAATCTCTCAGGCAGGAAAAATCACAGCATGTGGCAGTATAAATATGACATTGAACATTTACTGGTTGTTCAGAGACACATGATAAACCCAGARCAGAAGTACAAATCTTCCTTCTTCATTTAAGACTATACCTAAACAATGTAGTCTCATCTTCTAAGTTAAATACGAGGGGGTGATTTTTGTGTTTTATTTTTGAGGGGAGGGAGAGGGAACAACTAATTTACAGAATAAAAGTGCTAACTGTCTTGAATTTTTAATTTGTGCTGCTATCTTTGAGGTGGTTAAACCTTCTGGGATGCAGTATTCCTACTCTTAGGCATAAGATGCTATAAAACRTGAGGCTGTGTAACTGATCTTGTGTAGGAAAATAAGGTCCCTTTTTTCAGTGCTCAATATTAAAAATAAAAATCTCATAAAGCATGAGACAGAAAACTCAATCAAGTTCAAGTGTACTGTAAAAACTCATATGAATATGAATACTTTCCTACCAGTAATAAAAGTCTAAAATGAAGAGGTATGAAGTAGAGTAACTGATTTTGAATGAAGATACTGACATCTCAAATTCAGCAGGAGAGAATTACAGGGAGCCCAGAGAAAGCAGGGAACTAAGCTTAAAATAAATTCTTTTCATTGGCATTCATTGGAGAATGTGCCCAACCATAAAACCTTCCTTTATAGGAGGCAAGTCTGAGGAACTGTCTCAATATAAAAAGACAGCAGAAGAGTTTTAGAAAATTCAGTGGAAAAGGAAGAATGAAACTGATGGTATGAGGCAGTATGAACCAAGCATATACCTGTTGAACTCAAGACTGAGTTTGTTGAACAATTAGTTGTAGCTTCTACCTTATTGTTTAAAACATTTTTTTTTCTTTTGGATGGTTCAGGAGTGGCAAATGTAACACCAGTTTTATCAAAGGGTTGCAGAGAGAATTCAAGGAACTACAGAACAGTGCCTCTGACTTTCGTGTTGGACAAATTGGTAGAAGCTGTAACAAATAAGAGAAAAGAGTAGAGAGGTGAAATACAGCATAGAGGAGAAGGGTCAAAGCATAGACTGAAGTCATCCTTCACAAATCTATTCCAGTTCTGTGAAGAATATGTGTGTAAGGGTGATGCAGTTAATAAAAATTAAAAAAAAATACTTCAGATGATATTTTTAACCATAAAGTCTTGATGATATTAAGATGTCACAGATTAATAATTGATTAAATGAATGAAGCCACAGGGTAGGAGTAAATGATCTCTATTTCACAATAGAGAGGAGTATGCACAGCTCCAGCCTCTGTTCTGTTTAGTGTATTCATTAATGATCTGAGAAAGGGGATAAGTGATGTGGTGACTACTGCTGCTTGATCAGACAAAATATTTCAGAATAACCAAAAGTCAGACCAACTGCAAAGAGCATTAGAAGGATTTCTTGTTATTAACCAATTGTAAAATAGAAATGGCAGATGAAGTCTAGGGCCCAGCTATTTTAAATAATGCACCTGGGAAAACCAGTCTCAAATATATGTATGAAATTATAATTTCCCTATTAGCCATGTGAATTTGAACTTATTATACACAATTTTCTGGAAAAAAAAATCATTATAATGATTATTGATAACTGAAAAGCAAATGGGATGTTAGAAGTTATAAGGAAATGAATAGAAGATAAAATATTTCTTTGTCACTGTGACATATATGGAGTGTTGAATAGAGAGCTCATTTCTGATCCCTTAGTCTCAAGATGATGTAGTAGAAGTAGAAAAGATAGAGAAGGACAATAAGGTTAACCAGAAATTTGAAATGGCTTCTGCACATGGGGAGRTTAAATGAATTATGGCTTTTAGCCTGGGAAAGAGACTACTGACATGTATATGGTGCAGTTCAGCTGGAGATGATCATTCCCTGTCCCTCCCAGCCTGTGCAGTATGGACAGTGTAATGGTGCCATTAGACATCTGGCCTTAAACAAACAAGAGGAAGTACTTTTCCACACAGCCTGTAATAGAGCTCAGGAGCTCATTGCTASATGATGTGTCAGATGTAAAAGCAGAAATGCAAATTGGATGGATCTGGAGAATCAAGGCCATTGAGAACAAACTCTGGCACAGAGCAGCCTCAAACACCTGCTTGCTGGGAATGTCAGCCATGGTCAGCAGGGCTGTCTGTGTGCCATGTTTCCTGGCAGGAGCATCTKCTGATAGCCACAGCCAGAGACTGGCTACAGGAATGAATGGACCTTTAGTTTGACCAAAGTGTAATAAAATATTTATGCTTATAGCTGTTCCATCAGATGTATGGAGTTAATGGTGTTCTTCACTATTGACTGAGTGATCAAAGGCTGGCCTTTGTCAGAGGACTCAGGTGGCTGCTGAGTAAGTCTAGTAAGTAATCTACTAGTAAGAGGCTGTGGCTCTGCTGATCTGAGCTCTGCTTTCAGGCTTCCCCAGCACTTCTGCTCTGTCACTTTCCTGGACTTCCTTTTTCCCTCTMAAGCCTTGATTTTCTTCAAAGATGGGTTTAAAGTTTTGTTCTTTGTAAGGAATGTAAGTACAACATGGTGCCTTGAGGAGGCACATGAGCATGATTYCAGCACATATGTGTGTTGGTCTCRTAGCAAAGTACTTCGTGTTACTTCCTGGTATGCAGTGAGCAGTACAAGCTCTGCTGTCAGGATCTTTCTCTGCCTGCTTGCTGTGGAGGAAGGAAAGGTGCCCACTAATGAGRCAGGTGATTCATTATGGCATGGAACAAACTGACTAGGGCTCCTCTGTAAATAACTTCTGGCTGTTTTTTCTGTCAGACAGGTGAAAGCTCCTTATTTGTATGCAATAATGACATGTGCTTATCAAAGAGTGATAATGCAAAGAACAAACAAATGACATTTCCAGTATTAATATGTAAATTACATGCTAAGAAGAAATGATCAAGCACTCCTGAAATACAGCAGCAAGTGCTAATTGCATTCTTTGCCCTTCAATATGCTGTGCACTGTAGATAGCTCTTTTCCCTAAATGAGCATTTAAAGCTTTAATTTTTTCTGCTTCTTCATGCCTAAAGATTTCAGATATATTTTATTCCTACATTTGTTGCACTGTTTGCATATACTGCTTTATTGTACCTCATAAAAAGGTGATGTGACCAAAAGTTTGCTAGAACAGCCTTTGTGTGCTCTGATTCCCTGGAAATGTCTGTAAGTTATTCTTAGYTTGGAAAAAGCAGGCAGTGTGCTGAAGTGAGAGAGTGGTTTCTGTGTGAGAAACCATTCCAAATAACCCTCTTTTGCAAACACATCCAGCCCCATCTTGAAAACTGATTGGGGGTWTTTATTTTGTTCCTAGTACATTTTTTCTGGAAATTTGTTCCAGAACTTCAGTCTCCAGATGGCTGGAAATCTCATTTCTTAGTAACCATTTCCTTCATGATTCAACGCTGTCCATGAATTTAGAAAGATCTTCTCTTGTGTTTTCTCCTTGAAGCATTTGTAGCACAGTTTCACCCTCTATCTTGATGTGGCACATTTGCTTTTTTTGAGCTGAATAAGTAATTTTGTAATGGTGTCCCTTTTTAAGATGAATCTCCATTTTCCCCCACTGTTTTAACCACTATTGTCTGAAAATGAAACAGGCTGAGTTTTTTTCTTTTTTTTTTTAGCATTAGCTGTTAGGAATGTCAGGGTTGTGTGAACTGGGGCCATATCAGAACTTAGCCCAACAACGCTGCTCCTCCACTGTCTGCACATAAGAAGTAGGATGACTCTAAATCCTGTGGAGATTATGGAGACTTGTACAAAATATATTTCTAGATCAAGCATCTCCTACTGAAAAGATCCTGGTAGAAAAGGAAAGAATGCCTAAATATTCAAAACAAACTATGTGTAGAATATCCAGAGGTGAACTGAAGGAACTTACGTAGGACAGTTCATGTTCATCCTTGTTCCTATGCAAGCCCAGACTGTGGCCACCCAGCACAGTGCTGTTTTGGGTGACTCATGACTGGGAATGTGCAGTATTCTTTTCCCTTACTGTAGCTGTGAAGAAGGATTACAAAGGGGAAAGATTGACATCCCCTTCTAGCAGCTACTTTTGTTGGCACAAGKAGTGAATTGCAAATGATTTCCCAGCTGCTGTATTCCTTTGCCTGGTCATTGGCATTCACTAAGGAGTACTGGTAGATACTGGAAGAGGAAGGGCCTGGTGGGTGAGACTAATCAGAAATCTTCTTTGTACAGAGAGGGAAATTTGTATTGAAGCTTTATTATGTTTTTACATGATACTCTACTGTACCTACCATTGGAAGTGGTATAAATTAGTTTAAGAGAAAGGATTCCTACATGCAGGTAATAATGGCAATTGAGCATTGGCAATGGCAAGTAGCAATTCCTACATRTAAGACACCTGAAATGCTGCATCAGCCTTCACTTTCTGAAAATGTGARGGACTATTTGTTCTCACTTGCAGCAGGCACACAGTTGCTATGTAGTAGCAGCTATTCAGAGGGGTAGATTGGATACACCTGGTTTAAGGTAGTTTTAAAGCTCCTTAAAGCTCAGTCAGCTCATCTGTACTCATTGCATTTGTGTTTGCTCTCTTAATTTCTTAAAGATGGCTTTTGCACTGAGACACTAATAATYTCCTTTTGCTTTAAAGTCACACTTCTGAATGTAGCAGTGAGGTGCTAGAAAAGGCCAGGGAGGGTGTTYTATTCATCAAGAAGCTAAAGGGAGATTTGAGGTGATGTTTCTGCCTTTGATGAAATTCATTCTCTTATCTAGAAGCTCTTAAATCATCCCTGGCAGAGGTGACATTATAAAAATAATTCTGGAGAACAAAAGTTCTTGCCCTTAGAATACACTGCATTGCACCAAATGGTAGGCATTTATTGCTTTTATTTTTCTTTTAGGGAGTCTAGGTAGATGCTTTACTTTTCTTTAGATTTGTTTAATCAGTTTTTGCAAGCTAGCAGATATTTTTCTGCCTCAGATGAATACTTAATGAAAAAGGCTGCACAAAGGGTACCCAGGGTGGTGACTGGTAAGCCCCAGGGATTTGTTTGGGACACTTTGGGTTCATCCCTGTCCCAGTTTCAGGGGCTTTGGGGAACTGAGCCCTGGCTGGCCATTTGCCACCTCTGAAGTGGTCTGATGGCCTTCCTCCTTCTGATAGTGTGAAGAGGTGGAAGCTGACACATTTGGGTAAGTTTGTTCATAGAACAGAGGCAGTTTATTGGTTTGGGTTTTTTTTTTTTTTTTTCTTTCTTTTTTTTTTTTTCACACAGCTGAAGAGCTTCTTTTTGGCTGTGAAAGCATTATTTAAGATGTGTGAAGGTGAATCCTGGGCATAAGGATCTATGGAAAGCCTGCTAGTCAGAAGGACACTAACATCTGTCTCTCTCTGTAGATTACTAAAAAAAACTCCCAGACTCTAGGAGACAACAAAGAAAGGATGAAAGTAGTGAGTCTATGCCATTATATTCAATTGGAACCTAATTCAGTCTGGATGGATAGATTTATGCAAAGATGATGTTATTTTGAAGTAATTTCTGTTGTTTTTAKTGATTTTTCAGGACACTGGAAAATCCCTTGGTTTGATTTGTTCTGGAGGCATGTCAAGTATGGTTTAATGAGCTTGTTTAAATTCTGGTCAGGAGTTTTTCTCCTGTATTRTAACAGAGCATTTGAACTCTTCTATTATGCAAAATATTTGGTGTGTGTGTGAAAACTTAGAGCTGGTCTGCAGTTCAGCA
>CADDXX010000218.1:864513-882399 GCA_902810485.1 Alauda arvensis
CAGTAGTAAATTGTTTGATTGTTTAAATTTTGTGTGTCACTAGAGACAGAAAGGGGCTTTTGGGTGGCTTATGGCTCAGGTGTGCAAGGTACCAGATCAGATTTTAGTCAGAAAGATGACATGTTTTAAAGAAAATCCACAACTTATCCAGATTTGGCYGCAAATACATTTTATGGTCCAAGAAGCAAGTAGACAACTAGAATAAACTGATTTCTGCATTTTAAAATATATTTTAGTTCATCAACTTGGCACAGCTGTTCCTTTTTTTATTTGAGAATATTGCAATGATTTCTGCCRCATAATTTTGATAATGGTTTCCAGAATACCACAAGTGGCTTGAAACAGGAGCTGAGAATGGCAATGTCTCAGCCACAGCAGCTAGTACAGTCCTCTGAGCAGCTGCTCTGTCTTAGTGACAAGTGAGGGCTTCTAATAAAAAAGCCATTTTACTGTGTAMACCCAATTCATTTGCCTGATTTACAGAATGGGAAAAGTAATCCTCACCTTCAGGTCAGTTCTGAGACACAGTTGTTGAGAGGCCTTCCAGCAGCAAAGGTTTTAGCATAATTTAACAAACAGTATGGTGTTCTCTTTAGCATAACTTAGCTTCACAAATTGGCTGTCTCTGACCTTGATACTCTCTCATCTGGACTGTGATAGTGGTGAATTTCGAGAGTACTCCTTGTATCTGATAAGGGAAATGCTGCTTGGGAATYTGAGGGCAGTAGTGAACAGAGGTATCTCCTCTAGGAGACAGCTTTTTTTGTTTTGGTCTATTGTGGTTTGTTTTTTTTTTTTTTTTGCAGACATTGTAGAATTCAGGTTTGTTCAGGGAACTTCTGCATAGGGTTGAAAGCATTGCATCAGTTTTCCCTGCCTCCTGGTTGCTTGTTTGTGTCCCCACCCAGCCCAACAGGTGGGTGAAATCCCTGGACACCAGTGTGGCTTTGGAAGGGATGAGCAGGGAGGCTGCTCTGACGTGTGGGGGTGGGAGAAGGCTGTTCCAAAGACTTTCTAAATCTCTGCTGTAACCCCCAGACTATACACATGTCAGCTTCACTTGGCTGCTTTTGCCAAAAAACTGCCACTGATGTAGCATTCAGCTGGACATGACCCTTTGAAGAGCTTTCAGGTGGGGAAGGAAAGCAGCMCTGTGTTGAAAACTGCCACCAGGCGTTTTATCTATCAAGCCTGAAGCTTTAATAGGGCTGAGGCCATGCCACTCTGTCCTAAAGGAAATGTGTTGATGCACTGGAGAAAAGCCACTGAYAGCCTCCTGAGGAAGCTGGGAAACTGGACATCCAAGAGAAGTTTGAAGTTTTGACTGCAGGAGGCTCCGTGTAGGGAGTAGYCTGTGGAATAGTGCATTGCACTTGTGAGTGAACTGGGAGCTTGCTGTGTCATCAGCAGAACTGCTCTCATGGATACTGGTGACTTTACTGGAGTCACATATGCACATGGGGCCACCTGTGTGAAAGATTTCTGTCCCAAATGTAATAATGAGATGATATTTCATTATTGGTTATGTTTAATTTTTCCATGCACCAGTGTTACTGGTTGAAGTAATCAAGCTAGATAATGAAACTGAGACCTGAAACCCTTGTCTGTGTCCCAGAACAGCGGCCTGGACAAAGTCATGGTGGCAAAATTCCATCTGATTTCAAAGAGGGCTGGCTTTCATCCATAGCAATAAACTACCCSTGTCCCTAGCACAAATAGACTAAAACCATTTTTAGCTTAACTTGCCATTCTTTACTTTAATATCAAACATTTTTCATATTGCAAGCAATTCTACAATGTATATAGACATAGTAAAACAAGCAGTGATTCTGTAACTCCTAAAATTTACTTAGAAYGACATATCATTCTAAGTTTTATTWTGTGTGGCTTACAAGGGGGAAAAARGCATTTMGAATTTTGTGGTTGAACATCTTCCTTAAAGAGAKTTTCTCTGTCAGATGTAAACTATAATTTGRTCCTGCTATTTCATTTTTCAAAAAATGTAATTCCATATATTTAAGGGAACCAATTCAAATCACTTAAATCCAAAATATTCTCCTCAACAGATACKAAAAATTTTCTTAAGAAAATTTTGCCTTGTTTACTTTTGATTTCTAAGGCTTAAAAATTTAAATAAGGCATGAATAATTTTGTGTGTGGAAGCTCCAGATAATTTATAATAATGTAAGAAGGTCCAGATAATTTTTCTGAGAATGGAGAGGGAATGTGTGAAGGTGCAAGGCAAGTGTGTGTGTATATATATGTGTATATATGTGTGTGTATATATATATATATATAGGACAAGGCCTTGTAAAGAATATAACAAATAAGTTTAAAGAGGAAGGAGACAATAAGGGAGGAAAGAAGGTGGGAATGAAACCACAGGATGATATAAATGATCTGTAGGCTCAGCATGGTGTTTATGAGTCATTGCAAAGTACCTTTAATAAGAGGTGTGGGTTGTCCCTGACTGCTGTTAACTTGTGAGGATCATTACCTGGCTGATAGATGTCGCAGCAGAGGTAGGTCTTGAGGAGAGATTTGAAAGAGAAGATTTCTATCAGATCTTTTTCAAAGGGTACATTTTCTCCTTTACATCWGTTGGAGTTCCCAGAGCTGAACCATTAATAAGCATTTTTTCTGATGAAGTTCAGAGACCCACAGCACTGAGAGCAGGATGAAAGTAAAGCTTGAGAGATMTGCCGTGTACACAACCCCACAAGGGCTCACTCTTCCAGTAGCCACCTCATGTTTTCTGGAGAACATAGATGAGTCATGGCCATGCAGTACAATTCCCCTACTCAGTGTGTTCATGGAGTGCTTTTTAGGATAACATGAGGCAGGCTGCAGTCATGGGAGTGACCTGAGGAGGCTGGTGCTGCCAGTCCTGACAAGCAGAGGGCTGAGCTGGTGATGAGAGTCCTGCTGCAAATCACCAACTCTGGATCCATGGCAGAACTTTCAAGTACTTCAGGAAGGAAAACACTGTTATGTTTCTGATTTCTTAGATCTGTAAGAACCCTTTCAGAGTACATGTATGCTGCACAGAACCCAATGGCACTGTTCTTACAGTATCTCAAGAAGAAAAGTTGGTTTAGTTGAGTTTTCAAATTCCTGTTAAAACTTTGAATTTTATGTCAAAGTAGTAAATTTTAGTTAAAGATGGATGGAACAGGTAGGAGTTTTCTTTTTTTTTTTTTTTAATTGTTTTGTTTCTTTTAAATAGGGTTTGTGTTTTTGATCTCATATGCAAAATCTCATCTGTATAGCTTTGGGGATCACAGTTTTAGAGGTAAATATATATATATAAACACATATACATACACAAATAAATATATAAACATAACTTGCTGAGGATGGTACAAGGCAGGTGCCTACCTGTCACTGAGGACATGGATTGTAAGTAACACATTCCTTCCTTTCTGTGGATAAAGGCAGGAGATCCACYTGGGCTCACATCTAGTCTTTTATACCTTAACCTATGTCTGCTCATGCTGTTGAAGAAAGGATTCATGGACACCTTTTTTGTCACCACAGCAATCATACAGTGAAAGTGGGGGTCTTTTCTTACACTCCCYACCTCCTTGGGAGGAGAGACTGAGTTTAACATTTCCAAGTGGAAATTTGGGCTTGACCTGCCAGGACTCACAGTGAAAGAGGWTTGCTCCTCTGCTCTAAAATATTAATGAGACCAGTTTAGATTTGTGCCTTGAAATTGAGCCTGCTGAAAGCTTAATGTGATACAGATTTTGMCACTGGTTTGGCCCATTTCTAGCTTGAGTGGTACTCTGATTTACATTTTATTCAAAGACCCAGGTAGATGAGATTGATCTTAATTATTAAAGTGATAATAAAATGTTATGTAGATAGATTAATTTCATAGAGGCCAGCAGATGGGCACTAACAGAAACTAGATTTGAGTCAGTCATTTCCCAGTCCTCCAAAGTCTTCCTCTTTGTTCTTATTCAAGAATAACCACAGTCAAGCACAGTGCAATAGCCAGAGAAACTCTGGAGCACCAYAGCCCAGAGAGGCAGGGACACCTTCCACTAGACCAAGTTGCTCAAAGCTCCATCTAATCTGGCCTTGAACACTTCTTGGGTTGGTGCATTCCCTATATAGAAAGTCCAATACCCCAACTGAATGCATGTTCATAAAAGCTGTTTGTTACTTTCTTTACTCATGCCAGTTTATTGGTAAGTAAAAGCAACAGCTCTATGTCTTCTTCTTCCATGGAACAGCTGAAAGAAGGAGAGATGTTGTTTAAATGGTGTCTTTGCCTCTTTTTTTTTTTTCCCCTCCTCCTTTGTAAGCTTCAGAAATTTCCTGAGAATCATTTAGATGAGAATTGTGCTAACAGRTGAGTGACAAGAGAACTTGGGCATAAGGCATCTATTGTGCCTGTGACTCCTCACTTTTTAGCAAATGTGTTTCAGACCTTTTGTGGGGTGGAGACTGCAGAGTTTTGTGTTCAGGCTGCTGGAAAGCAGAGTTCTGCTGTCATTTCTAAAGAATATGGCAATAGATCCCTCCCCCTCCCCCGATTAGATATGGGCCTTTCCCCTCCTTTTTTTCCTAAATCTCTACCAAAACCCTGTCTTTGAATCCCTTCTAAATAATTTTATGTGTCAYCCCACTTCATTATTTATCTACCCCCCTTCCCCCACCCATTTATCTCTGAAAATACCAGGTGTGACCAATTTTGGTTCAAAGACAGGTTTTATTTTAGCTTGTTTTTTTTTTTTTTTCTGAGCAAATAYGAAATATGAAAACATGCTGCATTTATCTGGTGATCAGTTGTCCATAGTGCTGCTTACACTGGTCCCAAAAATTTTGACACATGAGCTGATTTCATCCAAGTTTGTCAGAAATGTAAAAATAAAAATAATAAATCCCATAYGAAAATAATAAACCTCTATGTGAAAATAGATTGTCAGGTAGAGGAGAYAGGGGGTTCATGACCCTTCAGGGGAGAAGCTGATGTGAAATCATGTTGCTTGGACATCAGAGAATCCAGAGAGAAAGCAGAGACTTGTGATGCAGGTCTGCAGGACACCACGTTTCATCATCTCTGCTGCTTATAGAGTGAGGGATTTGTCTCTCTTGAGAGAAACTTTGTTCTTCTTCTTTACTCCCAGAGTGTCATTGGAGTGTTTGAATCTTTTATTTAATTATTTATTTATTGAACTGTCAGTTATGACTAATTCAGGTTTTGTTGGTGTTGCTTACAGCATAGAAAACTTCTGACTATGGCATCCACGATGTGGAGTCTGTTGCCTGATTTTTCTCTGCCATTTTTATGTCTGTTYGTATATCAGAGAGGAAAAAATGGCKGTGCTCCTAAGAGGGAAAATGACTACTAATGGATTAGGTTGTATCAAATGGTTTGTGAGAATGAGATAACCAGCCATAACTGGGCTGAGGTACCCAACACCAACCACAATAAACCTGAAATTTATTGGCAGCTGAAATGAAAGTCATAACCCAGAGAGGAAGGTAAAATTATATAGACTCAAACTGACTATGGAATAATAGTCCCATTCCTTCTTACGTTTTCTCTCAGCTAAGAAATAAACCTTTAACATCACATCTTTTTCAAAACATCATTTGAAGATAAAAATAAGTGATTTTGTTGACATAGTGTCTGTTTCCACTGAGAGCTCTAGCAAAAGAGATCAAGTAGATATCATCTTTCTGGAAAACTCAGATTAAAATCTACTGTCTGCCAGTGCCTTCCAAATGGAAGAAAGTGTTAAAGGGTAAGACTTGTTTTATTCCTTTGTAAGTAAGCGATGATAGCTGTGAATTTAAATGCTTACTTTAATAGGGCTCCTAACTTGTGCTTTGGAAAATGGTGGCAGTAAAGCTTTACTGTACCAGAGTTATAGGGTTGCATTTCTTTGTTTCTCACTGGACAAACTTTCAGCTTTCATGGTGTCAGACTCAGTAGGACCAATAACATCCAATATCTAAAATTTTCATAAAGTTTTGAGGCTTTAAAATGCTACAGTAATTACTTTCTTCTGTCTCAAGAGAKTCACAATAAATTTCTAGCCCATGGTAATGATTCAGCAAGGGAAGGGTGASTTCTCCTGCACAACAACGTATTATTAAGCTGAGTTTATCTTTTACTCAGATGTTTGACTTCTCTCRTGTAATATTTTTGTAGACAACCTTTTTTAGCAACATTCAAGAGATCAAAAAAGAGGTAGACAACAGGGAATATGTTAGYGGAAGGAAAGATGACTAACACAGGTAAAGTTGGTAAGAAAAAAATAGATGTAATTTTTTTCCCTGAATTTTGGAATTTTATTTATTTTACAGAAAACTCATTTTGGAGGAGAAAGATGGCTCCATGTCAAAATAGCACATTGCAAGCTGTGATATTGCAGGTTGCAAGCCACCTGTGACTTCTATGTCCACTGAACCAAACTATTCAAAACTCAGCTGTCAGAGGAAAAAAACCCCTGAGCAGTAAGTGGRAGCATATTCAAGGCTTAAAATATTTGTTTTTGTTACAGTGCAAAATTAAATTCTCAAAAATGGTTGGGATTAAAAATCTTTAGAGCACACAGCTCAGATAAAAGAATGCAATGGTTTTGCTTAAAATTTAAAACGAAGTACTTTGAACACAGAAATTTTAACTTTTTTCCTCAAATCAAACCTAACAACAATTTTAGCAAGTCAAGGTGGGAATTGTTAATTGAAAAATTTCTCACCTGCTCCACAAAGACGTCTTAGATGGCTTTGATTGCATCTGTGAACAGCGTTCTCTGAAACAGGCAAGTTGTGCTCTCTGCTCCTCCTTTCATCTTAGTGAGARTGGCTACTGCATGCTCAGAGCTTCAAACAGCCAGTGCTGTCACTTTTAAGAAAAAACAACCAAATTTACTGCATAATTTATCAAGATACTATAAAAATTTCAAGACCAAATTTTTGAAGAATGCTTTGACTCATGGGCTCTTTATTATTAACTTAGTTTTATATGATCTTGAATACAAGTTAAAATATTTGGAGGAGGCAATAAAAATTTTTGATTACTCAGGACTCTGCATAGCCTGRCATTTTTCCTTCTTACATACCCCTTGACAATTCCATTGTCAACTGATAATTGCCAGCTCTGCTGTCATGTATCCGTCTACTTACTGGTGATTTCACATCATCGTGAGCCAGCTTCCCCTGTCCTAGTGCTGCCCAAAGGTGGAACAAAAAGGCAGCCTCACACTTTTTTTTTTTCCTCCTTGGAAAAAGAAAAAGGAGTTATCTCTGGAMTAGGACAGGATCAAGCAATATTGTAATGACCACAATCAAAGCAGACCCACTGAATGTGTCATTTTGTCAGTGTGCACTGTCTGAAATCTGTCTAGCTTTASAGTTGAAATAAATCCACCAGTAAAATAGTATCTTATGCCTTAATAACTTTTCTGGCTGTTAGTAACCCAGAGGAAATTTTTCATCTCAATTTTATCAATCATTTGAAACTGATAAGAATGTTTACCAACTATTGTWCCTGCTTACTATAGCTATTCTGAAGACTCAGTGATTAGGGAATAACTAAAAATATAYTAAATCTGTATAACCACCAGGTTGATGTATTAGTTGATACCACACRCACATACAYAYAYAYAYATATAAATAYATATATACACTTCTTTATTGATATAATTGTCTCTGYCTGGGCAGACTGCARTAATTTAGTTAAATTAGTGTTGCCATCAAGACAGCTAAATGGAGGGAGAAGAGTAAATGCTAGACACAGAGAAGGACAGGTAATTTCTGTCACTCTTTTGAAAAGTGGCTTTTCCAATCAACAGCAGATTTCTGTGAACAGAGGAGGCATTCTTACAAAACYTACAATAAATGAAATGTCATTTTAATGGATAATGTTGCTATTTGCCCTAGAGAATTCTGCTTTTACAAGAGCTGGTTCAGAACTTGCTGTTCTTGTCTCCATCAACCTTATGTTTCTCTGCATCAAAGTTGYTAACTGAGTCCTATTAAGTAAATATTTAAGGATCTTGGGACTCATTCCTTCAAAATTTTGCATGAGCTTTTTTTCAGTAGCGTCRTTTTTTTGTCAAGATGTACTTGCAGTACAACAGAGGAATGATTTTCCCATTGGAAACAAGGAAGCCTTCATTTTATTTTTTTTATTCTGCCYTTGATAGAGCATAATGTTTTTTAGGCTTTGTGTAGGCTACATTTTTACTCCCTGGGAGCACCCAGACCTGCAAAAAAAGAAACAACATTGCACTAATTCAGTTTTGTTGTTTCCTTTAAAGTTTCAGCATCGTGACTGTGCTTGAGCATCTGGACCTGACTGTTGGCACTTCTGCCAGGGGACCAACTCCCACATGCTCTTCCTTCCCTCACCCCCGCCTGTTTCCTCCTTGCCCCCACCCAGAAGCCKAACTTTTTTTGAGAAATGGGAAAGCTATCAGCATGTCCCCATGCTTCCAGGGCAATTTGCAATCTGTCTTTGCTCTCAGAGGTGGGTGGCATCTGCTTCCTTTTGTGGGCTGGTCAGAAAGCAGCAGGCAGAAGTGCCCCAGGAAGGCTGGACTGTCCCTGTGCTGTGTGGGTGGCACACGTGCATGGCTGTGGATGAGGACTGATGGGAGRTGGTGGGTGATGGAGCAGAGCTCAGGGCTTGAAAGGCTGTAAAACCTTGCATGGTTGGTAAACTCTGGCAGAGAAAGGGAAAGGCATCCAGCTGCCATGGCTGTGCTCTTTCTGGAAGAAAAAACTAAATTATAGTTGTGCTTTGAGAATGACTTATTTTTGCCTGTTTTTTTCTGCCTGTTAAAGGCATTTTGTTTCTCTGCCTTTAATAAAAGTATTCCTTGGTAGGCCATTTGTTTCCTCTGTGCCAGTGGGGACAGTTTGCTCCCTGAGTCCTTTACTCTGCTCATTGCATCAGGATAATTTCCCCTGGTTTCTGGGTGAGGACTCGCTGCTCTAGCAGTGATTTACTTTAAATGTGAACCCACCTAAAACCATTTCCACTCCTGGTAGAATGGTTCAGAAATGGCTTGCATCAACCACAGTCTGATGCTCAGTGTTTGTCCTGTACCTGATTAAGAGGTGATGGTTAATGTTGATTGCCAGAGTCACCCAAAGTGACAGCTGGAAGGAGAAAGACTCTGTATCCTTCTACCAAACTGAGGATGGCAGTCTGTGCTGAGGGAATGTATCTGAGAGACAGCCAGACCCAACACCTTTGAAGGTGAGGTTTCTCTTGTGCCTAGTCCTGCTTTACCTGCTGAAAGACTTTCAATGAAAAAGTTGAAAAGWGTATTTTAATGCCCTTTCACAGTGCGACAGAGATTTAAATCACAGATTTTGTTTTTTTAATAAACACAAGGTTGTTGAATGTCTACCAAAGCTTCTAACCCTGCTTAAAATTTCAAAACCAGCTTTGGACTGAAAAAAATAAATCCAACAATGAAGGAAAATATTCAAATCCTCCCCCACACCCCCCAAATAAAAGGAAAGAGGAAAAAAGTGATATGTCACTTTAATATTAAAGTTAAAAGGCTTTGAGAGAGAGCAGAACTTTGCAGAAGGGAAAATGATGGGGGTGACAAATCTTTAAAGAAGGGAAAATGGAGTACTATTTTTAAAATTCTTCTATTCTTTTCAGATTGTGGTATTTTATAGAGCCTTACAGATGACAAAGCAGCTGCTTCCCCTGAGCCTCACAATGCTTTCTCCACACACCACTGGGCTGTTTTTCTTTTCTTTTTTTTTTCCCTTTTTGTGTCACATTGATCTTCTCTTGTTGTGCTGCCTCTAACATGCCATTAGGTGCCTCTGGCTGCCAATACTGAAGAGCATCAGGTTCTTGTGGGTAAACTGCCATTAGGCTCTTCCTGACAGGACTTGAAACATTGAAGATTATGTTGACTCTTTGAAGATATTTTGAGAGGTTAGGATTACCTTGTTACTGTTTTTACTACTTGAACTGAAGGAGTTTCTAGGGGCCCTYGTCTAGATCTATTGTACTGGAATTGCACAAATGGAAGTTAAAAGGCAGCTCCTGTCTCCCAGAAGTTGCCTTTGAGTGAGTGAGACATGAAAAAGGGAATTATTATCCTAAATTTTCAGCAGAAAGTTTTCCACAGCTGGACAGAAAAAAAAAATTGTACCACACGCTCCAGGTAGAAGTAATAAGGGCAAAGGAGAATGATATGACACCTATCCTAAAAAACCCACCTTCTTACAACCTTTAAGGTGTCAAGGCAGTAAAACAAGGTACCCAGAGTGGCTAACAAGTGCAAACAGTTAATCAGTCATATGAGCCAGCTTGGCAGCTCTCRTTTATTCTAAAGATGTTGGTTGCTGCCCCTGATCCCTGAAAAATCATTATTACTTCCTCACCTCTTTTCAGGGGTAYGCCAGTAAAGCTCATACTGCAAAGTAACTTCTGTAAATATGTGCAAAGCAGCTTTATTGTCCCCCCCTAGGATCYTGGCTTAAGATATCCCTCTGTGCCTTTGTAATTCCTGGCAAGACTTGATGAGGGTGTGCCACTGGTGTGTGGATGCTGCTGTCTGATGAGTTCCTATGTGCCTGTAAGGACCTGTTGTCTCTTGCTAAGCCTGTGGGTGGCCAGGACAGCAGTTGTAACCTGTAGAGCTCTTCACACAACAGAAACCTAGTAAATGTTGGTTTTCTAGGTCCTGAAGTAATACAAACAATAGTAACAAATAACAATCATAATAAATATTGAGAAATCTTTCTTTGGCCACATCTCTATGCTTGCACACTCAAATACCCATCCCCTGATTTCTGCCACCCTGGAACATGCTTAACAAAGCGTGCCATGTGTGGGAGCAATTTGCAGCCACTGATACTAAGGCTGCCTGTATTTAATAATTGAAAAGAATTAGCATAATGCTTGACTCATTGAATTTCTGTGGGGAAACAGTAACCTCCAGTGGTCATTTAGAGTCCAGTCATGTTCTAACAGACTTCAGTGAGTACAGTATTWGGTCCTTAATTTATACCTGGCTTTAAAATTTTCCTTGAAGCCCTAAATTATACATTCATAACCAATTTCTCACAAGACACATAGATGCTGGAACTGTGCTCTTCAAAAGGTTTATTTTGCAGTTATTTACCTTTTCCAAGGGCCTTGAGAGTCAGAAAAAAAAAATCCCAGTGAAAATGAAAAGTAATACAAATTTTTAGTGAAAAATGAGAACTTTTTTAAGGAAACAGTACAATCCCTGTAGTGTCTGAATTTGGCTTAGGAATGTCGTCTAAGTGCTAAGTGAATAATCCTTTTTAAAGTGGGGGACATCCTTCAGTGAGAGGAAAGGCTAAGACAATTTYCTTATGCATTTTAAATTGGTTAGAGGTTAGAATCTGAAGTGAGGTATGCATTTAGGAATGCTCTGATTTGACCAGTCAGCAATCATAGGGAACAAGGGTAAAAGAGACTTTGGGAGGACTCTCCCAAAGTCTCTTTTGGGACACTCTGTGTCCTTCAAGGCCAGGCAATTTCTCATTAAACCATGTCACCCCCTCAGCTTCCTTCAGGCTTCCATCCCACAATACAGAGGGTAAGGAAGGGCAGTAAGGTTTTGTGTTCCCTTGTGGTTCCTTCTTGTATTAAAGACCCTGACTGATTCTGGCATGGTACTGGAGCTGCTGTGTGTTGCTGATAGTGGAAGGCTTGCAGGAGCTGGCACAACTGTTCTGTTTCCTTCAGGGAAATTACTGCCTGAGAGCTCAGAAGCTAAATCTTCAGAGTGCTACCTGGGGTTGCAACTCATTAATCTGGACTAGCACATCATAATTAGCTTTTCTGTGGCTGTGTTTTCAAGGGGTTGAGGGTACACCACTGAATATGATTTGGGTGGGTTCACATGTACTCTTCCAAAGGTTTTAATGTTTGTCCACAGGATGAGGTAAGTTGCTATCATCTCTATTTGATAACTGAGGACTATGCAAGTGTATGTGTTTATATTTATATTTATGTTCCTGGTTGGGTGCTGTCTATGTAACTACGGCAAACTGCTCAGAGCTTTGAGTGGGCCCAGTCTGTCAAACTGGGAATCAAATATATCAAACCCTCTGCAATTCAGCTGGAAATGYACACTCAGGTGGCTGGAAAGGCAAAGGGAGAGCCAGCAGAGAGAGATCTTGTCTGATGGCAGATAGCCAAGATGCCTGCTCTGTCTGTGCCTTTCCAGGCAGAACTACCTCTGTTACCTTATTCCCATCTCCTTTGTGGACAGTCAGCCACTTCTGCTTTTTGAGAGTAGGCAAGCTCTTCCCTGAAGCCCACAGGCTCATCCTTGTTGCTGACACACCCYGTTCATCCACCACAGTAAAAGGCACTCTCTGGTGTGCCTCTGCTGTGAAGCTGAATTCTGCTCATGCTGGAGACACCACTTGGACTGAGGGCTTGCATGAGAATGAGGTGGTGCTTAGCTGAAGCAGGAAAACAAAAACACCAACAAAATTAAATTTAAGAGCAGATAGCAGATGAAAGCAAAAAAAAAAAAAAAAAGACAGAAAGGTAGCAAGCTGTGATTATTATGGGAAATAAGTAACAAAAAGAGGAAAGTGAAAACATGAGTAATTAAAAGAGACCACAGGCAACACAGTCGACATTATTTATGCTGCAACTGGTTTTGCTCAGGGAGAAAGCAAAGGTGAAATAGATGAACTGTGAGTGCTGATCTCTCAGTCCTGCTTTCTTTCAATTAAGGATTTTTTCTTATCTTTATTTTTTCTAATGAGGACTGCAAACCCCGATAGGGGATTTACCAACAGTTGCCCTTGATTTTTGTTGTTTTTCTTGCTTTTTTTTCTCTATGGAATTGTGATATTTAACATCATTGCCTCTCCCTAAATGGGTCATTTGCAGGAAAATTACAATACGTGCCTGTCTGAAGTACTAGTGAATTGAATACTCAGAAGACAGCAAGTGATGCTCTTCTTAAATACAGGCTTTGGCTCAAAGAAAGCAAAAAATATATTAGTGAGATTCATAGGGTGGGTGAGGATATATTCCAAATTAGAGAGTTGTGTCAACAAGAGCTGATGTTCAATTACAATGTTGTTTTTTTACAGTAAATGTGTAGTTCTGATTTACTTTTTAAATATAATAATTCCTGTGTAATAATTTCCAGCAGGAAATTTAGGTTTCATTTCTGCAAAGATGGGATTGAGATTCTGTGCTGCTAGGTGCTGAATGAACCCTGGGAATACAGCYTTCATATATAGGTGGTCCTTTCCTAAATGATACACATTGGAAATAGGCGATTGTGGCACACAAGACTCGGTACAGTTGTACCGAGTACATGTCAGTTATACAGGTCAGCTGCAAATGGAAAGAAAGATCTAAGAAWCAGCTTTTCTGAACTGTAAAGTAAATAGTAGCAGTCTTCTTCAAGATTGATCTGGAAATGTGCTGAAACAAACTGATTATTGATGTCCTGAGAGGATTCCCTGGCACTGTCCATGGAACCCAATAACAAGAGYAGTTGCAAAGCTGGGTGTGAATATCTCCTTGGATTATTACAGGAATGCTATAGGTTTATTGAAGTTCTACTCTCTCTCTCTTTTTAAAAAATTACTGCCTTCAGAATTTAATTTCTGTATATTAATGGCATATGTGGAAATGATGGAAAATCAATACGGTATTTCTGGATACAAGGACATACATAAATATGACTTTCTCCACGATTAGGAAAGATTTATATTTATTCAGTCCCTGTTTCATCYTTCTGCTCTCTGCACAGTCTGATGGTAACATAAATAATATTAAAACAATGCACTGACTCACTTTCATCTATGTTTCTGGTTAGTTAAATTATTAATAAACACTTGGTGCAAAACTGATTTCAGCTAAATCTWGCAGGCTGCAGTGCATACATTTATATCTGATTTAGCTTTTTAGGGCTCCATTTATAGTCAGAGTGGGGAAAAGCAATCCTAAGGAGTGATGCACATCATGAGTTTTYAGTTCATTGCTTAAATGAGATGAACTATGCCCTAAAACACTCATCTTTCTTCAGCTAGATGTGTTCCAGATGTCTTAATTTGTAGACATGRATTTTACCCTTTGTTCAGATAGAGTAATTTCTATGACTACCTGGATCATTACTTACAATCATGTCTAGCCTGAGGTGGCTGAAGGCACTATTCTCCTGTGGCATGAGATGCTGTGGGGGGTGATCTCCCTTCATGAGCACTCACTGGCAGATAAAATAGCCACTGTTTTTTGTGAGTGTCYTTTGTTGCTTTTGTGAAGGCATCTATTTTGCTCCTGCTATCTTAAATATCTATCAGATCCAGTCTTTCAAAAAATGTGTCGAAGCATGCTCAATGCCACGACTCAGGTCTCTCTCACGTGGGAAAAGGGTTTGAGAAGCTCCCACTGAGCAGAAGCTGGAGCAGCACCCCAGGCACTGAGTAGACTACAGTAGATAGRAGGGTGCCTTGTGATTGTAAATGTGTCCAGGGTTAAGCCATAGCAGAGAGGGGGGGKTTTAAAAAAATTATTTTTTAAAATYATGGTTTGTTTGGAGGTCTGTTGGWTTTGCCTCAGCCTCACGTCAGTGGCTCAAGTCCTCTACTGGATGTAGCTGTTARTAATATTTACAACACAGGGATTTATAGACACATTTATTCTGGAGGAATCTAATCACTGCATTGCTTTTTTTACTGCATTTACATTTTTGTAAATGTAGCTGTATCAGAAGCAAACAGTGCATGAATTATATGTCTCGGCAGGATTGATCGTGCCCTTAGGAACTAACAGCAGCACCCAGAGAACAATTACATTCTCCTGCTTCCAATAATGAAGTATTATTTAGAAACAGAAAGTCATTATGTRAAACTTTGAGAAATTATACAATTACATTGCATTACACGTACTTTTGTCATAGACCTGGCTCACTACATAAAATTTAAATGCTTTCTGAGAGGGAATTCTGTAGTGCTGGTTTCCTGCTCTTGTGCTCCCAGGCACTTTGCCTTTCTGTTAAATGATGAAAGAGAACTATTTAGGATTGAAAATATCATATACTCCAAAAATTCTAAAACCTCACTTATAAAAAGAAGTAATGCTTGAAAACAAGCAGTAATCATATTAATATTCCGTCAATTTAATATTAAATAACCTGCTAATTTGCCAGTTTAATATTTTGCTTTATCATTTTATTACAAGAATATGTAACTCAAAGAAGTGAACACAAGCATCACTATTTCTAAGGTTTTCCATCCTGTATAGTRAACTTGATTTCTTCTTTAAATTTGTAAATTTTACAGATTTAAATTTAAGCCATAATTTTTTTCTTCTATTTGCATAACTGYTGGTCTTTGTTTTGCATGTTGGTTTCAACTGATGCTTGGCAGGAGCTGTGTGATGGGAAGGAAAATGAGCTGTGTTAGTCTGGTTTGTGCAGTGTTCAGTAGACAGAGCTCTAGTGAGAGGCTGAAATGTGGGGCTGGGGCAGATGCTCCCCTGCATGGAGGCAGAAGTGAGMAGCAGGCAGCATCATGAATGGCCAGGATAGATCTGCTCTTTCACAGCCCCTTCTGCTTTAGCTATAGAAAGTGAGACTGGGGAAACAGACTGRTAGGAATGGCTGACACAGCATTTCCAAAACATCTCAGTAACACTCCTAAATCTTAAGGATTTTTACCTGAGGCTAGAACCCCAACAAACATGAGTTAGTGCCTGAGCAACCTGGCATTGTCTGAGTGCAKCTCACTGCTCTCACTAGCAGTTTTTGTTTACACAAGCTTTTCCTTAAAGGGGAGGGATGTTAGGCATGTTTGATAACAGCCTTCCTACACCTTTTATTTAACTAGGACTCTGCCATAGTGTGAAAAGRGTTCAGTGCTTGTTCTTAAGAGAAGCTCCAAGGACTCCATGGGAAAAGCCATGGGAAGCTCTGTCCTCTGGAAAAAAAAATCAAGAACTGTTTTAAGTGCATCAACAGTCTGTTGTTTAAAGGCAGTTGCTTCTGCACTCCTATTTCTGTCTCAGTAATTGATTGTGGACAATTACAGCAAGTGTATTACATCAAGAACTCACTATCATGAGYGGAATTGAACCAGGGTTGATTTTTTTCACCCACCATCTCCTMGTATTTTCTAATGGGTTGTGTTACATGTTGCTTTTTAAAATAAATTCTGTGGCAACCACATTACACTAACAGCATGTGTGTATCTGCACACTGGGAGAGTGGAGCTCCCTCAGAAAATCTGTGAGAAGCCTGGCACTCCAAGGAGCTCTGATGAGACCTGGTTAATYATTTACATGTTTAAAATTTTCTGCCTAAGTCTTACAGCACAGAAACACTGAAGTAGTTCCCCATCATAATTGATTACTTCARGAGGCTGCTAAATGTCCACAGCACTGGAATAATACATAAACCAGTCCACCTTACCCTCCCAGGAGCCATTTTCCAACATTTTAGTCACAAACATTGCTGGRAGCTCTAAAAATGTATTAAAATTTTAAATAGGTAGAAGCCTCCACGGATTTGTTATGAGAACAGCATGGTTGCATTTTGACAGTATTTAACCTTTATTTCAATTATTCTCATGAATATAATGCCTTATTCCCTTCTAGATCCTATCCTAGCTAATAAATTGTTGTTGAAGGCATTACATTGCAGAAGGCTGTCATTGGCATCTCACACAAGCTGCATTTTTGATGTGGCAGTCAAACTGAATTAAACCATGCACAGACASAACAGTGATATCTCAATGACTGCCCTCTTCCTTGTCATCCCAGGGGGTGGCTTGGTATGAAAATCAGTGCTCCTGACACCTTCCCATTTGTTTTCAATCCAATCCTTTCTATGATCCCCTGGAACAGAGATGGGAGCTTTATATACACTCTTGTTTCCTGGATGTTGACTCCCTCTGTAYACATCTTTGTTCCAAAATTTCTGATGGTCAGGTTATATTAGAACATGCTCAGGTCCAGCACTGCTGGTGATCAACAGYGACACTTGGAGCAGTTCCAGATGCTGGGCAGCCCTGAGATGCAGGAAGCTGCTTCAGTCCTTCAGCTGCCAAATGGTGCCTGCTCTCCTTGGTGTGCCTGCTAACAAGAGTAAGAGGGTTTTTGTTTTTCTGCCTTGTCTGATAAAATGTCTGTGTAGTTCCCACTTATTTCTGGAAAGCTGCACTGCATTTCAGAATTGCCAGCTTGTTTATAAAAACAGTAGTTTTCAAATTATGCAGTGGTTTGTTTTTTTCAGTCAAAGGCTCCTGGACACAAGTCATTACAGGAGATTATTCACTTACTTTRGAAGGAAAAACCAACCCACAAACAGCTATTAGTTTTAGTGGTTGTAGTGAAAACCCCAAAAGTCATGGCTCAGATTATCCCAATGGCAAATTAGAATGTAAGTAAGAATTACACAGTATTTATATTTTTCAAGTCCAAATTCTATCAGAATTTTAAAATATATATATATATGTCTTTTGTCTGCCTCATAGTCTGAATCTTTGTAATTGATAGGCTGATGTTGATATGATAGTGCTACACAGGACCACACACTCTTTGTAGATGGTGATCTCCATTTTTAATTCCCTCATCTCTCTGTCCTTCCTGGGGAAGCGCACTGTGTCTCAGGTAACCCTGTGGTTTCGTGTAACAGTGCTGAAGCTCCAGATTCAAGAAAAAGAAATATATAGACTGAAAAGATACCTGAGGCTCAATGTAGGGATATGTTCTTGTGCAGAAAAATTCAGAAAGCTTTAGATAGAAATGACATGGAAGATCTGAAGGAATCCCCATTATGAAAGRTTTTAACAAGTCKGGCAAACCCCTTGCAGAMATTGGGACAGTGAAGCATTGGGCAGRATGGACTAAGTGATGTCATTTAATGTCTTTTTCAGTTCWYT
>CADDXX010000218.1:883245-939607 GCA_902810485.1 Alauda arvensis
AACAGTTGTTTTTATTAAAATGGCTTTTACTTTGCTGCTCTTTCACYGACTATCAATCTTAACTGGATTAAAACCAATGCAGTATAATTATTAAAATAATTTTCCTAGTATTTCAGTGAGATGAGCAACTGTATGTGCACCATGTCCTCTTTGACAGCAAAAATAATATGAGACTATGCATAATTGTTAATGACTTTTATTTTAATAGTGAACTCATATTAAAGGGGAAAAAATAATTTTCTCTTCTGCCTTATGTAAAGACTGTAAGTCCATTTCTCACGACATTTCACAGTATCTTGACAAAGGAGCTGTTTGTCAATAAGAAATTTTCAAGAAAGACCTATTTACAATCTTTGAGTTGTTTTTCCTCCTCTGAGTAGCTGAATTTGGATACTCTTTTCTATCCATACTGATACGTTTTTCTAAGGGGATGTATTTTTTATTCATTCTGAAAACCCCCAGACATCCAGGGAATAAGTAGCTCAGGTTTTGTGAAAAACATTGAGAAATTGACCTTCTGTCCAGTAGAGTTTCTGTAMATAAACCAGTAGTCTGTTTGTGTATGTATGAATTTGGATTAGGAAAGTAACTGTACAAAAATTCTAGGATATTAAGAAAAGGCAGCATCATTCAAAAAGATTTGCACATTTAAATTCTCATTTGTTTTAAATGGTAAAAAGMGCTAACAATGAAAGACTTAAAGTGAAGAGTTAGAAGAACAGAAAGCAGTTTGCAGSTGGTGTGTAAAGAAAAACGATGTCAAACATAGGATTTAGACATCACAAAGATAGCATCCCATTCTACTCCCAGCAGGAATGTTGTGATTGATCTCAGTGCTAATAGGATCAAACAGAAATGCAAAAGGCATGAAGAAGTGTATAAAAGCAAAGTGGAAAAAGAACAAGATTGGCAGAATGGCCTGCACTGGTACAAGAGGAGGCTTTGCAAAAAAAGCAACACCGCTGTTCAAAATGTATAAAYTACTTGCAAAAGGACTGATGTGCATAAAAGTTCTACCTGCCTCATGACTATATTAATAACTGGGTTATATAGATATGTATATGGCTACRGCTCTTTGGTGTTCTGCATAAAATAATTGTTTGTCAGTAGCCTTTATAGGAAATAAAATAGAAAATCTGAAGTATTTTGCAATAAAATAGACCACACCATAGCTAATCCAGCAAAATCTTTCCAGAGCTCAATGCGAAACAAGAAGTTCCACTCATGAGATGCTTTTTAATTTATCATTTGGTGACACCCAAGCACATCATTAACATTATTCAGCATTATGAGAGYAACAGTACCGACAATAAAAGATAATGAAATAGGATTTTTATTTAAATTTAGTTTTGATTAATGACATTGTTGTAAAATTTTACCACAGATGAATAGAAATCAGCTAATGAAAATAAAAAAGGTAATTTTTCTTCAGTTCACATCTTGAGAGAAGACTGAAGGAGGCTTCAAGTGAAAGTCTTTTGAATAAGAAGTGACTTTGTGTGTGGTGCTTCCTGGTGTAAATGGGAGCCTGTAGGCAGACTTTTTTTCTGCCTTGGTCTTAGAGGARAACCCATGTGATAAGGATCTGAAAGATGTGGTTGCAGTCCTTACCAAGGAAAAATARGGGAATAATGATTCATTCCATTTACTTTAGAAACTTACCTTGGGGTGAGTATTAGTCTCTAAAGAACCCARTTGTTCCTGTGGAAGAGGAAGCTTCCTATCTTAGCCTAAAAGTCAGCCTTAAACTTTCAGCCTGCTAAAGTTAGTGTTTCTCAATATAATTCAATGTTATTCTCTTTAGTGTTAATTTATGCCTCACTGCCTCATTTCCTTCGTGCAGCACAGTGTCATGTCACTACCTGGCTGCCTCATGCAAGCCTCCAACAWGAAAGAAGCCTTTACCACCTCAGAAACACCAGATGCCATGTTTTGGCTGGAGGATGTTTCCATGGGACTTGCTGTCTCCTACTCACTATGTTCTCTTCATGATATTGGAYTAGTGGCTTTGGTTTTATTGAGAATTATGGTCACTCTCACCTATCTCCATACACAAAAAACCTTGCTTTGAAATTGAGTGGGAGAAGATATGAATGCAGCATGGTTTAATGAATGACCTACTTTGGGAACCAGAGCCAGAGCAGCAGCCCTAGTGCAGAGTGGTGAGGACTTTTGCAAGGCTGGATGCCTTTGTCTTGTGGAAAGAACAAGCTGATGCAGCTCCAGATATCTCTATGATTTGTTTGAAACTGCTTTGGGATTCTCTGTGCAGCGCTGCATTTTGTCAAGTAGACATATTGGTTAAGTTAATATATGCCTAATAAGTATATATGCCCAATGAAGACAGGTCAGATAATTTTATGTAGAGGAGTTTCTCAGAAGAACTGTGGAGCTTGTGACAGAGAACCAGTTAATTCAGCTGAAAAGATATATTTAAAATCGCACAGCATATTTTTTGGAAAGGGATGTTCAAATTGTGTTATTTAATCAAGCATCATGAAATGATTATTTTTGAAAACATTTTGGCAAGATCTCCTGACATGTAACAGATAACTTGCAATTTGTATTGCACTCCAGTAATAGTTCTGGGAAAAAAAAAAATCTCTGGTTTAATTAATTAAGTTCACTCTCTTTGGAATTCCACTTTTTCCTGGGTCACAGGAGTGATGATGTTGAAATAAAAAGATCCAAACCACWGAGATAAAGAGTAGTTTCCTTCCCCAAATTAAGGAAAGAAATACAGTCTGTAAGTTGGCCACAGACCTAAGGATAGCACCTGTGGAGAGTGACTGAAACGACCAAACGTATGAGTCATGCCTAGGATGAGATTTAGGATTATCTCCCAGAACTCCATCTGTGGTTGGTGGAGAGGTGGGGATCCTCTGAAGGTAATTCACAGCTGGAGCCTCATTTGGATTCCTGAATCACCACCCAGAAGCACCTGTAGAAGGATTTAGCTCAAACCTTACTTTGGCAGGCCTCCAATCTCAGTGGGAAGTTGCAGGTTGGGAACTGTGCCTATTTCCCTTTTCCCTTTTATGCCAGGTTCTCCATATGTAGACTGTCTTCTAGATCTGCTGATAATGCAGTGATCCTTGGCCTTGACATTTGTGGTTCAGGGACTAAATTAATTTTCTCAGACTAAATGAATTTTCTAAGACTAAATCCAGATTTGCTGCTGAGAAAAGCCTGTTAAAAATGCTGGTTTGAAAAACTCAGGAATTAGAGGGGAATGAGTTACTAGAACTAATTTAATGTACCTCACAAAAGTTGCTGAAKAAGAAATTATGACAAAGCAGTAATCTCAGTGTGCAGGGTCACTTCAACATCTTCTTCTTTTATAATGAAAGGGATGTAGAAGTCATGACCAGTCCTGTGAGCTCATGAGCCTGCTGCTTATGCTGTCTCAGGCAGTATGAATACTCCATTTGTACTGCTAATCAGAGGAATCATTATGCAGCTGAGTAGAATAAGACRAGATTAGTGATTAATAAAAACATTCTGTAGTTAGGTATCCAAGGAACAGAGAATTCCTCTGGTCTTTAAAAGGATGTTTTTTTTTACTCACAATAAAGGCATCTCACAGAAGTTGCATTTATTTTCCATTCTGCAATGCAAAACTCCTTCCCAAGGTGTCCACGTACTATGATCTCATTAGGGAAGTAAAATTAATGGTGGGCTAGATGAGAGATGCAGTCTTCCTTTGAGGAACCCAAATCTTCCTCAAAATTCCATTTCTCTCTGAACAACACTTTCCAAGTAAATCTTAGGTACTAATCTTCAATAGGTCTGGAAATAATTTTGATTCAAGTTTCTTGATGTTTATGTTTGTACAGGAGAAGGATGAGAAGAATCTTGATAAGAGCTTTTGATTTTTGTTCTCTCTTTTCCTTTGTTGGTGCTAAACTATTTATGCCAGGTACTTTTCTTGTGAGTTTGTCATTTTGAAAGGGATATCCCAACTAGATATCGGTTTGTTTATTTGTTTATTTGCTTGTACCTCTCTGAGATAAGAAAGTGAGCTAAGGAAAGAGAGCTGAATTGCTCAGAATTGTCCATCATCATCAGATTTTGCATTCTAAATAGCCTTCTGATAACTTCTGCCCAGCTGCTGCATAGCTTGGAGATGTTGAAAAGTCAGTAAGTTGACTGATATCAAGGGTAAATATGCTTTAGTTTGATCTCTCATCTCATTTACCAGGTTGTGAACAACACAGTTCCTACATCTGGCCTGAAAACTCTGGGAAGGCTTCTAAGAGAAGTCCCACTCTCCCCTGCCTTTGCTTTGGGCTCAGCAAACTAACTCCTTGGGAACATGCCAGGATGGAGTTGCAGTCACATCATGGGATACTGTAATCTGGAGCAAATTGTTGTAATCCTGAGTTGTCTCCTGAAGGACTGGCCAGGGTAAGTACCATTAGAAGAGGGACATGAATTACTGAAGGTGTTCCCATGCCAGAAGAAATACTGACTGTAGTTTTGCCCATTATATGGCGCTGGAGTTTGCACAGCCTGCTAATGGAGCAAGCAGCCCACCACACAGTTCTGCTGCAAAGGGCCATATAGGATAAGCCAGGACTGGGGTGTTCTTCACAGTATCTTAAAAAGAGTCTGGCTAAGAGGCAATCAACCAAATATGAAATACATGGTGATTGATGTTGAATTAGAACAGGCAGAGTGTGTTTCTCCCATCGTACACCATCTTCTGAGCGGGAATACACAAATTTCCTCTATTGAGTTTTGGATGGAAGTATAGGAGGTGAGCTAATGATTTCTCATGATTCCCTTGGCCTTTCCAGTGTTTTTGTCTATTTGCACTCATTTATTGAAGGCAACTGGTAGAACACACGTGTGTTTCCAGAAGGAATGTCCTGGGACACAGACTGCACCATAACATCAGGGCTAAGGTGAGCTGTGGTTGTGCTGAGCTCTCTTTTGTGGAACTGAAGAATGCCTTGTTAATTGACTATGGTTTTACTTAACAACTCATTTAAAGAATTCAGGAACTATGTTTTTCAGTTGACATAATTGTGTCCCTCAATCCAGATTTTATATTTTTATTAAATTTTTCTCATTTTTTCAGCATCCTTCCTGATTTTTTTAAAACCAGCCAAAGCTGATTGCTGCCTTAAAGAGGTTTGAAACCAGGTTATTACTTCTATGCTGTCAGCACTGGACTCTATGTGCTTAAAAGTATATATATATATATATATATATATATATATATATATATATATATTTTTATATTCACACATACTTCATTTTACAACATGAAATTATAAGGCAGAGACAATTCATTTAATATATCAAAATGCTATGTGCAACTCTTGCACTATATCATAAAAACAATGCACAGTAAATCACATGTATTTGCTTGTATATGACAGCCTATTTAAAGCTGGAGTCYCACCTRCTTCAGTTTCAAACTAATTAAAAGTTGTCATTTAAAACTACTGAACTTGTGTTTTGGCCCCACAGYAAATCAGAGTTTCAAGGTTCTGTGATTTCAACTAGCATAAAGTGTGAGGTATTTCTGAACTCACACAGAGAAAGAAAAGCAAAAATAAGCAGAAATAGTCTGTAGTTAAGTTCCATGATGTGTCACAGCTTTTATTTTTCTTCTCACTTCAATGTCTTTGCACTCCATGAGCTGCTGCTAGACTCCAGTTTTAGCTCTTGCCCCTCTTTGTAAATAAATGCTTTTATAGTGTGGACCAAACTGCACCTTCCATGTCCACTGGCAAAGAAAGTGGTGAGTTGTGCCCTGAGCACCTGCTATGCAGTTACTTCCTCAAGCACTCACCCTGCAGAAGGAAGAGGGAGAGGGAATGCAGAAGACCCTACAACTAAGTGCTCTGGAGTACTGGCCAGTGACCAAGTGTTAGGATGAAATGCTCTGCACTTCCCAGGTCTCCATTTTATATCTTCTCCACCTGATAAATGGGTGGTGTTTTAGCATGACCATTTTGCTTTGATTTGCAGACTACTTGTTGCATTTTCTCTCCTGATGGCAGAGGAGTCGCTCTCAGCACCAGACTCCAACCTCTTCTGGCTTTTAATCAGGAGTTTCTACCAAGATGACCAGGGTAACAGGCTGGGTGAGTCCATGGGGTGGCCTTGCTGCTGGAATGCCAAATGTGCCATGTAATGTGCTGAATGCCATGTTAGTTAATGTGAAGCCTTTGACCCTTTTGGCAGATTTGTTTCAAGCAGCTTATTTTCAGCTCTGCTTTTCAAATAGATTCATTACGTTTTGACAATGCATAATTGCCCCAGATGTCCCTCTTYACTKTCAACAAAAGCAYCTGACACTCCAGGTGATACTTTCAYTATTGATATGAAGATATTCATGGTCAGTTATGCTTTTTCTTATGGACTGGAGAGATAAGTGATAGGACACATTTTTTGTCTGAGGGAGAAATGTCAAAAGGCYTTTACTGATGGGTTTCTGATATAATATTTTGGCTTGACTGGATTCAGGCATGTGCTCTATGCTGCTGTGCTGGCTGACTTTCAAAGCTCTTGGAAAATGTGCCTGTGCCTCTGAGTTCCTGTGCCAGGTCTCTAGCTGTTGTGCATATCAGAAGGGCAAGTTTCAGGTGTTCTGTTCTCCATGTGCAGAGTTGTAATTCATAGTGCAGGCCAAGTTAATAACCTGATTAATTTACTTATACCTGGCCTTCTGCCACAGAGTGCAAARTATGAATCCTGAAGTAGGTGTTGGTGCATTTGCTCATGAAACACAAGTCACAAACTGAATTTTTTTAAACTTAAATACAATATCAATATTGATTGGGATGGGGAGGAATGATCAATGCCTACGTGTAGTTAATAGTTAATGTAGCATTCCAGATGCTCTCTCTAGTGAAAGCCAGCATGACTAACTTAATTCTCAAAAAATGAGATAGAAACAGAAATGTATATTGTGGGTCTTAGGTCCTAGTTCTCCAATTATGGTGAAATCTTAAGGAAAAAAACCTCAACACCTTCAAAAATTTGTACAGGAAATGTTAGCTTAACTGTTACCCTTGCCTGAAAACAATTTTATTTTCCTTCAAGGCTCAGCCTTTGTTACTCTTAGGCTTCTTATTACCACAGTGACTTTCAGCAATGTGTGTCCTTTAAGACCAGTAAACACAAATATCTCTGCTGCCAAGATAAACTGCATCTTTAAAATCMCTATTTTCAAAGTTTTGCACCCTCTTCAATTTG
The DNA here is from genome assembly GCA_902810485.1 of Alauda arvensis. Classification (NCBI taxonomy): domain Eukaryota; kingdom Metazoa; phylum Chordata; class Aves; order Passeriformes; family Alaudidae; genus Alauda; species Alauda arvensis. Next base: position 890,458 of record CADDXX010000218.1, read on the forward strand.
CATATGCAKGCATCTATGCATACATGCAAACCCCTAAATCCTTTTTTGACACACTTTTAAGTTTCTTCTTGAATTTTCCTTCCTGGCAACAAATATTCTAAATGCATCTGCTACGAATACTTATTCAGTTGGTCTTAAATTTAGCTCAAAAGATGAACATCTTAAATCCAAAAATATGGAAGGTCATTGCTTCTGGAAGAAATGGATGACGGGTAAAGCATAGCAAGAGGCTAATTCTTTTCTCTGTCACTGACTAGYTTTTGAAACCTGGACAGATTTGGAACCAGAGGGACTGGCTTTTTATGAATCCTGCTGAGCTGCCACCTGTCTGCTGAGCCATGTCTCTTAGTTCATCTCATTTKCAAAGTCAAACATGTTAGCCTAAAGGACCAGAAACATGGTGAAAACACAGGACGAGAAGACAGTCTTCATTTACAAATTTCAGACAGCTCTTTGATTCAGGGCAGTACAGGGAAGATTAYTAAAATGTGTACAGGGGATGAAAAAGCTGAAAGTTACCTTGGAACTTCAATTTGGGAAGGCTTTGGAGTGTATGGCTAGGGCTTACAAAGTCATGGAGATAYGGCTAAAGTGACTGCAGAACTGTTRTTTTCCTTAAATACAAARACTTRGGGAARTWACTGAAACTGGTGAGAAACTRTTTTAAAGGRCRTAARAKAAATTATATGYTTAGRTAGTGGATATAACCKGGAACTCAKAGCCTTGGAAATTAATGGAGGCAGAAGGTGTCAGCAGCTTCAAAAAGGGACTAGACAAAGGSATGCTGTTACAGGTCCATGCACAGATGYTAAAGGGAATGGACRGTATTACCCTGTAATTGTTTGGTGAAGGAATATGGAGAGTTCATTTCCCTTGTTTTCTCATGGTCCCAGTTTTCTTCATATTCCTCAGAAAGGAATTTCTCCAGTAATTAGTTAAAAAATTATGACATTCTACTTGAGACTGGCTCTGCAGTGCTACACTAACTACTAAATATGCATATTTATGTGTGTATAAAACTGAAAGAGTCATTCTTCATACATTTTTATGTTTGGCAGGTTGGTCCTGTTGCCTTTAACACCCAAATTCAAATAATTCCCGTGGAAATGATTTCATACTGGTTTTGTGCAGGTGTAATTGTGCTTGGCTAGTTCAAACCAGGCAGATGTCAGTAGTGTGCAGTGACTTACAGCCAGATGGAGTGACCCAAAGGGTTCCAGTGACCTGTTCCCAGGGCTGACTGGGCTCAGGACAGGAACAGCAGCAGGTACCTTTCTATGCATTGTCTGTGTACATGTGAATTGATTATGGCACGAACATTACCTTGAATCTATAATTAAGTCACTGTTTTAATTATAGTAAATCCTATTGAATCACTTTATGAATGTCAAAGTAGTCAATGATTAAGTTCTTGCTAAACCCTTTTGTACTGTTACCTTTTTTCATCATTGTTCGCACCCTTCACGGTCTCTGTGTAAATAATTTTGAATTGATTTCCCTTTGTGTGCTTCATCCATGTAGTAAATAATAGAGTGAGCCTTGTCATTGAACTCTGTTGCATTGCACTTTCACAGATTTATGTTAAAATCTGCTTTTCACCAATGCTTGTGATGGTGATTCTCTAAGCCTCCCAAACAACCCCTTCCTTCACAGACACAGAAGTGTCCCCTTTGGGACACAGAAGTGTCCCAAAAATAGGGTCACAGTGCTGGCTCTTGCTGTGGGACAGGTTAGTTTGTTAGTCAGTGACAGCTAAGTCACTGAGTGTGTTGAGGGGAGACAGTCTGTTATCTCCATCTATCCTGATTTAAGTTGCTCATTGGCTCATACCACACAACTGAAAGAAGAAGGTGAGCTGAGGCCAGGAGCCAGGCAAGCTGTGTCTGGATTTCAGATGATGAGCTGGACCAGTCTCCAAAACTTGGTGTTYTCTGTCTTCCTGGTGGGACAACTTCATGAACACCTGAAATTGCTCCTCCCTATGAGAGTTTATGAAGGGAGAAAGTTTTTCTGTTTGTTTGGCTATTGTCTTCCCTTGGCTCAGATTTTTRTTCCTCACTGGTGTTTCAAAAATAGGCTTAATAAAAGCTCACAGTCCACCTGCAGAGTATCATAAGCTCCTAATCACCGAATTTGTGCAATGCTGAAAGCCCTGTGGATGAAACCTAAAATCTGAATCTGGAGAACAAGATGGGAAKTCTTTCCCCAGTGCTTTGTGACAAGAGGCATGTGCTTGCACAGCATGTCCTTGGGCAGCCTCATTTTAGGGACAGGGAAGGTCCATTTYCAGCATTGGGTGAAAGCCAGCAGCAGGAGGAGCTCTTATAGCTGTGACAGCTTATGCAAAAACRCTCTGCATCCTCCAGGGAAATGAAACAGGAGTTCACCCTCTYGTTCCCCTGTAATTACACATCTGTAAAACAGTCTAGAAATGAAAGACARATGAAAGACAGCTCCCATGTTGTGCTGTTCATCTCCTGGTGAAGACAGAACTGAGCAGCAGCTGAAATTTGATGGACAGATTTCCCAGAAATAAGAGGATAGGAAACCAAACGAATAGCTTTAGATGAAGGCATGTCTGTGAGTATTTTTCATCTGAGCTCAGTTTTCTGTGGGTGAATATGATTATTCCAAGATTTGAGGCTCACATAATCCGTACTAGCAGTGTATTGAAATCATACAGCTCATTGATGTGGCCAGGCAGAATGGATAAATGATTTCAGGCTAACAGCTAATGGCTSTCTTTTTCTGATGTTCCCAAAGTGCTGGGAAAAAGACCTGTGAACCTTTCCTCTGTATTTGTCAAAGATCACTTTTGTGTGTCCATTTGGTCTCAAATATTTGATGAGTACTGCTTTGAAAGTACTGTCAAAATGAAATGCACTATTGTGTTTAATTCTGCAGATCACGTGGCGTTATTTCTGATGCCCAATTGTCTGATATGCAGAACTAACTTTCAGCAAGAGCACTGATGTCAAAGTGCAGATATTAGGGATTGTTTYTAGGAATTTAGATTGATATGAAGTTAAACATTACTTTAAAAAGAATTATCTAGACTCATAATTTCAGAAGTATTTACACAAAATTAAAGGACATTCATACAGTGAGTGAGTGTGTACATTTACATTTGGGGAAATTTGACATGTTTACCTAAGGCCCAGCTGTAGTCACTGGTATTTTGTAGTGTAAACATCCCACAGAAAAGATCAACAACACCAGTGTTCTTCAAAACGCTGACTTGCTGACCCCTTATTTCTATGAGATTCATGTCCCCCCTACCTCCCAGCCCCCTGGTTTCTCTGTCTCTATTCTAAGGTGTCCAAGTCTTCTTGGAGATTATGCCTGGTTCCTGAACAGGCTCAGGGGGGATGGGTGCAGTTTGARGTGTGTTGRGTTTGCCTGACACAGCTCCAGAGATGAGAAGTGGTGGCATGTCCTGTGCCTGCAGGCTGTGAGGRCTCCCTGGCCAGCGTGGGGAGAGGGGTGCATGCACATGTGAGAGCCCTCAGCATGAAGACGCAGTCTGCAATGGCTTCAAGCCTAAATGTGGAGTGTGAAGACCAGGAACTAACCCCATGTCTTAAAGTTCTTGGTACTCACTGCTCAGCACAACTTCTACAGCAGCAGGCTCCAATGCCAGCCAGAGCYGTGATTTATTCCTTGCTCTCAGCAGTGCTGGCACATGGTGCAGGGCTGGGTACTCACAGCTCCATGCTCTGGCTGACCTCTCTTCTCTTCACCCCATCGATTTGCTGCAATAGCTCATTTGCATGGAAAAATCCCTGAGCCAAGAGGGTTAATGCCAAAGCCTGTGGCTGATGGAAGAGCTGTGAACACTGTCTATGCCCTAAACTTGGCAATCCTGCACATCCTAACTTGTGTGCACATTGATTTTGTGCCTGACAGGGTTGATGTTCTCCTGACATCACACCTAACTGCCACAAAATCACACCCAGTTTATTTCTGCCATGGCTTTATCTCTTCTTTATCCATCTTCTGGAGCCCAGGCCCAGAGCTTCAGCTCATCTCTTACAGTAAATAGATTGGTAAGTGAAATTGTGTTCAGTTGCCAAAATACTGTTCACGGTAGTTCCAGATAGTGCAGCATGGGATAACAGCTGTAGATTTGGGTTCAGAGGTTCACGGTGAACTACAAGAAAAATTGAAAGCACAGTGAAGCAGCTCATAGGGGCTGTCAGATCTCAACCTTGGATCTTTTCAAGATGTAGCTCGACAAAGGAATGACAGACCTGAACAAGTGAGGGTGGTGGTCCAGTTTCAAAGAAGAAGTTGAATTAAGCCATCTTCAAGCAATATTTCTATGTCTTTGTGATTGTCCATGCTSTTAAATCATTGGAATGATCCTTTGAATGTGTGTGGCCTGGGACTAGTATCAGTGTCCTGAACCACCCTCAGGCATCATTTGGGAATTAGCCTAAGCCATTCCCAATGCAGTTTAAATGATGCTGCCTTGTTTATCAGGGAAAGAGAATGTTAMAGCATGTTAACAAGCCATTTCATACAAGTTGTCCTCAGTGTTCAAGCATCCAGAAAACATACAGCTGTCTAAATTTCCTAGGATAGATGTGTCCTGTCAAGGAATCTAAAGTGACAACCAATGCAGATGTGTTTCCCACTTGGCTTTGCCTCTGGTAAAGGCAATCACTGTGTGGCTAACAAAATGTGCAYTTATTTACTGGAGCACTAGGATCACTAGTTTATTACTTTTAAAGTTCTTTAACACATGGAAATGACAACCATTTATCATTGCTGTCAAGAGAGTAATCTAGTTGCGATCTAGCAAAGATGTTTCTGAGGATTCTGCAGCAAAATAACATTTATCATTGCCTTTCTCTATAGAGATGCAGTGTGATGTTAAATTCAATTAGGATATACAATAAGAGGGGGTGCTGTCACRTAACCATTTTATTTCCAAGACCTGAAGTTTACTGTCTTGAATTTTTGGAGAGGGCTTTCCAATCTAATAAACATGAGACTCTGGCAATCTTTGTTCAAGGTAGTGTAGTTCTTTGTTTCTAGTCTAAATGTGTCTGTAAGCAAGTTGGTAATTCAGTGTTTTCACWTTAGAATTTAGCTATTGCTATCATTTTAATTCTCTTTCTGGATCAGACCAGGGTACTTAGTCCAACATTCTGTCACRGTCACCATCTAGGCTCAGAATCAGTGGGAGCCTGAGATTGTGGAAGCCAGTGGACACAACAGCTAGTACCAGATGGTGAAAAAAAACCTGCAAATAGCCCTGCAGCAAGAGGTCTGGAGTGAGACTTCAGGGAAGCTCACAATAACCATATTCAGACCTCTTTTTCTGACCTTTACTGGTGGGTTTGCATTGCATCTGAAATGTCTCCTCTGCTTCTGTTCATGTTCCCCATTGCCAAATGCTGTATGCAGAGCAGCTCTGTCTTTGGGGTGCTGTGCTCCAGGCTAAGAGAAAGGACAACCTTGAGGCACAGCTGGCCTCTACTTCCCTCATGGGGAAAGGAGGCAGACCAAGCATAGCTCTGGGCCAAAGCTCATGCAAATAAGATGGTTCTCAGAGCTATGGGTAGAGTCTATAGGCAGTTCTGCTTCAAATGATTCTCAAATTGCCATTTTGGATTAAAACTGGGAAAAGTGGATGTTAGCACAGGCACAGGATTAGCCAGCTCTTCCTCCTAAAACCATCCCAAAAAGGAAACTATTTTTTCTACTCCAGAACTGGTGAAGTTGCAGCGGTGAGGTTACACTTTCTCTAAAAGTGGATGAAGATTTAGTGAGAAGTTTTGAATCAGAACCTGTCTTTTCTGCCTCCAGCCCTGAGTTCAACCCTGCATAGTATGCTGCTTTCTTCTTAATTTCCTTTTTTCTTTATCCCACCACATCCACTTGGAGAATGAAGACATTGTGCCTCCTCTCCTGGTTCAATCCCTGTGTACTCATTCAGTTAGTGTGCAGATTTGCTTTTGATTGTAACACAGCATTCATCTCATCATGGGTTTTTTGTTTTGTTTTTTTAAGGTGTTTTAGTATTTCTAAAATTAAAAAAATGATTTTTTGTAGTGGCACTTTGCAAAAGAAACATTTAATAGTAACAGATAATTACACTCTATAGTTGTCAAACAGAACAGTGGTTAAAAGTAGCTGTCCAATAACAGGCAGCAGTAATGCTATATCAGGTATTAATGCTGCTTACCTTTTAGCTACAGTGTAATTATTGGTATTTTAGTCTGCATTTATTCCCATGTGAAAGTGCTGCTGTAATGTGGGGAAGTATTCTTAAATCATAATGCTTATCAAAGTTCATGTGCAACAGAGTGAAACTGAAAATGTCAAATCACTTAAAAAGTGGAGAATTGCTCATACTTTCTAAAATCAGTTGTTTAAAAAAATGTAGGACTGTATTAGAGGCACCTGACTCCTGTGTTCTGGAAAAAGTTCTGCAAACATGTGCTGTTCCCTTACTTTATAGAGTAATAGAAGGGCTATGGAAGAACATGGTGCTTGAACACAGAGGGCAGTAGAACAATATAGGACACAACATAGTAGAATAATAAAGGTCATTTGACATTAGTCAGGCTGGTAAGTGGCTGATAATATTCAGTTCAGCATGTTTTTCATAGCACCCTAAATTAAACATTCAAAATTTTTAGGAGATTGTGTTTGAGCCTAGAAAATAATGCACTGGAAAAGCTAAGTAATCTCTTACATTCTTGAGGTCAAGGTGTGCTTTCTGTAGAGGTTCAAAACCTGGATGCACCATGAGATCTTAGCAAAGAAAGCCCCACATGTAAGGGTTCTGGGCATCCTAAGTATATATTTTTATAGGGATTAATTTCCTTCATCAGGATAAGAGTGTAGGAATTTGGGGAGTGCAGCATTATCCTCAGGCACTGCACATACCTGCTCCCTCATCATTTGACAGCACTTGCAGYTTATTAATCTGTAATAGGCCATACTGAAAATACACCTGGCACCCTTTCTTAGGTTATTACACAAAAGCAGAGATAAAAATGCACAAGCAAATATGATAGCAAATAAAAATTGCCCACACTGGAAGCATAGGGAAAAAATACAGTGAACATCCCTTAACATTTCTAGAGGTTGCTCATACAAAGTGTTTCTTTACTAAGCGTTTCAGTGAAAGGGTACTTGTCAAGCAATGTCTTTTCTATGCCTGAATACCTATATTCATGTCAAAACAGTCATAGTGGCAGAGGAAGAAGAATGTTGGCAGGTTTTAGATGGATGCTATTTGTCCACTGTTGTTGTGCTTGAATCTCTAAAAAGATTTGCCTGGGGAGCAGCAAAAGTATCGTGAAATGCAGCCAGTCACATGCCAAACAAAGATTAACTGCCTATTTATGGATTACCTGAAACAGGCATTTATTTATGTATTAAATTTCTCCTCTTGTTCTCAAGAATAACTGGCAAGACAGGATTGTTTGCAAAGAGGTTAATGGCTAAATGTGTCAGATTTATTCTCAGTGAATCATTCAAAACTACCTGACTCAGATTTTCCCCCCCTTGGAATGAAGAGAAGCTAATACATGGAAAGGAAGGCTTACTGTCCAAAAGATGGAGCACAAGATACTGGCTGGAAACATAGCTGAATCCTTTTGTATGCACGTAGCTGCAGTAAATGTGCAGAAGTATTTTTTGGTACATTTATTTCAGAGGTACTTTCAGGTTATTTTAGATGGCAGCTGCCTGCCTTGTTATCCAATGTCCTGAAATGAGTAATGCTATCTGTGARCCCCAGCTGTGACCTGTATATTCCTAACAAAACAGGAGCTTTTTCATAGCTTTAGTAAAATGTGATGAATATCCCAGACCAGCAGGTGAGTCGTGCACTTAGTAAATAGTGGCAAGCAAAYCTTCTTTGGTGCTAATTACTCTAACTGCAAACATTAGGTAAAATCAGAAGCTGACTAAGCTGGAAACAAAGTGGTCTCACCTACTGAATCAGCTGGTAGCTGGTGACAGCTATATCTACAATGGCATGAGCAAACTCTTTCTCACAGGCTTCCGTTGGAATCATAAGGTTGGAGATCACAAATAACATAGCATCCACAGCCTCTCATCCTGTCAAAGAAGGGAGGATAAAAGACCTGAGAATCAGAAAGAATTAACAGAAAATTTTCTGCTTGATTCTTCTATCCTTTGAAGCTTGTGGAATGAGCTCTTGCAGTTTTTCACTCGACATTAAGGTCTGATCATCCCACAATCTTTTYCTTTTTTCTATGACATATGCACATCAAAACTTCCTGGTAAGAATCCCCCATAACTTTGGCTCAGCTTCCCTCTTTAAAACTTCCAAGTTGTCTGGGAGCTTGCTGGGAGCTCTTTTCACAAACAAGTGGAGTCACTCTTAACCCTTTGACTTCARTACCCTCTTTCTGCCCTCCACCCTGCTTTGCCCATTCCACCACTTTTCTCCTCAGCTGGGATGAAGCAAGCATTTGGCACCAGAAAGTGCCTCCAAATTGCCATCAGTTGGCTTTGATGGACAATGGAAGACCGAATGCCTTGGGGAGAGACACTGGGGAAAGAGATCTTTCTGCTTTGCAGCCCTGATCTGAGGCTGGATGGGTTCTGTGGAGGCAGAAGCCGACACAGCTTTGTGCAGACAGTTGATACTGGCAGAGTCAGCCCTGAAGTATTAAGTGCAATCAAACATAATTCAGCAGGGCTATATAGTTCATTTCCCAGTGGTATTCTATTCAATCATGTGCTTAATATTTTGATATATTTCAGAAGCATGGTAATAAAGAAGTATCTGTGCAATGTCATCTTTCTTTCCTTTCAGTGCCACTCTAGACAAATTCAGTATCATCTGTCCAAAGTGAAGCACAGAGTAAAATCAAGAATCTCAAAAACATAAAAAAAAAAGATTTAAATGCTAAGTCAGGCATAATTCTGAGTTTAGAATGGTAAGTCCTCATACTTGGCATGTAAGTTATTTCAGTAAGTGATTCAAAGATGAAAAGGGCTATGACTAGAGCCTATTAAAAAATCAATTATGAAGTAGTTTAGCCAGCAAGCTATTTACTTCTTGGGCTTTCATATAATGACTGATTAACTAAAAATATATTTTTAAAAATCTCATAATTTTATTTATTTTTTCATAATGGCTGGGCTGGGTTTTTTCCTTTTTGTAATGATTGTTTATTGAGCTTTGCTAATGACCCTTGCTTTGGTTCTGGYATAATTTTCTGTGTTACAGAATCTAAAATTTTCCCATTAAATGCAATGCTGAAACTCCCAGGTATTTCAGCAATCAGGGCTGTGAGATAGCTCTCAGTTTGGTGACAATAGTCTCAAGTGCCTCATGCTGATGTGCATCTTATGGCTGCAGATTCAGGTCYCGGAGGAACATAAATGGCTATAGCATAGAGTTATCAAAGCAAGAAAACCATGCATTATTTATTTACTAGAGTGGAACTGGAAGAGTTACAGTAAGGCTAGATAGTGTCTCAGATATATCCTTATTGTCTAATCTCAGTCAAAATTATACTGGCATCTGTCCCATTTGAGGAACTAAATTTGAACCATGACTTCACAGCAGAGAAACATTCCTATTGAYCAAAATAAGTTTGGTTTTTGTTTTTCATTCCTGCAGACTGCAGACTRAAGTGATTTAACAAACATGCTGGTTTAGCACAAGCATAGTGGGGAGGTCCAATGTCTTCACAGTGACTTCTTCTATGTACTGGATCTTGGTAAAAATCTTGGGTCTCATCTTTAAAATGCTTCTTTGAAGCTTGGACATAAGCTTATCTGAAAGATTGTGTGAACATTAAAGACCAGTGTGAATTGGGTGGTTGTAAACCCAGTTCCTTTAGCATTATAGTGTCTGTGGAGGTGACATGTCCTTTGCTATCTTCTTCCATCCTCATCTAGGGTCCATTATGGGCCCTATGAGCACAGCTAATTATTGCATTAGGCACAAAATTTTGCCTTTTGTCTGAAGTGAGAGTGAACAAAACCCAAACACTGTGTTGCTTAATGCAGTAGCAGAAGGGATATTGACATTCTGGGAATGATAAGGCTGCAGGGATTTCTGCAGAAGAGAATGAGTGGCTGATCACTGCTCCCAAATCCCTCAGAGCTTTGCACATGCAGCTGCTGAGGTTATGATGATGAGTCTGGTCCATTAAGAAAGGTTTTCAGAAATGTCAGTCAGCTTTATTTAACAAACAGAGTTTACTGGCAAGCCTCAGGGCATAAGAGAATGGGAGGTGACTGAATATGACCTATGTGAAAGGCTTTTCGCCTGAAAACTGGGGTAAACAAAAGCAAAACAGAGGGTATTTGAGCAATTGAGATCCAAATCATACAACCAACTGACTTGGCACTGCTGTCTCAACAACAAATGACTGGCTAACAGTGTCAGCCCAGCTGTGTTCAGAGTTCAGATGCCCCTAAAACTGATCCCAGAAGCAGCAGCCAGGAGATCTGACCTATCTGAAAGTGCCAGAAAACTCTTGGTCTTGGCTGGCTTCACACAGAGATTGTTTCAGCAAGAGCTGGACAGARCTCATGATTTTGCTCTGCAGTTTTTATGTACTAACAGTTCCATTTCATGTCCTGGGATTTTGGATGCAGGCTGACTGAATAATTTAGCCTTATATGCAGCTTTTCATGCATTGGCTGTTTCATGTTTGTGTCTTTTCTTTCACCAGCTGTTACCTGGGCACCATCAGGCCTGTTTACATWGCTTGCTTCTGTGTCTCAAGCTTTTTGGTGGATGTTCCCTGACTGGTTTTGTCCAGCTGACTCAAGATCATAGAATCACAGAATGGTTTGGGTTGGAAGGGACMTTAAAGGTAACATTGTTCCAGCCTCCCTGCCAAGGACACCTACTAGACCAGATTGCTCAGAGCCCCATTCAACTCAGTCTTGGACGCTTCCAGGGATGGGGCATCTGGAAATACTTCAGAAAATCTGTGCCAGTCCCTCAGTACCGTCTTGTATCCTTTTTAATTCACTGTGATTTATTCAGAGAAATTAATTGCTAATTAGAAAACTGACTAGATGCCAAACCTGGCTTATACTTACAGACAGGTGCATTCCTTTCGGCTGGATTTTGTTTTTGTAAACACAGATAACAACATGCTGAACTTTCTTCACCTGTGATTCRTGCTAACAAGTAAGGTATTGTTATTTTCTCTCTTATTCCCTGGCTACCCATTAACATTCTAATATTCGCTGGTCCCAATATACACAGTAAACAAAAATAGTGGGACCAATTTAAGTGTAGGCAGAGAGGCAGMCATCTATGGTAACAGTCTGTAAGCACTGCTAAAATTGTGATGGTGAAGGAAAGCCAGAATCCTGCCTTTGACTTTGCCAGRGCTGGTGCCTTGGAGAACCAGGCTTGCCCTTGAAGGAGACATGAAGGCTAAGGAAAAAAAAAAGCTCCTACTAGGAAAAAGGAGTCTGTACTCCAGATAAGATTTTCCAGCTGATGAGAGGAGATCCCTGCCTTTGACTTGTCTTACCACCAAAATGGACGAAGCCCTCTCCTCCAACCTGGCTCTCCTCTGCTGCTCTGTTGCTGTGTCCCAATTAATTTTGTCATGAGAAGTGGTGGGCCAGTTTTGAGAAATCACAAGTTCATCCAGCTATATTCCCTGCTAAATTTTTTAATCTTAAAATACCTCRACATTAAGAGTTCAGTCATGTTCATCCCGAGTCTGTGGTGAGAGGAGCCTGGCATTGTTCTCAGGACGTGGTCTGCAACTCAGATGTCTGAGAGCACATCTATTAAAATGAAACTTACCACCACAATGTATTAACAAGCTATGAAAGACTATATTTTCCTTGACTTTAATTGGTAGCATTAATGTGATGCAAGTATGACCTAATGGAAAGAATATCAAATCCTATGGATTCTCAAAGTCATTGTGGATGCTGGCTTTGTTGCTGAAAAGTTACTCTTGTCTATGGCTTCATAGTAATTTTTCTGGCTCCTGCAATACAGGATGCATTTTAAACTCTTACCACAAATCCATGAAGAAAAATATTTATAGGGCCTGTGGAAGGTAATAATTTCAGATATTTATTAAAAAACAAAACCCCATGCAATTCATCTTCTAAAATAAGTAAATTTCAACACTCTGCTTTTTTTTAAGAGTAAGCATCATGACAGGGAATTTTGGTGTTTAATATTCTATGCTTGTAGCCTCATAGCTCATTACTGAAAATGGCAAGAAAGTAAAGTCTCTAACATTATCATTTTCATATTAGAAAGCAGGAATTCTTTAGTATAATGCTGGATACATGAGGGGATATTTCCACCAAAATATAATTCATGTGGATATAGAAAAGCTCCTATATATATATATATATATATATATATATATATATACACTGTATTTTACATAAATATGAATTGATTTTCACAAAAGAGATCTATTAATGATAATCATTTCCCCAGAAAAATTTGCCTATTTCCCCTCCCATTGGTGCAAGTGTTCTCTTGTACTGGGATTCTCTCTGGTGGGCTTCAGTGGGTRTAGACCCTAAAGTTATAGTTGGCTACCTGATGAACTTGATATTATTTCCCAAATATGGAGCTGAGTTGGCACAACCAATCTTGATCATTCYTTTGGAGACCCCTGACTGACAAAGTACGTTCTCTTGTTCCTTTCCTTGATTAGTGTTTATCTGGAACTTCATCTGAAAAGATTAATTAAAAAAAAGGTTTTTTTGCCTCTGGATGTTCTCAGAAAGTTACTAAAAAGGGCTGAGGGAATCTGCATATTTAATTGAGAAAAAGACATCCAGTTGAATCTCAGAAGAAATTTGTACAGTTGTTCACTCTGGATCATTTAAGAGATCTGAAACTTACCTCTCTGACTGCCAACAAGGAAACATTTGCTGACTTTTGGCCATTGGCAGAAGCATCTGTGCAATGGCAGAACAGGAAGATCCTGTTGTAGTAGCATTATAACTGTTATATTTTTTTATAGATTTGGTGGGGCCATACTCCCAAAGAAATGGATCTAAACGACAATTTTTATTTCTTAATGCAAAGCTCCACTTTGAAAGAACATTGGTAACAAGTTCCAGTTCAAATTAATTTTACCTGGTCCAAAACTCCAGTTACCAGACCTTAAACTCTTCAAAATGACTAGACTGGGCTGTAGTATAGAGGGGAAAATGGGAGGTGCACAAGTCTGTGTGTACCCCAGTCCCTCTGCAGAAGATGAGTGCTTGCCTGGACGTGCTGAGAACTGTGTCTTGCTGTTTGAAAGATGCATTGGTATTTTTCAACCACTGTGAGAGGACCAGCTGTGGGTGCTGGACTGATCTTAGACCTGGTGCTTGCAACCTCAAGACTTTCCTCTCTTTGCTGGTCCCTGAGTTTGACATCACTGTTGGGTTATCACAGCAGAAATGGACTCTAAACCACAGCTCACTGCAACTGAACCTTTTCAGAAAGCTGAAATGCTAATGATAATATATTATTTTGGTCTTAACGGAACATGTTTTTGATTATCAAACTGTGACTCTTGAAGGGAAAAAACAAAATTATATCTTCAACAGGTAACTGGATTTCATTTAAACAAAGACAACATTTGTAACTTTTAATTTCATTAGTAACTTCTTCTCCTTCTGAATCTCTGCTAACAAGTTTAAGCTCTCCCCCACCCCAAACCACTGGCAGGAAATCATATAAAAATTCCAGACCTTGGTTATAACTATGACAGCTCCATCTGGGTAATTGGATTTATAAGAAATTACAGCCTTATCAAACTCCCACACTTACCTGTCTTGCCATTGAGTATTTTGTGTGTTCATATGCCTGATCATGGATGACAGAAATGCTGACTGTGTAGTGTCATGAGGAGAAGTTGATGCAGGAATGCCTCAAGGTACCAAAGCAGTCAGGAAACTACAGGGGCTGTGGGTGGAAGAGCCCAAACACCTGCTGTGCCATACTGACATTATTRCAGATAACAATGTATTACATAGGGGTTTTCTGAGGTATGAAATGTCTTGGGCAAGAGGAGGCTGTGAGAGATCTTTCTCATCTGGAAATGTTACCACAGCCCTTGTATAAACAGTAGCTTCTATGCAGGTATTTCATTCTTAACAAGCAAGTAATATTCATGCAGATGAATCATGACAACTATCCTTCTTGTCCTTTAAAATTTCCTTTTTGCCATGGGAACTTGCACCAAAGTAAGTCARTCTCTGGAAATATTACTGATGTTGTGGTGTGACTGGATTCAAAACAACAGCTACTGAAGTACTTTATTTTTCTCTGAGATTTTCTGAGGCTCCTCTGGACAACAAAAGTGGGCTTTGGTACAGGCTGTACCTACTTATGTTATTTTGTTAGATTATGTGGTTATTGTTGAATGACTCTCCTGCAAAAGGAGAGGATATGCTGGGCTGGGCTGTARCATGCATAGATTAGAGTAGCTCCCTTTCCATTTGCATGTATGGAACTAGGTTGTTGCTTTGCCCTAGGCTTAATTAAAAAGGAGTTTAAATTCTACATAATTTGAATTATTGTTGAAATTATTTGAAATTCTTCAGAATTTKAATTAATTCAAATTCTGTTGAATTAATTGAAATYCTTYAGGATTTAATTTGCATAGAGGGTAGATCAAATATGCTTAATCCATCTGTGGTCTGTGATGCTGACACTTTTGGCCAAATAGGTAACATCAAAGAAAGAATTCACATCCTTTGCCTGTCACAAGGCAGGGATGTGGATAGGGCAGCAGAAGAGAAGGAAGYAAGTAAGGTGTGGAAAAGGCCATAAGGTCTGTGAGAGCCACCACACTCCCTTGTCAGAGCCTCAAATGTTGAGATGAGGTCCAAGAGCCTGCAAACTGTTTTCATGATCCACAGGACACACTTTCTTCCAAAAGCTRCTGCAAAAACAAGCCTGATATGTCAGCATATTTTGAATGTCAGATACAATTTATGAAATGAAGCTTCAAGCCTTATTTCCTTTTATTACTGAATACAAGTTTTTGATATGCTTATTAAGATAACCTGAGAATCAAGGAGGAAAACAATGAATCACTCGCAAAGAAGAAATGAATCTCTAAGAGAATCCTAAAAAAGAAGCATTTATCATTCATGCTTTTTCACTTATCTCCCCAGGCTGAGTTACAGTCCCATCTATATGACTGATGCTGTCTCTGAACAGTGTTTTTCCCCATGTCCTGTCTTGCCTTTCCCTGGATACTCAGGCCACCCACCCACGTGGACAAATCGAGTGGCTGGAGCTTCTCCAGGGTGATGCCACAGTGTTTCTCTCCCTTCCCCCATTGCCATTCATATTGCAGCCAGTTTCAAAGAGGGAACACAAATCAATACCTTTATCTGCTGAAATCAAGYAAACCTTATGGGTTGTTCTCTGTTGTCTTTCATGATTAACTTRTTTTCCAATAGTGGTTTCTTAGGCTGCTGTTATAAGAAGAAAAAGAGCAATTTCTCCAGCTGAAGAGTTGAAAGACAAAATCAAGTGATGCTGTTTGATCCTGGTCTTCACCCAGAAACACCTGCATGTAAAGCTGCAAGCTTAAAAGTATTAAGTCCTTTTTAGGTGGTGTGGTTTGCATGCTTATGACCAGATTAGAGGTAGGGTATTTATTGTTTTCACCCAGGTGCCCCTCGGTGAGTGATCTATTTAATCTGCTCTATCTGTTTCATTTCTYGTCCAGTTTAAAACTATTTTGTTCCTACAAATCTCTCTCTTACTACAAAAACACTACAGAGRAACAAATTGCTAGCTGTTCTCATCTGTACATTAGTTTAGAGATTGATTTTTCCAGCTCACATCATCAGTAACAAACTGAAAATTTGGAAGTGTTTCTGCAATGCGCTAATGGATCTGCTCTTTATCCTACTCAGTGCTGGACTGGAACTAGTGTTGCTAGTAATTAATGTAGAGCTCTTTTTGAAAAGTCAGGAAGAGAAGYGGGCGTCTAAGAAGTTATCTGTCCACTCTCAGAAGTTGCTAGTTTCAGTTCCTGCGAGTAGCAGTGGCTCCAGTACTGGAACTGGAGTCCCTCTGTTTGGTATGGCACTAGAGGGAGGGCTATCAAAAGTATTTATCATGKTTGGTGTTGAGCATGAGGGTGTGTACAGGCAGGGAGGCACTGGGACCCTGGAGTTTCTGTGAATGTTCCTTGGAGATACAAGGCTTCCTATGTATTCTGTTGGATTTGGAATAGGTATTTAAATTGCAATGAAATTGCATTAATTCTGAAAATGAGAATTAAAACCCAGGTATAGGAAATATTGATTTAGGGAAAAGCAGTTCAGCTCTTAGTTGAATCTCTGTGTAAGCATTAGAACTTAGTTGTCTGAAGATGACCCAGAGGAATTTTTGGGATTGATTATCTTGCAGACTGCACTGGTTATTCTTTCTTTATCAAGAATTTTTATATCAAACATTGGCACATAACCTCTGTGTGGTGCACACAGACACATACACACASAGAATGACAAAACTCTTATTTCCATCACGCTGTGAAGATATCTCCCAGTTTGTGACAAAGATTGATCTAAACTTGTTCCATCTGTTGGTGGATAGGTGGATCCACCTATCTTCAATACATCTTCCCTTACCTTGGCCAGGCTTCTGCTGTCAATATGTAATTATCCACTAGAAAGTGTTTCTTTTTAGAGTTGCCAGAGGACAACAGAGCCAACACCACATCTTTGTCCAAGGCCATAGATGAAAAACTGAAGTGAAGCTAAAATCTACTGTAACATTAACTGGTGAGTGGTTCCTTTGACATGTGAAACTACAGCACTGCAGCAGCTTGCAGGACTCCAGTGCAGCCAAATATATTTTTCCTCTTGTGATTTTACATATTTTTGACAGTGCTACTATGAAATAAAATCTCCTGAGGCTGGATCTGGGCTCTGTGGCAGACCTATTCTATGGCCCAATTAATAAAGCTTTTAGAAATTCCAGGTACAGAGGCAATGGATGAAGTCTGTAGTAAGCAGAGATTATCTAGGGCTGTGTTCTATTGCCATTAAGTTAGTAATAGAACTGTTGGTGACTTACTTGCATGAGACTCAATTATACCTTTTTTAAATATTRTATACAAAAGAGAGATATTTTTATTAAAACATTATCAATTCTGTTGAAAAGCCAGATTAAGTGGTATGTTACAACAACTGTGAATTAAACCCCCCCCAAACAATAAGTAAATAGTCAAATAGGAGACCATATTTCAAAATATATTGACTATATTGATTGGACAGAAATGGGCTAGATGAGAGAAACTCCATGTCTTCAAATAGAAGAAAACCAAATTATGACAATTTTTGTTCATACACTGCAAAGGTTCAGCTGTACTTTAAACTGAATTGTTTCTGCTATATTTTTAAAATACTGAAAGGTGTAAAAAGCCTTCAGGAGATGATCTGAMTTGTTTGCTTTATACCAAYATAGATTTGGTACCTATACTGTAGCCATCACAGTTCTTTACAAGACACTACACTGCACCACACCACACTACACAAATACAATCTTGTGTCCCAAACCATCACTGATAAGATATTCTTCCTTATATTGTAGTATCATTTTCTCCATAAAATGAAAAAACCAGAAAAAAGAGTCCATTTCTTCAAACCAATGAAGCTCTCTYCTTACCCAGCAGCACCACGTGCATTTGTCTCTATGTTTGTATTGCTGGAAAGGGACTATCAGAAGGGAACATTTGCAGGAACGAAGAAGAGTGGTTTTAGGGATATGAAATCATAGCAGACATTCCAGTTATCCCATTAAGATAGGATGTGACCTTTAAATGGAAGACTGATACTTTGGAGGCTGACATTTGGTTTCCCAGTGTGCCCCCAGCATATTGYAATTTGTTACAAAACAATGAGTAGCGTTCATTTGAAGCTAAAAGTTTCTTTAGCAAGTGCACAATATGCTGTGAAAACAGCAATTGCATTTTATGACTTGCCAGGCACTCTTTCAATGTGCTAGTGAAATTATCAGAAAATGAATAGGAATAGGTTCATGAATATTGCATGAGAGGAGCTGTACAAACAAACAAACAAACAAACAAAACCTATGGTTACAGACATGTTACTCCTTTAATTAAAGCAGTATTTATTCATACATTAAAAGACCACATTGAGTTTGGTCTAAGCTGGGAAAAGTGTAACCAGAGCTGCTTCAATCTCTAGATTCAGTGTCCTCTCCCTCACCACTGTACAGTTCATACTCTGCTGTGGACATAAATCTCCCYCTGGATGTGGCTCTTTGTATTGTGGGAAATCTTAATAAATACTCTGCCTGGCCTCAGCTCTGGAAAGGAGCTGTTGCTTGCAGGTCATGTTGGTTTCTACAAATGATGGATGCTCAAAGCTCTGAAGAAAGGTGGGAAATCTCTGGGGACAAGAACTTATTTTGCTCTTGGAGGTGAGCAGAGGTGAAGTTTTGCCTTGCAGAGCTGTTTCCTCACTCAGAGAACTTTGGTCYTWCATTTCTGGTGTCYCTTGTGTGGCACTTCCTGGGAAGARAAGGRTACCTCCCTGSAGGGAKRATGSTGTKGTTGGATATGTGCAGTGCTAATGCTTGTCTCAATTTTTTCATCCCATTTCAGCAAGGCTGACAGATGACCACTGTATTTTACCTACTGCCTCTCCAAGAGGCAGCCCATCCCTTGCAAGTCTTGCTCTGCCAGTGCCYTACAAGCATGGCAGCCTTTTCCCCAGGCTCACAACCTCCCAGGTCACACCTTTACAAGCTGATAATTTGTYACTGTGAGACACCTGCTATGAGATCCCCACTAACCCACGTCAGTATCTTCTTTTTAGCAATTCAGAACAGAGGATTAATATTTTGCACCATTTTTTGTTGTTGGGTTTTTTGATGGAACAAGCCCTACAAGACCCAGGTTGTCTCACCTGTGAGAAATGGGAAATGCTGTGTTTTAACCCCACATTCCTGTGATTGTCAGTGGAACCAGTCAATGCTCTTCTGCTTGTAGTTYTTATTGGCAGCCACTCTCCCAAAATTAGCTGTTTGCACCAGTTCTCTTGCAGTGAAGGTGGAGCTCACRTTCTGCCCAGCAGTTTCTTTATCTGCTAACTGAATTATTAGGAACTGCAAAATGCTCAGGGATGGACGAAGGTGGGTTATTAGGAGCTGTCCCATTTGGGCTTCAGCACTGCTTGTGCCCCCAAAGAGCAGCTACAGAACCTACAGACCCCTACAGGGTGTCTCCTGGCATGGGCAGGAGCTGAGGGATTAAAATCAACAGCAAATGGCCTCTGAGGCCAAGTAAATAGGAAAGTAGGATGGACATATCTGTCTGTGCACACTCCATGCTCAGGTGCTGGACCCAGGGAGAAGTGTAGATTACTGGGATTGTGTCCCAGTGGGTAAGYCCACACTGGGATCAGAAAACAGCTGTGTCTGTGGCAGCTGTAGGGACCACAGGAAAACAGAAAGGATCTCACTGAATTCTATTCAGAGTTTTCTTTTATCTATATATATCTATATTTTCTTTTGGGGGGTAATTGGGTGTTTGTTTCAGGAACATTTAAGGGAAAATAGAGAACTGGCAGAATACAAAGAATACATGCAAATGTTCATCATTAGTATTTTGCATCTTTGTCTTGCAGAGTGCCRACTGTCAGCTCTGGAAGGGTGGGTTTGTTGTTGGCAGTTGCTGTTTTGGAAGGTTTTTCCAGCTTTATCCACAGAGACCTTGAAAATATATCAGGTTTGCTGAATCTGAATGAAGCTGGCATGTCACACCTTCTTGGGCCATTAGTACCTCCACTTTTTTGACAGCCAAGGATTGTTCTGTAATTAGTTTTCCATCCCTACACAGCTGTTAAATTTTATTATTCAATACAAAATGTTTCTCAAAATGTTTCTGGACTTTCATTAGTAATACTAATTTTCCCAAACAAGCAAAGCAGAAGCTAGCAGAAGCTCAATTTCTCTGAAATTATTACAAGGTAATTATAGTTCCACTGGTGCCTGACAGCATTTACATTAGTGGTGGGGTTTTTTTTTTTGTTTGTTTGTTTGTTTTTTGTGTCCAGTCCAGTTATTAATTTTCTTTAATAATTCACACKTTGATTGTCATCATGGCACCACTTTGCTTTGTACCTGAAATTATCGGCACTGTAGCCAGGAAGCTGGCCAAGAAATGAACAATAACATCTAAAATCTGAAGCCATGACAAGAAGAGAATTTTGAATGAAAAACACCCAAACTGTGCCAGGCCAGACTGCCAGGAGGGTGAGACCAAGTGCTGGAGGTAGAGTTTCCCTTCACTGCATCTCTGCTGGCTCCAAACTCATTCTATTTAGGCAATGCAAAATTGACTAGATCAACTAAGACTTAATTCTGCTAAGTAAGAAAAAGTACATGTTGACCTTTGTAATATGGTTTAGCCTTTGAAAATAAATTTTAGACAGAAGATCAACAACTCAWCGTGAATCTCCTCTATTTCTATTTGTGCTTTGAGACTAGGGAGGAAGTTGAAATTGCTTTGAAAACCCTACCCTCCTATGTTGTTTTACACTGAAGAGTGAATTGTTTGTCCTGTCAGGAGGCAGTTTTAAATGATTTGTTAGTAAATAGATTATTATTATTATTATTATTATTATTATTATTATTATTATTATTATTATTATTATTATTATTATTATTATTATTATTATATTACTATTGCTATTACTATTGCTATTGCTATTGCTATTACTATTACTATTACTATTGCTATTATTATTTCTATCTCCAGCAGAACCACTACATATTCTCTTTTGGTTTTAACAATTAGAAGAATGATTGCAGACTCAGTCTGTTAAATATCTTCTTCCTGTGTATTATTTGCACAACAATGAAACAGGAAAAAGAAGCAACAACAACAGAAAAAAAAAGATGAAAGAAACAGAAAAAGAAAAAGAAAAACAGCAAAGAGCAAAGAAAAAAAATTTTCAATTTTCACTCAGAAAAGCCTAAACGTTTCCAAGGCCATGATTATGAAGTTATTGATGGGAAGGCAAATCTCTTTAGTGTTTCTTAAATTGTTACATAAGAAAATGACACATTTAACACAATTTTGGTAAAGTGCCCAGGGGCAAAATGTGATTCAGGATACTGGTTTTATTCCCAGTAGAGGGCACTGAAGAACTAATTCCTACTCACTGTGCATTGTCAGAGCACTGTACTGGAAGCAAGAAGGGCTGGGTATTTCACATGAGGTCTTATAATCTGAATATCAAAGAAATCTGTATGAGCTGTTAATAAATATCTGAACATTTTTATCCATGTGCAGTGTTACATTCTCTTTTACAAGATTCTAAACTAAACTCTGTAGGCTTACCATGTCTGTTGAGTACCATTTCTGTAATGAGTGCTAAACTACTTCTGCCTTTTTGTTTCTGCAGTCCCAGCTTCAATGAAAACGTTTATCATGGACTGATGCTGCACAGGGAGCATTACTTTAAATATGCCTCCTTCACAGGGGACTTCAGCTTATCTCTGATCGTTAAATAAGCCAATTTATGTTGCTTTTCAGTAAATATAATGGCCACAAAATTTTACTTGAGATTGTTARGGAAAAATGTGCTACCTAAAATAATGATAATATTAATTTTAGTTTTGGACTGAGTAAACAAATATACATTGCAGAATGTTTTTTCAGCAGCTTTTGCATAGTTTTGACACCAAATTCAAATTCTGGTCAGATTTAACTAACATTTCAGATTAAACCTTCATTTTTAAATTTTTGGTGGCATTTGTGTATTAATTTGTTATTAGATAGTACTGGGAACAAGGCTTTCTTTAAAATTTAAATGCTTATTTTCTGGATTGTTTGCATTATGTGTCTCATGTGGTTAACTTTGAATACAATTTTTGGTGAACTCCTTCCTATTTGTGAGATGTATTTTGSAAGTTGGTTTTAGACTAGGGCCTCTTTCCCCATCCCATTGCTCCAAAGAGGATTGAGCCTAGCCTTGTATCTGGAGCCTAAGGTGAGATCCTTGTTTAGCCCAGAGAGTTACAGAGTAACAGAGTAACAGCTACTGAGATCCACATTTAACTCATTTTGCCAACTAAAGATTGGTCTGATTAAATATAAACAAATTCCTCTTGCTGAGATAAACAGAAGGTGGTCATTCAAGGTAAGCACTATTTCTCCTCYACCCYTTTCCTTTTCCAAGGAATAGCCAAMAAACATWAYTAATTAGGCATTTCTTTTGTTGCTTTGCAAAAGCAGATGATGCTGCAGGCATAAACAAACAGCTTCTCTTTTGATAGAGCATACTAGTTTGGAAACACTCTCCACAGTTAGTGTGAGGAATGTCTCTGTGACCAGCAGCATTGCTCATTYGTAGTTGAGACCAGTGCTTACATCTTACTCAGTCATAATTTAACCAAAGAGGAGCTTGAGTTTCAAATGAAAATGGATCACAATGTGTCTTCCTCCTGCTTTCCTTCTGCCTGCAGTTTCCCCATGCTCCCCTGCTAGGTTCTCTTTGCCCCGTTTTTCCACCTCTGTTCTTGCTCCCTCCATGCAGCCTGTTGCCACCACTATGTTTTCAGTAATGTCATGTCTTAAGTAGCCTTCACCATCACACCTCTAGATCAYTGATGCCAGTGAAGGTCCTCCTTGATCCAATTCCTCTTGTAATGTCTTCCTGTAAAACTACTGTATTTTTCTCTGTTATTTCTCTGTTATTTCTCATTTATCCTATGATACTCCAGCCTACCCTGTGGTCTTCTGCATTTCCCTTCTCCRGGGGCTCCCCATTCCCCTCCTCAGGCTCTTTCATTGATGCCTCAAGTTTAGCTTTCATGTTTTTCAGATTCTGCCTAGGGGTGTAGTTCTGAGCCTCATATTAAGTGTTAGTCAGCTCTCTTCATTGAGTAGGTAGACAAAACAAATCCTTTTCCTGCTAGAGACCAAGGACAATGATTACAAGTTTTCAGGCCCAAAAATAAACAACAGTGGACTGAAAAGAGAAAACAAGAAGGATGGCACTTCATAATCTGAAGCTGTAATTGGACAATTAAACCCCAATATGCAAATGGACAAAAAAAAGGGTGAGACCTCATGACCGCTCRTCAATCTTATGATCATTTAAAGTCCACYCTGGGTATAGCCTTGGCCAGGCTCTTGTGTTGCCCAARGTGTACCCTTAAAGGCCTTCTAATAAATATCTACTTTATTCTCTTWGCACTGACCAGTCTCTSTTCCAGGTTGGCTTTCCCAAAGCATCACCATGTCCTCAATAGAGTGTGAGACATTTCCCTGTTCCTCACTGAATGTTGCTGGCTGCTTTTGGAGAATTTGCTCTTTGTAATTTGTGACTCCTTTGAGGGGAACATGCATGTGTCCTTTGACCTGCCAGTCAGCTGCCTGCCAGTATAGAAGTGATGCACAGTTCTCAGTCTGCTGAGAAAACCCATGTTCTGGCTGGAAGCCTTGTGTTACTGCTGCTCTGCCTTATACTGTGACAGAGTGGACAGCATGTATGTGCTAGCTTTTCCTCAGGATTTGCCTGGCAGCACAAAGGGATAAATTCCAGATGAARAGTTCCACTGAAAGTAGTATATAATTGCTTAACTGAGGTCTAGGAAGATTACACAAATACACTGGTGATGAGTGAAATAATTGTATTCACTTGCCAATACAAGTCAAATGCCTTCACCACCAGTATTTTTGCAACAGGATGGAAAACTTTAATCTGATTGATAGATAAACAGCAAAATTGTGATGGTGTTATATTAACTGACATTTGCTGTCTTTCCTCCATAGGRATATCCAGCTGGTGGTCTTCCCCCATCTGCAGTAACTCTAAGCTGCAGTCTACATTTTTAAGCTATGCTTCATAGGAAGGCTTCATTTAAAGTGAGCTAATATGTTGGTGTTCCTGCTGTCTGCTCSTTCTCCTGTAGGCTGCCCTGCTGTAATCCCCATCTACCTTTGCTTTCTTCTGGCCTCTGAGCCTTGCTGTCTGCCTCCCTCCATCAGGGTCCATGCTCATACCATCCCATACTCTGTCTGACAGGCTCTCCAATGGCTTCAATATCTATCCTTTATATGCTGTGCAGGATACACTTACAGCTAGCCTTCTCACCATTCTCCTGTGTCTCAGTTTATAATCCATGTGTCCTTCTTATGGGACCTATTGCTTTAGATCAGCARGGCTACAAAAGTTAGGGCTGTTTGGACACCATTAACAGCCTTTGGGAGGCCAATGGCACCAGACATTTTCCCCACTTCACTCCTCTTTTGGGAGGAAAAACAGCTCCTCAATAAAAAGTGAAACAGAGTGGAATATGAAAGTGCCTGCTCTGAGCTCACTGTGCTCCAAAAACCTGCTGGGAATGAAACCTGCAAAGTAGAGTGGGGTGCAAAAGGCAGCTTATTTAGGACTAAAATCTGCTTTATCTGTATCTTCTGGAAAGGGAGCTAGGACAGCTCAATATTTTTGACAATTGATCCAACAARGTCATGTCATTGGTCTACTTTTTCCATGTGATCTACCATTGCATCAGGATGTTTTGTTACATCTGACTAGCATGTTCTGGCTGGTGTTGTGAATTKGTGACCTTACAGTTTCACATTTTCATTAATGCAATAAAGCAAGCCCCAAGCAGTAAAAAAGTTATGAGCATTCCCTAAAAACACTTTAAGGGATGAWATGGGAACTTTATTCTTTCTGTTTTTTCTTTTTCCTCTCAGGCTGTACTGTAGCAGAAAAATAAAAGTTTAGAGTGAGATGTAACTAAAATTGCAAAAGGATAAGCATTTTGAATTATCTCTGTTGAGCAGYTCCATTTCAAAAAAACACCACCCTGCCTTATTGTTCTCTCTCCAGTCCTAAAAGCTCTCCCTGGCATTTAAACAACAGATCAATCACTTCAGCACTTCAGCTCCAGGCTAAGAAATCCTTCCCGCAATGTTACAGGGCAGGTAGGCTTTAAGCTTGATATTCTTTTCAGCACAGTGTTTGCAACTTGCAATTATAAATTTAATCTTGCCTTATGAAACTGTAAGATCTTATTCTGATGTGGAAGTCTAGATGCTAAAAATTTGCACTTTCTTATCAAATTCTTATGAAATACCTGAATTCCTAAGCAATGCAGCTTTATTGATATGCAAAACCATTCTGATGAAACATGATTAATTTAGAGTTGGGATAGAATTACTTTCTGCAAGAAATAACATATTCAACACATGACCTCCCTTTACGCTCATGGAATATAATTTTGAGCATATCCTGATTTCTTTCTCATAATTTGTTATTCCAAACAGTTCCACTGTAAATTTAGTTCTGTTGATSTGCCTGGGATCTATGGCTAAGCCTGGTAGGCCTGGCAGAGAGGCTGAGCTGGGATATGCCATTGATTTATGACCCATTAGTGAATCGAATGGAACTTCCTTGGCTTCTCATGAGATCCATGCAAACTCTTCCAGCAGGAGGGCTCACAACTGCCAGTCTGTATGCCTGTTTGTTGACTGGTCATGAAATGTATTGCTTTGGATCGCCCTACTAGGAACATAAGTGTTTTTCATGTCCTAATGCTCCCCGTGRCTCCTGCAGTGTCCAGGGTTTATGGGCAGCTCCGCCTGGAAAGAGGAATTGCCCAGCCCTCTTTCTTGAGACAAAGYATTCACCACATCTCACCTGAACACAGAAGAAATAAAAGTGAAATAACAATAATAATTTATTCATTTACAATGCCAAGCTTCTGTAGAGGCAACACTGTATCAAAATGCTTCTTTTCTTTGAGGACACAATTTCCTCTTGYTATTTGGTGYTTTGTTTTGYTTTGTTTTCTGTAAGCTTTCCTCTTGCTGTCTGTTTGCAGGTGCACACTTTGCTCTCTAACAGGATCCGTCTCATGCAGCTCAATTTCTGAGCAGCCTTGTGCAGGCTTGTTTTGGGCTGCTATCTCCTCCTGCAAGCCAAATAGCAACTTCTACTCAATCCTGCATGAAAGAGATGTGTCCAGCAGTTCTCTCCCAAGGAAACAGAGGTAATGCTTTTGACAAATGAAAAAAATTCAGACTGCRACCAGAACAAATTAATGTAGCCTTTCCCAGCTAATTCATTCAATATTCAGATGTTGATATTAATTTCTACTGTTTTAGAAGATGTTATGTTATTTTTGTGATTCTGAATAAAAGAATAAAATTCAAAGTAAACAAAAACAATGAAARCAAATATTCAGAAAATCAAAAGCTCATTCACCTGTCAATGAAGCTTATAACTCAGCCCAATTCAGTGCAATCCAAACTATCCMCATAATGTGGCTATGGCCTGCAGAAGGTAGTTCCGGACTCCATTTTGACCATTGTTGACTAAAGACAACAGCAGAATGCTTCGGAAACTCTGAAAGCCTGACTTGGAGCATTTTGTCTTAATACGTCTAATTTAGTGCAAAACTGATATTTTTAGAAGAGGGAATAAAATATAGTTGCAAGAATAGTCAAGGAGTCTAGTTAAATTGATTGTTTTTCTCCTGCTTTCATCACCCAGCTCCTCTAGAATTCAAAAGATGCACTGCAGTATTTGCACTTCCTGAAGTTTACTTTTCTTCATATTTATGGTCCTGCTTTTGATAATGGAATCTTAGAGAATTTTTTTAAGTAATACTCAGAATAGGTGCTATAACCTCAAAGTAGCAATATTTTACAGGCTAAAGGTGGAAGGAAGTCCCCAGAGTTGGAGCAATATATTGGAATTTTCTTTTCTGCAAACTGTCCAGCATTTGTTTGCGTAAACTTCACATTTTACTCTGGTGTCATGGCAGAATGCTTTATCCTAGATTTGAGAAAACRTGTTCAAAAAGAAATATAATCCCACCTATCCTAGGTGCGTACGCATCTTCCATCAAGAGCTTCTACAGTCAGTGACTAATAAGGATAACTTGCCCTGTACAATAGAGAGGCTTAAACTGTGAACAAAGAAACCTGCAGATTAGAATTGAAAAAACTAAAATCCCATTTGAACATTAGRTTTCATGTCTGTCATGATTTTTCAAGGCAGGTTCAAAGGTTCTCATAATCAGGTATTCATGCAAATCAGGAAGGGAAAGAACTGTGGTTTGGATTGCAGTTCGAAGGTTCTAATCTGATAAACTTTCCATGTAAACTTTGCAAAATTTGCTTTCTWTGTGTCTCATTTACCATTTGGATGACTCCCTGTCTTGTATACTATCATGGTAAACATTTAATAAATAGAAAGRCGTTGTAAGCATCTATTCCATGATAAATATTATATAGATGAAATCACACAATAATTCTCTCCCAGCTGGCAACTGGTTTACTATGAAAATAAAGCCTTGGACTACAAACTGCTGTAAAAGTAGAGCTCTTCCAGTTTTTGTTTTGTGGGTTTTTTTTGGTTTTTTTTTTGTTTTTTTTTGGCTTGAGAATCTGGCATTGGCTTCCTCTCCATTTATTGAAGAAGATGAATTAATTTCTATGTGATCTATCTTTTTTGTCTTAGTTATTACTACTGGAGGTCTTGGGCAGGGAGTTGAAGACTTGAATCTGAATTCTCACACCAATTGCTTTGTCTCAGTTCTTTTGTCTGTATTTTTTGTTTTGCTGGTTTTTTGCCTTTGAAAGTTTTTAGCAATGAACACATCAGATTCTAAGAGGGGGCATAAATACTGTATATACTTTAAGCTGTAGAAGATATCAGAAATACCTAGCTGTAATCTGTACTAATTAAATATTATTATGGTCAGTGCATTCATGAAGCAGCACGGACTTAATTTAAGGAGCAGATGGGCTAAGTGGGATGTCCACATGGATGATTCCAGCAGTGGGAAATGAGCTGGAGTCCCTGGAAGGTACACATATACAACCATGTGAGAGGAAAACAGGACTTTCCCTTTTTTTAAAGTCAGAAATCTTTTCACAAARTGTTTAGATTTAGAGGTTGATAATGTTGAGATGAAACAAAAATATACTGTAATTTCCCCAAGAGATCTCTTCCTTTCTCCTCATGCAAGCTAAATATAGCCTTTCTTAGGGAATAAAAGTCTGCATTGTGCAAGACAGATTACAATTGCTGCTTCCTATGTTTTTTTCATTGGTGTCTTGATGCTGCCTAAGGACCCTGTGAAATTTATTTTGGCAAATGTGTCAAACAATTTTGTGCTGGCTGAGCCCACAACTTGCTGTGGCCATATGGAGGACAAGGAGTCAAGAGACAAGGATGGGACACTGAGGTCTCTCAGGAGAAAAAATTATTTTTGAAGCTCATCATGCTGCACATGCAACAGAAAGCCAGTGGGAATGAGATGGGCAGCATTGCATGAGAGCCATTTCATCACTGCTGCATCCACACTGCCACTGGTTGGGAAGGGAACACAGCATGGTTTTGTGTTCAAAGTTCTTTGTCAGCCTGTGTCAGCAAATTACCTTCACACCTAAGTATGAAAGGATGGACAAATCCTTGCCAGTGGGCAAGGATGGAAAATTTTCAACATGTGTCTCTGGTAAGGCAAATGTATTTGTTGCCCTTCTTTTCTACACTTTTCACTGAAAAGGCTTGCTGAAATCAGGCAGCTAATGCAATTATCATTAAAAACATAGGGTAAAATTTCAGATTAGGAAAAGACAGAAAGTGCATAGGGGTTTTGAAGTGTACTGTTCAGCTGGGCCTGCTGATCTGCATGCTGGAGCTTTTGAGGCTGAATGAGCAGCATCCAACCAGCACCAAATGCATTTACAGTCAATCTGGCATTGTGTGTGCCCGTGTGTGTGTACTCACACATGGGGGTGGGACTGATTAGGGACCAGAATAAACAGCCACCCCAGAAGAAGGAAAAGTCCTGAAGGTAAGAAATAGTGACATATTGAGTAAGGGCTGTTGGTGATAGTATCTAAAAAACAATAAGGAAGAGGAAAAATATTCTGAGTATTTAAAATTAAAATATCCAGTGTTTATATTGACTTGATTGCTCTTTACAGAAATGGCTTGTTTGTGGCAATTCTATTTTTGATTGCTACTTCTGTCTTCTGAGGCCACTAATATGGTGCAACTACCTTTATCAAAAGGCCATTAGACAAAGACAGACCACAATAAAAAGCATTTTTAAACAATTTATAAACTGACAAGACAATTAAGGCAAGAAGATTCCACTGGAGAGCCAACATTTGTCAACATCTTCTGATTCACATATTTCAGATGTTGCGGGATAAGGACTGTCAGCAAGTACTGACATTAAAAATAATGACCATTGTAAAATGATTTGCTGTTTCACTTGACTCTATAAGGCCAGTAATGTGTTGCTAATGAAGCACCCAGGGTGTATAGCATGGCCTTTTCTGGGACTCTGAGAAACAACCACCCATATGTACAGCAAATGCCTTTGGCAACCCTCTGTGGCCTTAACTGGAATTTCTGTGCTATTATAGTTTTATGACTCAATCATAATATTATTTAAACATCATTTTTCTATATCTAATTTATTTATTGTCTCTAGTGGTAGACACAGAGACTGGTGAGCTAGATTATATTAACATTTCAGAGTAATAATAGAAGAAAGCAATTAYCTTTGGGCATAAAAATAATTTTAATTAGACAGTCAGTAAAGTGGGAATGGACAGACAATGATGAATTATTATCCTGTAGTTTAATCAGACAGCCAGAGAGCTGGCCTGCAAGAGGAGTTTGCCCTCAAGAAAGGGCTTTGGCTGATTGAGTCAAATGTAGACAATGAGGAGAAATGGTCAACTTCCTTGAGTAGAATCTTTGCACTACCAATAAAAAAAATATTCATTAGCCCATCATTTCTTTGAAGTCACAGTGATGYCGTAAATATCTAAACATAAAACAAYACACTTTCAAGACAGTATTAATAGAGGCAGTAACATAAAATCTTCTTTCCAATTGGAGTCCTCCAAGGGCAAGTATGGAAAAATGCTCACRTGATACAGGCTGAACACAGTTTTATAAGTGTAACAAATTAACATAACTGCCAAGAATCCCCAATTAGAARCACAGGTGATGAGGTAATTCTCCCCTTTGATTCAACCTTTTCTGGAGCCTCCCTTTTGCTAGTTGTTTATGAGAAAKTGTCTTGGCAGASTGGCTTGTCCTTAGTTCCCAGAGGAAGCAAGATGGGATAAGGGCCTTTAGGAATGTGCTTTGTCTTTCTGTCTAACAGAATGGGTAAAATGTTAGCTAAAACTCTATATAATTATACCATAATAAGCTAGAGAGCTACAAGTGTATGTGAAGAATATTTAAAAACAAAAATAAGTTTGGCATCAGCTGGAAGACTTGGAGTTTGCTAAAAGTTAATGTAAATATTTTCTTTACTCTGTCTTAAGATCCTATCAAACCAAAAGTAACTTAGTATCTGTGGACTGTTCCTCTGAATGTTCACTGGCTTTCCTTCCACCATATGCCAGTCTTTTTCAATCACATGAGAAAATTTGAATGGACACTCCTTATGACAGTGTCACTTGCCTCTACTTCCAGATAAATCTGTGCATAATTCTAGATTTTTGCTGTGGCCTACTTGGTACTTGCTGTTTTCCAGATCTGAAAAGAGAATTACATCTGAAACTTGCTTGCCTCATGTGAGTAAGCAGAGCTTCTTACCACTTAAAACTGCATCCGTGGCCCTGCTCTATTCCTGAGCCAATTTTCAGGTCAAATATAACATATTTAATTTAATTTAATGAAAGATGAAACCAGATGGTACTGCAAACTCAGTGTAATTTAGGTGCTACATTACACAGTATCTATCACATGATAAACAAGACCCATTTGCATATTGAGAGTYTTGATAGCTCTACACAGAGCCAAAATGAACTGGATAATTCATCATCATTTTCTATCAGCACACAGCGAGGTGCAGGCTAATGCAGTTCCAGTGTGTACATACTGCTCAGGCAAACAAAGGCAGACCCACAGCTCCATAGCAGCTCCTGAGTGCTGGCATTTTGAGGCTGTGTGCCAGGGCACAGCGGGCATGCTGACTTCTGTCATGGTTTAATAACAGCCAGCAACTAAGGACCACATAGACACTCCTCACTACCTCTCCCCACTGAGYGGGAGGGGAAGGAGAAAAAAACATAAAACCCATGGGTTGAGATAAGGACAGTTTAATAATTGAAATAACATGAAATATAACACTAATTAATAATAATGAAAAGGGAGATAAAAATACAGAGAGGATAAAACCCAAGAAAGGAAAGTGGTGCACAAAACAATTGMTCACCGCCTSCTGACTAATGCACAGCCTGTCCCTGAGCAGCAATTGTCTCCTCACAGCYTAAAAACTCCACCATTTTATATACTGGGCATGGTGTTCTATGGCATGTAATTTCCCCAGGGTGTGCTGTGCAGGGCAGGGCAATCCCTGACTTTTAGATGTGTTGATATCCATTGGRATGCCTTCTCTTTGTCACGTGGGGTGCCTGGGAACCTTGCATAACACATGATAAAGCAAGGTACCTGAAAACAGTGAGCATGCTGAGTTGAGTCTTCTTGGTTAGCCAACAAAAAGCCTTGGATGCAGTGGTCGGGAAATATTTGCATCTCGCTATGTTTTGGAACTTGAAACTCTTGCCAGAGTGGGTTAGCCAGATGAGAGCTTTCTGAAAAATGGTGGTACGTTCTCCAATTTYCTTTCATGAGAAGCTTTATGTGTTTGCCCTGAAAGCCAGGCTTAGGGCCTTCTAGATGACACTGGTAGCTGCCAGACTAGTAAGTATTTTTGGACTACTGTTCTCCATCTTGCCAGGTGATTACATTTCGTTTTCCATTCCATTGGCAGTGGCCTAAAGAGATATCCAGAGTAGTTGGAGTGAAGATGTCAGCTCATTTGGAGGAGAATGGTTGCTTTCATATGGTAAAACATACATACAGGGTGAAAATGTTAGGAGTCAATGAGGGATAAAGATGACCACCAGGAGATGCCAATTGATTTCTGTCCTTGATGGCACCAGTAGTTGTTTAAATGAATTAGAACAATCCCCTAAAGGAAAAAAAAAAAAAAAAGTAAATTCCAGTTGAAATCCACATTTTTTTTTCCATACCTGATGTTTGAAGATACATGTCAAGTCCATGGATACCCTCTCTGAAGAACATCCTCTGGGTACCTGGATATCCTTAGGTACCGAAGTMCTGTAGAGATCAAATCTCTCCTGCTGGAAACACACTGGCTGCTTTCTCCTCTTGCTGTGTTTTGCAAAATCCCCAGGAGAAAATTTCAGAGGCAGAGGAGGGGAGTTTTGGCCTCTGAAGGCATATATTGAGTTCCACCAAGGGCAGCTCTGAGGGACAAAAGTTGTCTCTGAAAGCAGAAGATATACGAAGTGTGGAAAGAAGAGTAATTATGCAGCTCAGAAAGAGGATGTTCAACATATTAGTCATTAACTCCTAGAAGGAGGTACTGGAGTTTGAAGGGAAATTGAATTCCCTTTCCAGTGATATAAATTGGTATAGTTATATTCARCTTTATTAGGGACACCAAAAGAGGTTAACTGATGGCTGACTTTCAGACAAGGATCACAGACAAGCTTTCTTTATTTAATATTAAGGCTAATCTGACCAAAGACAGCTTTTCTCATGTGACTACAAGGAGGGCAATTAGTAGCTCCCACAGTCTAACTCATCTGGGAATAGCAAGAGGATCATGCTGACCAAATCTCCAGCTGAGCTAAGTAGCATAARTKAATTTTACCTGTATTTCTCAATGARYTTGTGAGAAATCTACAAAACGGAGAGCTTTCAACCCATGTCTGTTAGCTGATGTGGTGGCCATAGGGTTTGGGCTAACCCTGTTGCTGCCCTAGCTTGGGCTTGGTGGCCTTATGGAGGTTCTGGGGTGGGGCTTTCTCAGTGAAACCCCACTATGACTACTGTTCCTTGTCAGGCAGCTGGTCTGTGGTAACTAATGGGATTTGATGGTGGTGAAAGAACTCCCAAGGAACATCACAGTACTGTGGTGAGGTCTCTGAAACTAGTGAGATTCAGTTAATGTATGTGAAATAGCCACCAGGCCATTCCAAGGTCATAACTGCTAGGGAGAGCTGATGACTAATGTAATTTTCTTATGTTTTCTGTTTGTTAATTATGTGATTCCTTTTAATTTGTTCCTCATGCATTGAATAATTTCTACAAGTTCTTAGTCTACAGCTTGCACAATTTGCTGTTTCAGCAAATGTTCCTCCGTAWACCTGCAGGCTAAACAGACATAGAAAATGAAGGTAAAAGGAGAGTGAAAAYACCAGAAGAAGATAAAAAGTATTTTTATGATGGTATTTGTATTTGTTTCACCCTCCCAGGCCAATCTATGAGGAAGTAACGCAGGAWCTTGACTGGTGGGAGAGCAGCACCGAGCTGCACAGGGCTGTTGGGGAGACTTCATTGCTCCAGCCCAGCACAGGCTGTGATCTCYTGGAACAGCATAAAAGCTGCCTTGTGTATGACTGGAGTCACCAGACTGCTGAATATTAGGGACAAAAAGGCCCCTCAATTTCTTCTGGTCTTTACTGTGCTGCTGCTGTAGATTCTTTTGCGTTTGAGTGATCTGCTGGTTCTGTCACACCAGCATGTGAAATTCCTCCCTTGAGTGCAGTGTCATGACTGTCTCATTCTGAGCAGCTCATGCTGGGCATGCCCACATGCCCCTCCTCTGCAGGACTCAGCACGAGGCTGCCCAGACTTGGCTATATTGCCAGATGCTTTTTTCCCTCCTCTCTTTGCAATTGCTCACTCTGTTATTGAGCTTCACTGCTCAGGCACTAAACAAACACAAAGTATTCAGCACCAGGCCTTGGTTTCTGCATTTCCAGCACATAACTACCTGTGGGATCAAGCCTTAATTGAAAGAGTATTTAGGCATGACTTCTTGGTGATTGCTTTTCAGGGCCTTATTCTGAGCCCCTTCAGAAGACAAAGGCAGATGAGGACATTAGGACTCAAAGATGGTGCTTGATGTCTCATAAATTTGGATCTTACAGTGAC
Source organism: Alauda arvensis (assembly GCA_902810485.1). Lineage (NCBI taxonomy): Eukaryota > Metazoa > Chordata > Aves > Passeriformes > Alaudidae > Alauda > Alauda arvensis. The sequence continues at coordinate 924,430 of CADDXX010000218.1, forward strand.
TAAGCTTTCTGAGAGTTATGTTTAAACCAAGTGACAAAACCAGCTTGGAAGTTAAACAGTGATTAAGTCTCTGCTCCCATATCTGAGGAGGCTAAAGAACTCAGCCAAGAAGTATTTTAAAATGAATTTAGRTAGTTTCTGCACACAGTAGGAGATGAGAAACAAGGAATGAATTTTGGAGAGGAGGTTTACCATATTTTCATACTTAGAGCTAGCCAGATAGCTGGAAGGAAAAATACTTGCTTATTCATCCATTCAAGTTATAAATGAGTGTGGGTTATACAAAGGGAATCGACTGAAGCATCATCTCTTCTCCCTTAGCTCCCCAGGGCAGCTCTATGTCATATTGTCTGTCTTCCTTCTCATTTGCCTCCATTTCTTATTCTAATCTTTACTATTCCTTACTTTATTACCCTCTAGCCCTGATTTTGTGTGCATATGCAGGCTATGAGTCCTAGGTATAAACACCAATTTACAGCGCTCGGATGATGTAAATTGTGTGCAAGGCAAAATGGTAGAGAAGGTGAACAGTGCTAGGTGCTTAATGTACAGGAGCAGACTGGTGTATGCAGATTGGAGGTTAATATTAGTTCTCACAGCTGACTATAAACTACTGGTATTTACCGCGGCTACAGGGTTTTAAAAACATAATTAAAGATTAACGAACCCTAACAAGATCTCTGCCTGCCAGAGGAATGTTAATAGAAATGCAAAATCCTGTGCAGTGGTGTAGCTTAGGCAACCCTGCTGCAGTTAACAAAGCTCAAATGTTGGAAGTACTGAGGRTGGTTGCATGTTTACTTTAATGGCAGAAGCCAGTCAGCTCTGTTCCTTSTGTTGGTGCTTCTCAGACCATTTAGGTGTGGATAGTTTTGGACAGAACAGAGTGGTGTTATTTATCMTGCCACATCTACTTGCTTCTAAGAACAATTTGGCTGTACACATGCAATGGTGTACGCACCAAACCAAAATAATATTAGCTGGTATTCTACCCAGTCTCTCTTTGCTCTCTGCTAATGAATCTCATGAAGTTACTTTTCACCCAGTTCCTAACTATTCTACAGCAAGGAGAATGGCCTTCCCAGCAATGTAAGTATTTGAATTGTAGCTGAGATGGAAAGAGATTTCTGTTATAGTCACAGAAAATATTTTAAAAGTAAATTTCTGTTATAGGCCCATGAAAATATTCTTTTTCCTATAAGAACCCATTATTTGTTTTCTGCTTCACTTAATGCATGTTATAAAATGCAGCTTTATGAGCTAACTTTAAAAACTAACAAAAATCTGTGACTGTATTTTAAGCCAGGTTATGAGTTTTCCTGAGTGGTGCAGCTACCTCTGCCTCCAACACCATACCTTTTCCACAATGTCTAGTGGTAAAAGTATGTAAATGAGGAGTGGGAGCCAGAGCTTCYTTAGCCAAGGCTTTTTGACCATTTTACATATCTTCTGTGGGATCAAATTTTTTGAAGAGCATCTTGACTCATTCACTCCCAAATTGACAGCTGTGTAAAGAAGGAAAAAGGAGAGAGCAGAAAGAGATAAGCAGAAGAAAGGTATAAAGGAGACCTGCATTATCCTGAAGAATATGAATTAAATGAGCTTTTCTGCTTTCTGTATTTGTCCTGACCAGTGAAAATTCTTATCGGTTCTGCACATTATCCCCCTCCTCCCTGCTGTCTGGAGAAGAAAGTGGCTCTTGATTGGCAATTCTTTTCCCATGATTTGCCATGGGATAAATCTGGCAGTTTTTATGCAATTCAAATATACCTGGATTTCTTTTCACTTCAGTTGTCTTATCATCTTATCATGACTCTTCAGATTTTCCTAACTAATTTTTTTTCTATAGTAAATGAAGTACATAGAAAAATCATATTTATTGCTCATTCATTGAAATTCTCTGTTTCTGTTGGACAATTAGTGTGAACAAGTGCTGGTGAAACAGATTTGGTGAGCCTATTGGGCTATTTGCAACTTTGGACATAATTATCTGCYGTGTCACTGATTTTATGGTATCCAGTCCTGGTGCCCCCAGCRTAAAAAGGACATGTTGGAGCCAGTCCAGAGGAGGGCCATGAAGCTGATAAGARGAGTGGAGCACCTCCCCTAGGAAGACAGGCTGTGAAAGCTGGGACTGTTCATCTGGAGGAGAGAAGGTTWTGTGGAGATCTCACAGCAACATTGCAGTTCCTGAAGGAGGCCCAGAGGGAAACCAGAAAGGAACCTTTTGTCAGGATCTGCAGTGATAGGACAAGGAGTAATCGGTACAAAGTGAAAGAGGGGAAATTTAGGTTAGAAATTATGATGAAATTTTTCACTGTTAGRGTGGTGAGACACTGGAACAGGTTGCCCAGAGAAGTGGAGGGTGCTCCAACACTGGCAACGTTCAAGGCCAGGCTGGGTAAGGCCTTGAGGAACCTGGTCTGGTGGGAGATGCCCATGGCAGGGGAGACTGGGACAAGATGATCTTTAAGATCCCTCCCAACCCCTTAAMAGTCTATGATTCTATGACTATTTTGTAGAAGGAATACAGGTGACCTTGCCCCTGATAAGTAASAGCGGTGTTAATTACCCAGTACAGCCTCCCTACTGATGAGTCACAGCTGTATCCAATAAAGATAAGTGATAAAAGGGAGTGGGTTAGCTGGTGAGGAGGATAATGAAGAAGAAAGATMCTGGAGAGGGAGAATTGCTGCTGTGAGGTCAGTCTGGGTCTGTAGTTAGAGCCTGTTGTTGGAACCTGCAGTCACAGTCCAGCCAGGTAAAAGCCTGCATTCAGAGTTTGTAAACAAATGCATGCAGTCATAGTTTAGCAGGAAATAACCAGCAGTCAGAGGCTGCAAGGGAAGCCTACAGTAGCAGCTTGCTGCACCCAGAGTCAGTGTATTGTTGAAGTCAGAATGGCTGAGCTGTAAAGAGGAATAAACTGGGACCCTTTTCATGCTGTGATGAACAAGAAATCTGTGTCTCGGCGCATTTCCACTCTCTAACAAGAGGACTGCTGCAACAATTATTTTTCAAAGGGAGAGACAAGGATTGCCATATACAGCTGATCTGAAATGAGTATAAAATATATTGTATTATTTCTATCACTGTYAGTGTTCAGGAACACACATAATCAGAGTTGATTATATATGCAGGTGCTTTTRYTGGAAGGCACRGGGAACCTGGGGTAGAAGAAACCCAAATCAGGCTCTGACACTGGGTTTGAGATGAACATGTTTTATACCCTTTCCATTATATAACTATATATTAATTATTAAACCCACATTGTTCTATTGTATACAYTGATTCTATCCAAGCATAAATTCCCMAAACCCCCCAAACATCCTTTCTCATGATTCTAGTTGTGATTACATCGTTTCTCATGATTCTTATTATGGTTTAACAATCATATAATTTATCATATGATGATTATGCAGGTKCAGTTTCGYATGATCTGGTAAAGACAAGGCTGTGTAGRCCCAGTTCTCTTTGCCAGGCCTTCCCAGGCCCAACCTTTCTTTCCACACATCCCCCCCTTCCCCCGAATCTATTCCCATTATTTGATCCCTAAGCTACTAGAATTTAACCCTATGCAATCATCACTACYACTCTTGGGAGGTCCAATCTAGCATCCCTAACTCAGAGCATGTAGAGAGGTTGCTCTGAAGTGCAGGACAAATAAAAATGGGAGCAGTTGCTGGAGACATACTCTCAGGAAGGGAGGCTTTGGTCTCTTATGGCAGCAACCTAAATGTTGTTCAAGATCTCTGTGGCGTTATGGCTGAGGAGGGGGTCTGTGCAGTATGGCATAGCTGACTTGGGCATCTCTGCCCAATGAAACAAGCACTGGGCGTGCATATTTCTTCCCCTCTTCCACAGTGCCAGTGCACAGCCATCCTGTGGGCTTCAGGGAAGTGGCACTGTGTTCCTACCCATTGTGGTAGTGCCAGTTTTGGGGGAAAAAAAACCACTTTTTTTCTTTTGTGTTTCCATCAGCTGATGGAAGGCTGCTGATGTCCATGCTCTTTGCCTTTCACTCCTGGTCTCCCCTTACATGCCAGCTACGATTTTGCACTTTTTGTTTTTCATACGCAGGAAAACCATTTTCTTTTCACTCAGACAGAGCAGATATAGCAATTTAGCTYTACCTTAGCTTTGTGCCCCTCAAGTGTGTATGTCCTGAAAACCCTCCTTTAGAGAATTGTGATTTGAAATGATGGCCAAACAATGGCACTTTTCAATTTAAACCGTAGCCATTGTGCATAGAACATCTGTGCTCTCCYGTTAAAAAGCTGTTCCTCATAGTTGCACTTCATTATGCCAATCTGTTGATTTTATTTTTTTCACAGCCTGAGCATTTTAAAGGGGCATTTGCAACTTAAACAACTGGCTTGTACTAGSTGTGGAGATGTCAGGCCAGCTTTCCAGCTACAATGACTAAGACTCAGTTTTGCAGGCTGGCACAATCTGGAGCAATTTCTCAGAAGGATATCTAACTCCTACCCAATTAATGTACCAGTGCATCACTTCTTTGCAATTATAAATTGTAATTGATTTCAGATTTTTCTGTTTGTCTTAGAACATTCAAATATTCTATTTAATTTTCTACTCCTAGCTCAGCTCTGTGTTGTCATCTTGTAGTTACTTTATTGAGAGAGTCTTTGACCCACTTCTTAGATATACAACATTGTTTACAGCTACTCCTCTGGTGAGTTACTTCATCCCTAGGCTTAGGTTGGAATTTTTCAATGGCTGTTCCTGAAATGGAAACATTATATGGGTAAAAATTTCTGAACAGTAGAGGGTGGGATGTTCCCTGGTCAAATTTTGATATTTTTGTTTTTCACACTTGGATCACACTCTCTTTTATTCTTTATTAGAAGTCTTTAAATTCTTCTTTAAYAAAATCCCAAAGGAATAAAGATTTGATACTCACAGTGTTCTCTCAGCAGCTTGTCTTCAGCCAGGTTTGTGAACTGTAGGATGTGAAAAGCTCTGAGGAGACAAGGGAAAGATGGAGTTTTTCAGCTTTAGCAGGTCTAATTGTTTGATCTTTCCCTTACAGAGAAATAGTCTGCTAAAAGAAGATTATTGCTGTATCTACCAAACCTCTGTGTAGGATGAAATCCCTGTGCATAATGCACCTGCTACTAAAGGAAACCATTACTCTGCACCTAGAACTTAGATCTTGTGTGTGTGTACTCAAAGATCTCTGCAGTTCTTGGTTTTATATAAATAGGAATAAAGTTGGGTAAATTATCTTGAGAAGGTATCCTACTTCTCAGAGCAGCCATTTTTCCCTTTGATTTTAACTGCAACATGTTGGACAGCAACACTGTAAAGCTATGTTAAATGGATTGCACTTAGCAGAGGGAAATGAGGGAATGGTGAAAGGAATTCACTCCCAGGAAGTCCAGTGACAAAATTCACAAGGATTTTGACTGTTACGGAAACAAAACTTTTTAAAAGGACTGAATTCAGTGCACTAGACTGAAATGTATTGAAAATRTGGTGAAGTTTTGCATGGAAAATTGAAGAAGGATTGAAGTGATTAGTATAATACATTTTCCTCATTCAAAGAGACTGCTCCTGGTGGGGTTTTACTGACTGAAGGAGTCTGTGGTGCTCTCTGGTTACCTGTCTGTGCAAGTAACAGGCACCCTCACTGCTACACCTTGCTCCTCATCCTGTCTCTCCCAGCACAATACCAGATTGCTTCTACCTGGTGAAGTATGAGAGTGCTTATGAGCATTCATCTGCAAGGTGGGAAGAGGCCGTCATGAATCCAGCAAGAGCCAAATGTGGCAGAAGTCTGGGTGCACTGTCTGACCTCCTCCCTKCCACATGATACAGTGTGGTCTGGTTTCTGGATTTTATGTGAATGGTAAAAGTCTTTGGGAAAGTTCCCAGGAAATGGAGTAAGTTGCTCTCAGCTTTTCTTTKAAAGTGGGATTTCAGAAGATGATTTCAAACCTATTAAATTTTGGGTCTTTAATAAGCTTAATGTAAAATACTGAAGCTTCTTAATCTCCTCAGCCTCTGTGCTGAATAAAATGAAAAAGAAGTGCATTATACAGATAAGATCTAGCATTTTTTTTACTCAGAAAGAACATTACCCTTGTGGTAACTGTTATGTYTTTGAGYAGGCCAAGTGAAAAAAGCACCACCRACAATGTAATTACAAACAAATTAGTATCTTCTAGGTAAAAGGAAGCAGCAGTTAAAGAAATAGACTATTAACACCTCAGCCATTGACYATCTACATATATTGACACACAACTTACTGCAAGCTATTTTTTTGTAGCCTTTTCCCTGACAATTTGCCMTATGTTCTGTGGGGGTTTTATCAATTGATTGCGTGTTGCACAAGGGTCCCCAGGTGCAGAATGTACAGGAACTCTTGGGTAAACTTAGCAAGTAGTAGAATTTAGTCTTTAAGATCTCTGTGCATTTTSTGGTAATTAATAATGATTTTAAATATCTAAATGCTGTGGGCATTTCACAGCAATTAATCATGGTGAGACAAACATCTCATTGACAGCCCCCCTGCTTCTGAGRAGCCAGTTACCCTAAGTCATTATATGATGTCTCATGTTTAGGTGGTGTAAAATGGATCTCTGGATCTGAAATAGACTTGGGCAGCAGGGAGCAGTAGTGTGACATAAAGAAAAAAAGTGTTCTGCAGTATTCAGAGACTAAAACAAATAAATTGCAGTGACCCTACCTACAGCTGAAAAAAACTTGGTAGCTAAAGTGTGTTTGAAGGGACMCAAGTTGGAGGGTTAATTCACTGGATGATTCTGAAAACAGTCCTGGTATTATAGCTGAGACTGCTGCAGCTGAACTCCTGGGGTASACCAGCTCAATTCTTTACCTTTGCCTACCATATAATATCCCATATAATATGAACTGAAGGAAGRGGAGCACATTCATTTATTTAGATTAGCCAAAGTGACAAGTATGTCTTGATGCCAAAATGAAGCTATGTAATCTGTCCTCCTGAGATCGGCCATATGCAAGGGAGGTGTTGGAGCATTGAACCATGTGGAAAATGGTGGGCAAAAGCAAGTCACAGCTRTGACTTGCTRTGAAATTRCCACCTTGTAAGTCCTTCTTGACTGCAGTTCTGTGATTAGTGACCCACCTTTCAATGTTTAGCTGCTTTGTTGGGTCTGGCATCAGCCCCTCCAGGCCACCAAATAGGAGCATGAACCCAAAGTAAGACTGTGGTAACATGCTCTAGAGACTTGTAAMACCTGGCACTGGGCATGGAGGACCTTGAAGGGAAAGAGAGATTTGTGGTTATGTGTCCCAGGGTGAATTAAGGGCTCTGCAGTCTACACACGGCTCTCTGCTACAGGCAGGAGACAAGGGATAGGCAGTGCTCAAGGAAGCACATGAAAACAGCCCAAGTTCTGGCACCTGGAAGGTGTCTGGGCTGCTTTTTACTGTATTTTTTTTTAAGGAGAGGGATATTATTACCTGCAGATGAATGTACAAAATGTTTTTCCCTGTTACTTCTTAAGACAATCACAAAATTCTCAGTCCAAGACAGGCAAGGCCAAGCACTGAAAGGATTGATATTTCTTCTTTTTTTCCCTCCTTCTCCTTTCTCCTTCCTTTCCTCCATCTCATTTTTTCTTCTCTTCTTTCATCCCACCCTCCTTCCCCTTTCCTCCATATCACTGATGTCCTCTGTGAACTTTCATTGTTTTGGAAGCRCCCTCAATAAGAAACATTGAGCTTTCTGGCTGCTGCATTGTTTTTGCCTTATGATCTCCAAATCACTGAGTGTTCCTGAAGGCCAAAAGCCCATATAACAATGCACAGCACTAAATCTTCCTACCAAAACATGCTTTATACATGCTTTATACAAAAATACTGTCATTGTCCTTTATAATTTGTTACAACATTCATGTCATTAAGTGAAGCCCCATACTTGGGCACCTAGAGATCAGATGCTCAGGGTGAGCAAAAATAGCAGTTCAGCAAGGAAATCAGTGGTGTGTTTCAATCCTAGATATGATAATTTGCAAAATTCTCATGCTTTTCAGAGACAGACTGGGAGCATGATCAAGTATAGAATCTCTCTCCTTGAAACTGGAACAGGCTCCCCAGGGAAGTGATCAGAGCACCAAGCCTGTCTAAGAAGTGCTTGACAATCCTGATGGGTCCCTTCCAACCAAGAATAGTCTAAGATTCTAGGAATCTATAATGAAAACCAGGAGATTTATATTTAGACAAACACTAGAAAGAGCATGGAAGGAAACTGGTAAGTAGACTAGAGGGAAGAAAGTAATTTCTTTCAGGGAAGAACAGTGCTACCTGCTGGGGTTGGTTGTGGGTTGGCCGGAACAAAATTGGCWTTATTCTGAATTTAACTAAAGCAGAAAGACCAAGGTGTCCTGTGTTGCAGTTGTTTCTAGAGAAACCATCTGAAGATAAGCTCTCAGACCCTGCAAGATCTACCTATGAGCATGGTAGCTTGGCTGGATGGACCTGTCTATCACTGTTGCACAACAGTATCCCCGTGATGCCTCATTACACATCCATCAAGATCAACTGCCTGAACCATTCCAGAAAGCAGATTGGACTGAGCTTTGATGCAGAGCAAGTCTTTGCCCTTTTTGGGTTCACCCTGTGCTTGATCTCCAGGATTGTCTTTATTTGTCTGGATGCACTACAGTTGTCATCTCTGAAAAATGGTTATCTTTTTGGTTCTGAATGTCTTTGCTTCTGTCTCCAAGGTAGGGAGGCTTTTTGCRCAGTGGAAGCTATTATTACAAATGTGTAAAATTGCCACATATATTTCTAAGGTAGCTAATATGAATCTCTATATATTAGCTGGCATATGTACAACACAATAAGAATTTTAAGACAGCAATGCCACTGACAAGAGCTACAATAAATTAAGACTCTTRGYTACTGCAGTTTACAAGTCATCTTCATCAAGTTGATTTTATTGCTGTGTGTCAGAACCTACAAATCAGTTTGGAGTTTGCAGGTGTGGGGGAAAGAGAGAGAATCAGTGTGGAAATGCTCATGAATTGTCCTGCTTACCAGTGAAATCACTTTCCCAGTTAGGGTGATGCAAAACCTCCCATCCCAAGCAAGTCTGCATCTTGGAAAGTGAGTCTCCGTTTGTCATGGTGCCCTCTTGGAAACAGTCATAAGGAAAGGCTAAGAGGTGTAGCAGAAGCTCTGTTCAGATGAATGTGTCTAATTACTCTTCAGCTTCCCAGACACAAACATCCTGGAATTGTGTCCCAGTCAGTTCACTTCTCTTGCATACCAAGTACAGCAAAGTGGAGAGGCATTTAGTGCACAGCTCAGAGAAGCTGTTCCAGTAAGAGAAATGCAGTTGATCCCTTACAGAGAAATGTTTATAAAAAGTTGCCAAAGGCAGAAAAATTGAATTAATCTAATAAATYAAAAACTTTTCCATTTTTCAGGAGAATGCGATGCTGAGATTGTACTTGTAAGTAAGGGGATATGCAAATGCAGAAACTCATGAACTTCTATGCTCAACTTAAAATTATGGTCAATTAGTGGACAAAATAATGAGCAGATGGCTATCCTGAACAACCACAATTTGATTTGGATACAAGTCAGGTATGAAGGCAAGACAAATGAGTTTCACAGCTGTGCCTGGGACTCTAGAGCCCACTCTATTAATACCACTGTGCCATTATCATTCTGACTCTCAGGCATGTCATGGCCTGACAGTCCTAAAGGGAGAGAGAAGATGACACCAGGATCACTGTCAGCTTGGTCTGGCTGCCAGATGCCTTTTGAAAATTACAAGTTCTACAGCTAACCTAATCCACTGCTCTTTTTTTTTACAGACTTTCCTACCCTCTTCTCATTTCTCCCTTTTCTTTTGCTGTCTATTTAAGGAGTCTTTGGTTTAGCTAGTTGAGTCCAAGTCTTTTGAACCCCTCCAAAATGACAGCTAAAAGCAGTATCTTTCACATTACCATTGGCATCACATTGGCAGTTTTTGAGGTGGCTGACAGAGACAAGTGTGTGCCTAAGTTTTTCTAACAATGAAGCTACAAGTAAAACTCAGAAACTGAAGTCAGGCTTTTAATTTTTTACCATGGTTTCTTTACCTCTGTTGTATATGCTCTACTTATTTCTCTTCAAGAAAACAGAATCAGGTCACAATTATATCTCCAGACCATCTCAATAAGCTTCCCTCTTTTTCAAAATCTTGCCAGAATGTTCTTAAAATGTCACATAATTTATAGAAATTTTAATATATGTATTCATAGAATTTCTCAGTGGTGATATATTTGTGTTGGCTAAGGTTTAATAAAACACCTAATTTACTTCTCCAACCTGCATAATAACACCAGAGATGACAGGTGTTACCTCTGCATTTTAGGAACCCTTTAAAAAAAAAAAACAAATAAAAAATTAAAAGTTTCAGTAAACTCTCATTTCAAAACAGTGAGGACTGAATTGCTGTAGCTGGTAATTGCTATTACTGTCATAGTAAGTCAGGGGAGTTTTCTTTCTCTAAATTCCTTTAAACTCACATACTCAGGTGCTGAACAAACACAGTGTTTAACATAAATAGAATTTCATAGGGTCTTCCATACCAAAAAGTCTGTTTTATACTTTGCTGCAAATTACTCATTTGGTAAGAACTGTCCAACCCATTTCCTGCTAAGACTCTCCACACTCAGTACACATCCATCAAAACAAATTGTTTACAGAATAACTTTACACAAGGCAGGACAGGGAGAAAGATTCCTCAATAAATGCTTAGACAGGTTTCTTCAAGGTTAAAGGGTGTTACATAAAAGAGGTTATTAAAATAATAACTGAGGGAAACATATTGTAGGAACTCTGTGAACTRTGAAGAAAATTTACAATGCAGTCACCTCAGGTTCTCTAAGTAAAGTCTGGTTTTTTTTCTTGGTATGGCTGTCACACTTTGGTAGCACCCAAATAACAAAAAACAGTAAAGAGGCATCATAAATACTCTGAAGTATTGTAGTGTTGTGATAACAGGAGTAAAACTCAGGTACTGCAACTGGTAGTGTCTGCTTTACCTATAAGTCATGTACATTCATCAAAGGCCTCACAGAGACTGAAAGACCTTATCTCAGATATTGCCATTTGAGCTGACCTGCTTCAAAGCTCTTCTTCAGAGTCAAGAAGTGTAGAAGCCAGGTGCCATGATGTCAGAACGAGTTTATAGAGACACCATAATCAGCTAGGAGAAAAGTTTAACAGAGTCAACTGAAGTTTTTCCTGTGACATGGTACATCTCTTTAGTCCTTAGTGAAGAATCTACTTAATTTCCTTAAATTCTGCATAAATAGGTTCCTTGCAGAGGGTTCACTGAAATCACAGAATCACAGAATCACAGAATTTTTTGGTTGGAAGAGACCTTCAAGATCATCAAGTCCAACCCATGTTCCAACATCTCAACTAGATTATGGCACCGAGTGCCACATCCAGTCTTTTTTTAAACACATCCAGGGTTGGTGACTCCACCACCTCCCTGGGCAGATGGTTCCAGTATTTAACCACTCTTTCTGTGAAGAACTCCCTTCTTAAATCAAGCCTGAATCTCCCTTTGTGCAGTTTGAGACTGTGTCCTCTTGTTCTGTGTGTTGTTGCCCGGAGAAAGAGACCAACCCCCAGCTGACCACARCCACCCTTCAGGAAGTTGAAGAGAGTGATAAGGTCACCTCTGAGTCTCCTTTTCTCCAGGCTGAACAACCCCAGCTCCCTCAGTTGTTCTTCATATGGCTTGTGTTCTAAGCCCCTCACCAGCCTYGTTGCTCTCCTCTGGAATGTGGMTCTGACCAAAGAACTGGAACACCACTCCTCTGTTAACTGCAAGAGGTGTTCAGGTCCTTGTTCGGTTGAAATAGGATCCTTGGTTACTCTCATTGCTTTCCATGRCAGCCCATGCTAGGCTAGTGCCTGCAGCCCTTTATGGGTTACTGCCTTAGAGGTATTGTCATCCAGCATAATGACCRGATTTTACACTAAAAGTCTAGGTGGGCTAAATGTTGGCCCCTCTCAGAGTGGCAATTTTAGTTTTTAGTGATGTTTGGGTATTACTAGTAGCTATTTCTGATTACTTTTAGTTTTATCAAACAAATGTCTGTAAATGAGACAGCAATTAGGGAAGGATATCAAAGCTTCAGAGGAGAAATATCTGTTCAGTACCTGCAGACTAAGGTGTACACACCTTATAGAGAACAGGGTTATGTAGTCTCCATGACTTTAATTGCACAATACTCTTAGACTAAGGAGGTATAGCTCTAATTCCTGTCATTTAGGTCCTTGACTTTTTAAAGCTAGCCTTAATTTTGCCTTCATTTTCAAGACCATGAGATGTAATTTTTTTAAAGCCCTTTATTACTTTTTTTCTTTGGAGACTGAAATTTTCTGCACATTTATACCACAAAAGAGAAAACAGACTTTCCTGACTTTCTGAATTGAAGTTTCCTTGTTTCCTCTTATCCCTGCAAAATCATCTTCCGTAACACTCTGTTCTTCGTATCATTCATCTCAGGACTCTGTTTCCCCTATCATTAATCTGAATAGTGTGACTGTTTCTAAATTAATACAGTCTCCCAAAAAAAAGGGTACTTTCAGATCCACTGCATGCTCAGCATCTTGGAAGATTGCCTTTATGCTGAAAGGAGAATTTAGACCTTTCCAGAGTGAAAAGAGACCTATCCATCTGAGAGAAATTCTAAGCTGGATGCGCTAAATTTTTTTAGCATTCCTGTTTTCTGGGACAAGTCAAGGTTTGGAACATGTCACTGATTTATTGCTTTCATTAACACAATGGAACACGACCAGTAGAGTGCTGCTGTTGAGTTTGCTGCACCTGTCCTGTAATGCAATACTCAACCATTATCAAATGTAATTAGCATGTTTGAAGCAATATATTAGTCCACCACAAATGCTTTTTAGAAGGAGGAGGGAGATTATTTTGAGTGCTTTATGACTTTCCTGAAGAGTCTAAAAGCTTTTTAAAGCAGTTAAATATGTTCACACTAGAAAGGCTGAAAAAAGGTTCCTCAGGAATATATTGTTATGGATGGAGAATTGCTGTTAACAAAGCAGTGACGTGGGAAACCAAAAGGCATAAATTTAAAAATGTTGATGCCAACAATATAAGAAGAAACTTCTAGTAGCATCATTCATCCACAGAACCTCCACACATTACAACTCATACAGGAAAATCAATATCATGACAAAAGTTGATGGAGGGTTGAGCCCTAAACAATCTGGGACTTTGAATCTAATGTACAATTGAGTAATGAAGAAAAGAGRCACGGTGGATTGAGTATGAAAACATAGGATATCTTCTGCTTTATGCATACAACAAAGAAAAAGGGTAAGTTTTCTCTAATTTGTGGAAGGTGTTGAAGCACACAGCAAAGACTGAGGAAAGCTATGAGAGCTCCTCATGGAGGTGTCCAATTTGACAACTTGTGGTTATAAAAAGTAGATCCAGGTGCAAGTCTGAAAGTAGCCCAAAATGAACTGCCACTTGCAGTCTTGGGCCTGATGCATGTGTTTATGTGCATGATTTCAGCAGAAAATTTACCTACACAGAACAGTTTGTTGTACAGAGAACACAAACACCAAGTCTGTGTTTTGTGTTTCATCTCCTACCTATGGTACTCTCAGATCCTATTGTATTCATCTTCTGCAGAAAATACGATTGCATTTTTTGATCAGTGATGAAAAAGAATGTACTGATAATTTAAGAACTTTTGTTCCCTTTACAGTGCTAGGAGAAGACAGAATATRTGAACACAATGTACAACATAAGTGATAAACAATGAAGGGAGGAAATCCTTGTTCAGTTTCCCTAGTCCTTAACCAGCTGTTATCTCACTGTTCACCTTACAGACCTCATCAGGGTGCTGAGGAACTACTGCCTGCTCCATAGTTCTCTTTTGGGCTGAAATAAGGAGTAAAGAAGCAGAAAGAGTCTCAACATTTACACTAACATCTACTAGCTGACAGTTGATCAAATTAAAAGTCAGGRCAATGAACATGCTTTTTTCTTCATAGTTGGATCAAATATCTGCTGATGCAATTTAGGAGATAGAATGACTTCTTTTTTCCTTGGAATGTTTTTGAAATAAGGTAGTTATCTGAGGAGATGCTCCACTGTTGCTGGGTTTGAGCCAGCATCCAGTTGCCTTTGCTTGCTAGGCAGAAGAGAGGAATATGCTGGTGCCTTGGATTTTGCTTAAGTTTCATGACCATTTCAGATTTAAAATATACAAAGGTTGTAACACAAGTATACTAACATTTAAATATCAGCCTATTCTGTCTGGCCTAAATATTGATGGCCAGCACCAGCTAAATATTGGGATGGCTCASAGCAAAGGAGCCTGTGCTTCCTGCTTGACTCTCTTCTTCACACTCTTACTCTAATGGAAATTTCTCTTTCTGTGCTGTCCGTTGCCTCACAGTGTTTGTTTGCAATATTGTGCTGAGGAGAAATGTTCTAGGGAATATTACTTTGTCCTTTCTTCTTTTCATAAGATGTTTTCATCCTGATTGATAGCTTATTGTTTTGATAGCACAAAGTGGAGGAGCTGGTACAAGAATTCATTTGAAAGCAAAAATCAAGAAGTGATTTTGTGTGTGTAAAGTACTCTGATATTGGAGTGACAAACACAGCAAAAAGGCCAGCCCTGAAGAGAATTTAATTTATTATGGAAAACAACTGGCAAAGCTGCAACAATGCTTGGCTGTGTGGTATAAGTAAAATTATAATAGTTGTCATTTATATACTCTGACTTGAAAATAGGCTGTTTTCAGGTTGATACTGTGTTTTTTCCATACAAGATTACTATTTCCCTCTGCATGCCWCCTCCCTGGAATCAATCAAACAGATTACTCCAAAGTGACCTTGTTGTAATAGTATGTATATTAAATTTACATAGCTTCAAATAAAGTGCAGGTTTGCATAATTGAATATATGATTAGGGCAAGCAGGAACAATATTAATTTTATTTAATGTTATGCCTACTATACGGAGTTAAAAGATAGCAAGATTTACAACCATTTCAAGGGAAGTTATTGCAGTTTGTTAATAACCTTTCCCTTTCCCTTTCCCTTTCCCTTTCCCTTTCCCTTTCCCTTTCCCTTTCCCTTTCCCTTTCCCTTTCCCTTTCCCTTTCCCTTTCCCTTT
>CADDXX010000218.1:939692-983989 GCA_902810485.1 Alauda arvensis
TTTCCCTTTCCTCTGTAGTATAGTAATGGATAAATAACAGAGCAAATTTCACATGCTATTGTAATACAGCCATCAGGTCCTGGCTGCCCAGTGGGAGCTGACTGAGAGCAGGGCTGGACAAAGTCAGTAATGGGATCATCCCAGGCCCCACTGTCCTCCAGGCTGGCCTGCCATGATGGCACTGGGAGGTCCAGCACRTGGGTGTGCACTGGAAGCAGTGGGGGCTGCAGCCACAGCAGCCCTGTGTCCCCTGAGGGGGGTGGTTTCTCCTGGCTGTGCTGGTGGGATGCTGGCCCTGAGCCCTGGCAGCTGAAGCCCAGGAGGCTGGATGCTCTCAGCACGTTTTCAACAGCAAACAGAAGTGGGTGAAGCATAGACACGACTATGGAGTGAGAACATAGTGAACTTTGGGGTCTGCATTCGCTGCAGCATGTGTAAGGTATTGTCTGCACCACTGAATGCATGCATAGAACAAGCAGTAGCAGTATTAATTGTATTTAATGTGCTCCATTTCATTTAACAGTYCTTTTACCATGGTCCATTGCTCTGTGAAGCTACAGCAATACCTACTGCATGGCTCCCATGTTGTATCACACTTTCTCCTCAGCACTGTGAGCCTGCACCTTGAGTACTGTGTTCAGTTTTGGGCCCCTCACTTTGAAAAGGAGTTTGAGGTCCTGGAGTGTGCTCAGAGAAGGGCAAGGCTGGTGAAGCTGGAAAACGGTCTGAAGGACAAGTCTAATTAGGAGTGTCTGAGGGAGCTGGTGCTGTTTAGCCTGGAGAAAAAGGAGGCTCAGGGGACTCTTGTTGCTCTTTACAACTTCCTGAAAGAGGGTGTGGTAAAGTGGGAGTTGGTCTCATCCCACAGGTAATAAGAGATAGGACAAGGGCAAATGACCTTAAGTTGTGCTAGAGGAGATTTAGGTTGAATATCAAGAAAAATTGTTCACAGAGAGGGTTGTCAGGCATTGGAACAGGCTGTCCAGGGAAGTGGTGAAGTGCCCATGGAGGGACATGGTTTAGTGGTGGACTTRGCAGTGATYAGTTAATGATTGGACTCTGGGATCTTAAATATATTTTCCAACCTTAGCAATTCTATGATACTATGATTATTTTAGCACAGCTATTTAGATGACAATTTTCTCTACCACTATAGTTGTACACCTTTACTTCCTCRTTTAGTCTCAGAGGAACTTTGGGTAGTGTGTCTTAACAGTGCATTTAATTACTGCACACATCTGTCCAWAGCTGAGGATGATGGGATATGATGTCTCTTTTCACATTCACCTTCTTGAAGTGTRGACTGTTCCCAAAACTAAGCTCTCTGCCTCCTAACTGGTTTGCATTTGCACTCTTGGCYAATGAAACCCCCATGAGTGCAGGTAGAGGACGAAGCAGTGGCAGATCAACCCAGATGCCCACAACCAGCATGGCAGGGATTAAGTCGTACAACACCCCTGTCCCAGTGCCACTGGGTATWAGATCTCCCTAGAGAGCTCTGCTCACTCTCCTCCTGCCTGGGTGCTCAATTCTGCTTCTCTTCTCCTCTCTTTCTCACTTCCAAGTTGCTCYTCAGCCTTCTGACTGGGGTGGAGGATGCCAGGCACATGTGGCTTTGAGAAAAGACAYGGGCATGCCTCTTTGAAATCCCTCTCAGCAGCCACAGAATATGAGTTAGTCTGCACATTTGGGTACAGGGCATTTCCCTCCCTAAGCTTTGATTCCYCATGTGAAATGGAATCATATTTTCACAGATTTAAACTTGCAACACCAATGAAAAATCAATTACACATATAAAAATTATGGCAGTCATCTAATTTTCTGAAAATCCTGCAGTTTTTTTCAGATTTATTGAAGGGTTTTCCTCCAGATAACATCTTTCTGTAAGTCCACTTTGTCTGCCAGAATATCGAGTCATCAGAATATGCTCAAAGATGAATCATTAGAATGCCACTAAAACGTGGTCCTTAATATCAGTCATGGTCACAGCAATGCAATAATCTGAGCCATGGCAGCACACTTAGAGCCATCCAAATGTTTTTTGAAGGCTAATACACTTTTCATTTAATTACAGTTTCAAATTATACAGCCATTTTTTCAGTGATTCATTAAAATTATCATCTGTATTTAATTTAGAGCAAAAAAATACACATAAACATTTTTGGCATAAACACRCTTTAGTCAGTGGGTTTGTGACAAAGTTAACCCAACAAAAAGATCCTTTAATGAATCAGCTTTCCCATACAAAATTTTAATTAAAATACTCCCAACACCAGTACAAAAATGTGAACAATTTGTAGTTGTGTGTAGCTGTGTATAAAATCCCTTCAAATTTGCTGGAAGAATTGCCCGGAAGGAATGATTTTTGATCAGAACAAACAATGTAAATTAAAGTATCATCTTCCAGATCTCTATGTTAGCCAAAGTGTTTTTGACAGCTTCTCCAGGAGCAGCCTGTCCTGAGCCTGAATTGTTGTGCATGTGCACAATAAGGACAACACACATCAAGTATCTGAGCATACAGAAGTAAGCAAGCAGAATTCAAAGGCAACACCAACAAAGTCATATGTCAAACCCAACTTAAGCACAAGTAACATGACAYGGGTGAGGCTGATCATGCAATTTATTTTTTGATAAATTCCTGGATGCAACTGGAGAGGTTGCATCCAAAGAAGAAATTATATTAACTCTACACTTCTGCTGCTTACTGTGCTGGTTTTTAGAGCCCAGATAAAAACAACCCCACACCCAACATAAACACATCTGAGGTGAAGATCGTGACCTTTCTCTGGTATGTCTTCTGTTAGTTTTCACARGGGAGTTCCACTGAACATCTGTTTAGGTGAGCTCAAAAAGTACCATGTTATCAAAAAATCTGTTGCTGGTTTCCAAACATCAGCTCACCTAATTGTTCAAGGTGGATCACTCTGTGTTGGTATAAATAAGAACAGTTTTAGKCCTATGTCTTGTGATGGTTTATCTGCTGCTATTGTGGCAGCTTTTTGTTTAGTGGTTTTATCTGCTCACTTGAAGGAAGTTATTATCCCAGATTATCTGCATCTGAACACTTTTAAATCAATGARGTTACAGAAGCAAGAAATCTGCCTTTCAAAGCACTTGAGGAGGAAGAAATTGTCTTGTGAGGGTTTTTTCAGTTATACGTAATAGAAGAGAGAAAAATTTGTTAAAAACAATACAAAAAATGGAAGGCATTCTAAGAAACTGATGATTCTAGGGTTGGTTGGRTATGTAACCTAATGGTCCTGAATGAATTCGCCTTATGAAAAATGAAATAAATAAATAGGGAAAACACTTCTCTATTGACCCTCATTTCTTTATTGCARCAAATGGACCATTTACAAAGAACTGAATGGCTCATGGCTCTCTGCGTTTAGCATCCTGCTGTTTGCCAGGACATTTGCAATTGAATCAGACTGACTGAGCAGTTGCCCTGTGACTGAGGGTGCTTTGATGGTGTCATAACTCTGTGCTTTACTGTCCTCAGAGCACAATATTGTCCTTGCTCGTATACTGACAAAATTTTCTTATGCTTCACCATCTCAAGTCTGATGAGAGCAGCATTCTGAGTGTGCAGTAAAATTTGCACGAAGGTGTGAAGGAGTCACTGCCAATTCCAAACCCTGCTATTRTTCCTTTCCCTACTGCTCTTTCGTGGACACCTTTCCATGGGGATTTCAGAAAATGCTGTCCACCATCCTTAACATGGAGCCCTTTGCTTTGACTTGGAAAGTTGTTATGTGCTGATTATGGCTGCATTTGTGCCTTGTAGGATAAACCCACTRCTCAAGTTTTCTTGTTGCTTGTCCTCACAAGAGAAATTAGGARCCTGGGCCTGKGTAAGGTTATTTTCARAGGCAGGACCYAGGACARCAAATAAAACTAYGTAAAACCTCTCCACTAATGAAGARTGGACWCTGYTCATGGGGGTGATGGTTGTCAAGACAAAGTATAGATAGAATACAGCAGTTAGCTTAACAGATGAGCACCTATGGAATAAAACAGTGAACACATAGAAAAAAGTTGAGCAGCAGAAGTTCCATTTTGGCTTCTGTATTTTGTGTGGCAAGGCCTTCAGCCTGTCTGTGTGCATCCTTTCCCTGGCACTGCCTGAYGGTGTATATCAGGGCCCCCAAAAATGTCCCCCTTCCTGGAAGTTCAGGTGRCAGCCTGGAGGTAGTGTGGCCAAGGGCAGCACCTTTCTTTGGTGAACTTTGAGTCACACTCCCAGCTGGTGTTATGGAAATGGCCCATCCTTGCTTCCCATGAAAGATGCTTTTAAACTGAGCAACTACCAGTGGGCTTGTGCTGTGCTCTGACATCATGGTAAAGAAAAGTGTCAAGGCTTGCATCTGGGGATCTGTTTCTGTCTAAAGGTGTGGGATTTTTTTGTTTTTGGTCGATTTCTGTGGATTTTGTTTTGTTTTGATTTGGTTTGTTTTTTTTTTTTTTTGTTAGGAAAAAGACCAGTTGCATTTTTCCCAAATTGCAAGGAAAAAATTACACTCATACTATTTTCATTGAATGCCAAGCTGGTGTGTTTTCACTTGGAGAAATTATGATCTATTTAACAGCAGTATTTATAATATCACCTGATGTTTTCAATCAGCCRGTTTTGCACAAAGAAGGAAAGTTTTTCAGAAAGAACATGGGAATTAAAGCCCTGTGAATTTTTTCAGACTACTTACTCAAAGCAAATTAATGTAAAATTGGAATTCTTCTGTCTACCTCTGGTTGCTGCTGACACATCACATTAGGGGCAGAGTTTTTTAGAGATAAACAAACTCTGTTTTGCCAAAGTAGATACTCATAACTTGTATTTCTGTAGTCATTTGGTAAGATGAGTTCTCATAGTTGCTGAGAAAGAAGAGCCTTTGACATTTCTGGATTGAGGAATTGTCAAGTTAGATACAGCAGCCCTGATTTTGCTTCATGGCATGTACCTCCTTTTGGGGGTTGACAAATTASTTTTGTGGAGTTAATGAGTTTGGGTTCTGAGTAAATGCCCACTAAATCACCATCTATTCACTGTGTTTAGGAAGTTCAGATACCTAAACTTGATTTAATTTAAGTCTGCACAAAGCAAATAGGTTACAAATAGTATGCTTTGCTGCTTTTATTGAGCAGGAAAACTTTATAGGTTACAGTTAATGTGCAACTCATGTTTCTGGAAAGAAACATGGAAGTGGCAGCAAAGGAAGYTACAGGTCTCAGATCAGCTAAAAATCATGGAAGATAACAAGGTGATTTATAGCARTTGTAGTCTCTGAGTGTTAAGGAACCTTAAATCAAAAAAGTCTGGTCATACCTCACCAGCCCTGGAATGTTTTTTTTTGAGAAGAGATAAATTTATACCAGGCTATATTTCAGGAAATAATCAAAGATCCCAAGTAATCTGAAGTTTCTCCAAGGTGTTTTTTTTTTTTTGGAGTCTGGTTTTCTTCCTGACCAGTATTGACTTGTGTGGACAGGAAGATTTACCCTATGTCCATGTTTCCATGTTTGGATACAGCTTAGTAGCATTTTAGTTCACATTCTTAGGATATACTTTAAAGATGTTGGTTCTGTGTTCCTGGGACAGTTTTATTTCATTTCAGCACCCTTATAGAATTTGACCTAAGCCAATTCCCAGAGAAAAGAAGACATTATTTCTACATAGGATAAGCTGTTCCTTCTGGGAATTTCCAATTGCTCCTCTGGAGAAGAAGGTAGTCATGGGTATGTATAATCCCTCCTAGATATCCCAAGGTTGCRGTTTTCTCTGTCTATAAGTGAAGAGGAAAAAAGATATAATTATAACTAAGGCATTAGTTATAATTGTAGAAATAATGTATTGTAGAAATTATATATTGTAGAACTAATGGGTCAAACCCCACAAACAACAAAAGAATGAATGAAATAATAAGTTCCTAATTCGGAGTAGCTGCTGGCTGTKCTTGAGGTACTAAAGGAAGGTTTCAGCAGTCACATGTTCTAGTCACAGATGAAATTCCAGCCATTTTTGAAGTGGGAATTCCTGTGAGTATTTTGAATATGCATATTTGGGTCTTGCTGGGGTGGAACATTTCTTATAGAAGAGAAGAAATTCTTATATCCTTTCTTATAGAAGCCTGTGCTTTGCATTTGTGGCTGTAACTGGGATAGGACAACAGTGTTCTGGTCACTGCTSAACAGTGCTCACACAGCATCAAGGCTGCATTTCCAATTCCATCCACAGGACAGTGGGCTGGGGGTGGGTGACAGGTTGGGACAGGACACAGCTAAGTGGAAGCAATATTCCATTCCATGTGAGGTCATTTTAGCAATAAAAGCTAAGAGGAAGGAGGGTGAGTGGCACACTGAGTTATGATGTTTGTCCTCTAGTGCAACTGCTTTGTGTGCTGGGGCACTGTTTCCTAGGAGCTGTCTGGACATCCTTGCTGATTGGAAGTACAGAATAAATCCTTTTGTTTTCCTTTGCTTCCATGTGAGGYTTTTGCTTTTCTGTTATTAAACTTTATATTGATGCAGAAGATTTTTATCTTATTTTATCTTATTTCCCCCTGTCCAGCTGAGAGGGGGAGGTGGTAGAGTGGTTTGTAGTCGACCTGGTGGCCAACAAAGGCCAACCCAACTCCCTTTGCTGTGAAATCGTTTCAGTTTTATCTCAAAGTGTTGCATAGCCTAACTAGGTGTGTGAGATGCCTTCTGGAACAAGTAGTTTCAGATAGGAAGAGAACATAAATCCTTTGTTCTATAAAATTACTCAAATCCTTTATTTAGGAGAGTACCCTTCTATYTTCTGTGCTTGAAATATCTTTCTAAATTGCTGGAACATTTGGCAGAGCAAGAGATCCAGCCTAGAAGCACTTCTTGTTGCTAGCAAAGGTCTTTCATGAATTCATTTTAAAATTCCCAAGGGTCCTCAATCTCAAGATGTTCACCTGCCTCTGTAAAATGAATTTATAAAAATATGGGATCAAAGTAGTATAAAGTGAATGGTTATTTTTCCAAGTTTATAGTGCATTTTTGGTTACTCAACCAGAAATTAWAAGTGGCTCTATTAAACCTTTTCATTGGTAGATTAAGCTTCATAAAGTAAGTTTTATATAGGTCACAAATTTCCAGTGTTATGTTATGCTATGTTACATTATATTTATAACCAATCAAATTTTTAATCAATTTTAATTTACAAACACACTTCTTGGAGTCAGGAAACATTTAAATCTTACCAGGTTTCATTATATAAGTAAAGAGAATAAAATACAGTATTGTTATATTATTTGAGTATGGAAAACACACACAATGGGCCTTATAAATATAGATATAATTTGGAAAGATAGTCTAAGATCCTGTTTGTTGTTTAGTGAGATYCAAAAAAGCACTTAAAATATTGGTTTATGATCTGTAAGATTCATTATTATATATAAAATAATTTATATTATGATATATAAAAATGATATTAGGCATTTTTGAAAAATATATATTTTAGAGACATATTTTAGAAAATCTTTGGTTCTTTGCTGTGTGCAGTACCTTTTCAGCTGAGACATGATAACTAAAATAAGTTCTAATCTGAGGTGGAATTCTTTTTGAAACTTTTGGAAAATGATATGTACCTCCACCTTGGGATGGTCCATGGAAAGAAGCAGGCTGCCTGTCTTTCAGCTGTTGTTATTGTGATTTAATAACACTAGGATAACCAGATGTGGCATTTTTAGATGAATAGMCAACAAAAGCAAGGAAGATTAATTATTATATTTAATTAATATAAACAATATAAAAAGGAAAGCAATAACTTAATGCATCATTAACTGAATATCAGTGTCTAGAAAATGGATTTTTACTTATTTTCATATTTCATTAAGTATATATGATTTTTGGGTGGAAGAGGAAGAAGTATTTCAAATTCCAGCAGCAAAATCTATCTGAGTAATGTTTTTCAAGCACACTTGGTGGAGAGCAGAGCCCTACAAAGTAGTTTACAGGAAGGGGAGGCTTCTTCTGCTGCTGGGGCATGGGAGCTCCCCCAGCATCACTGGGAGGAGGAAAAGTCTGGCAGTAATTTACTGCATTGGTTATGAAACTGGAGCAGGCCCTGGCTTAGTTCTGCCTGCCTGGGATGTCTCCCCAGTTGTCCTCTGGCATTTCCCAACAGAAAATATTCCATCAAAACCAGATCTGACAGAAATTTGTCCACATACTTCTAAAAAATACTTCATCATCTCCTCCCACAACCTATTCCAGTGCTGAGCCTCTTGTGCTTTTCTTGCCCCATCTCCTGAATTTCCAGCAAAATCCTGTTATCCTTGATCCTTTATCCAGTYAACCTGGAGAAGAATTGTCCACAAAGAAAATCAAAGGGTCAAGAAATGCAGCACTAAGGTGTGAGTTAAGAAAGRCAAACATGAATTTGTAGAAATTACTCAGGAAGAAAAGTAGGAAGAGTTCTGTTTTCAAAGGTATTATTCCATTTAGGTGTATTAGGCTGGCTAATGATCTCTTCAGAGCAAAGGTTATACAATATCGAAATATGTTGAAGTCCCTCTGTGCCAATAAGACATGAGATCCTAGAGACACTAAGACAAGCTCAAAGTGAATGGATAGCTGGGGACTCTGCTCTCTCCCCACATACAAAAACAATCAGAGCACACCACCACAGAATTTGACTTCTGGCTCCTRCAAAGCAGCTAAGATTGTATTTTCACAAAAATGTATTTTCATGAAACAGTACCTTGGAGTTCTCATCCACTTCAGTGATTCTTGTAGACGTGGTTTCAGCTGGATGTATTTAAGTGCAGCAGGAATAGAAAAGGCAGCAGATGACAACCAAAGAAGACTCAACAACGACAATTGATTACTAGGTTTTTAGTCTCTGAAACAGAATTTCAAAGGCAGCTCTCCCCTCMCCACCTTCCCTTATTCCCTTCAGAAAAAGGCCTGGTGTGTCTAATAGGATATCGCACTTGGAAAGAGATTAGTTAGAGCAGATTCAAATCTAATTGTCTTTATAACTCACTTAGTAATTTGTCTCAAACAATGGAAGACACAAGATTGTAATTAAGGCTTCCAGCTCATGGCAAGATAAAATGCACACCATGACAGCAAAGCAAGTGGTTGAACAGTGTAGCATGTCATGAAGTTATCACCTYAGAGGGAGACTATTGTTCCCTTCTGAGCCTGGGAGMCGTTCTGTRACTGACAAGGAAATTAGGAACAGATGATGATTTTAGAGGAAAATCTGTTTTTCTTCTGGAAACGTCAAATTTATCTCAGCAGATAAYTTAGYAGGGGAGAACAGGTAAATAAAGAGCTGCTGCTTGAGGTGTGACCACATCASCCAGCAGTGACCCCCTGGGTCACACCAAAACCAAGCAAACCCAACAAGCTGGGTATACATATGTTTTTTTATTCCTTTAAGACAATCTGGAGGTATTCTCCAGATTGAGAAAGCAGGATTTGACTGCATATCAAGGTAATTAGTCTGGGCCCAGCAGTTGTCTCTGTGCATGCAGAGACCAGTGATGCAGCCTGGGTGCAGTCCCAGACAGACACAGGAGAGACTTTCTGTAGGGCAGGGTGCCCCTCCATCGCCTTGCACCATCACATYTGTACCAGAGCTGAATCAGCCTCTGGCAAGGCATGTGGCTGGGCTGACAGAAACCATGAGATCGCCCAGCCCAGCCATTTCCAAAGATTTTAAAACCAGTCTGAGTACCCAAGTTGTGCAAGTTTTGGCTTTTTATCACCTGCAGAAAAGGAAGGCTATTTACTTCCCTAGCAGAGGAACTCAGTAAGTCCAGCAATCCTTGAGATGCCTGAGAGACAGAAATCTCTGTAAATGCRTTAGGTTCCCCATCTAATTTCACTCCATTAAAGGGTTTATCTGAGAGGGCAGAACCTTTCCTGATGGAAATTGCAGAGTGGAGTTCAGTGAGTAAGTCTTAGCTGTCAGGTGCACGTACCAACCACCAGGCTACAGCCTATTTAGAAATGAGGTTATTTCAGACTGCAGTTTCTCATTACAAAGCTATGTGTTGCACAACTCCTCTGAAATATTTTTGCCCTATTCTTCCATCTCTCATCTGTCTCCCAGACCCTGTCCCTGTCTTCATCCCTATGTACTCGCTTTCCAGCTCTGCTTCTGGTGGCTACACTGCAAACAGGATCTATTGATTTTGATTTGAAATRACCTCTCTTTCCTTTAATGGCTTTGTTTAATTTCTGGCTTATTTTTGAGCTGGTTAATTTCCTGAGTCACAAGCCACACAAACAGCTATTCTGGTCCAGCAAAAGAGCAATGGCACACAGCACCAGGTAGGAGTGAGATGTAGGGCATGAATATCTTAAAACTCCTGGATGCTTCATCTTGTGAAATCTTAGCTCAAGTCTTTCTTATTAAAGTTGCTCTTCTGGGCATAAACTAAGTACAGATTGACAAGAAGTWTAAAAGCACATAAAAATGACACTCTTGTCTACTGTTTTGTAAACTGCCTGGATGATGATGAATTTCCAGGCTTGATTTACAATGATTGGAACTGCTGGTTGAAAAGAGGGAGAGCACTCCCTAAACATCACATCTGCAAATGGGAAATATGCAGTCCAATCCTCAAAAGCAGCAGCAGCAAACAAATCTATAATGCTGTAAGTCAAAAAGCAATGTAGAAAATAGTATTTTCTTCTTTTGGCATTGCTGGGGATACAGCCTTGTATTTTCCTACACTTTCTTGGAATGACATGTTTGTTTCAGAAGAAAGGGAAGTCTGTGGTTGGGATTCAGTTCAAAACCAAGACATTTGAACTACAGTTTCTACAGGTAGGCACTGGCCATGAGTTGAGGTTCCTGTGACAGCTGATGCAGTCACTCAYGCCTGTAGAGCAGTTCACCTCAGCTCCAGAGCAGCTGCTCAGGTGAGGCTCAGTTTCCTGAGCACAGGCTTCCTGTGGTGTTTGTGATGCCCAGGAGATCTGCTCAGGGCAGGCAGATAGGGTGGGCACAGGGGACCTCCACTCTCTTTTGGCAGCAGCTGAAGACATGAAAGACAATTCACAGCATCTAAAATTACACTGGACACCTCTGTTTAGGCTATTGAATCTTACTGCAGCAKCTAGTCAGCTAAATAACTTTGCAATTTCAATATCTGGTTGATAGCTTGTGTCTACAAACTTTAGTAGGGTCTCACATGGTCATATTTGAATCCCTGTATGTAGATGCATAAATTTAGATGTCTTACTGTCARCTGAATCCCATTCTATTTGTCAAATCAAGCAAACAACAAGCTGCTTATTTTTAGAAAAAATCAAATGTAGTTTAATGTTAATACTTTTTATATATATGGGAGCTCTGCTGATAAACTGAGAAATCAATCCATTGTGGCATCTCTGAGAATGGACAGATTTGGCAGYGTCTCTGTGCAGTTCTGGTCCTAAACATTGACTTTTGGGACTTTGGCACTTACACAGGGAACCAYGTGAGACTCAGCTCTTATTTTGTGCATCTAGCTGAAATGTGTAATAAATGACAATTGGTCAAAACCAGCAAATGTTCATGCTCACAGGAATGTGCTCTTACATTCCTCCACACATCTTCCTCTTTGCCTCTATGTATGGATAAAGAGAAAGGTTGAAGGAAAAAGCTCCCCTAATCTGTTCAGACAACACACTGATAACACTGCRAGATGTTATATTTAATTGTATATTTTAATGTTTCAGCCTTACACACAGATATAATGAAATCAGCCCAAGTCTGAAGATCCAGTTTTTACTACGAAAATAATTTTCCCATGCTGTGTAAGAGTAGCTAAAAATCTCCTGTATTTCCAGCACAGGACACATTCCCCATCTAACAGCTAAGAGGGAAAAAAAAAAAGAAACAATAGTGAGTGTTCTGAGGAAATTTTCTAAATTTGATAAAAATAGTATTCAACTATCATTTATTTCACTTTCTTTGTTTGTCACTACTTAGTGTCAGAATAATTAAAGAACTTTTTTAAAGGTGCAGCCCCAGGAAAGYATTTATGTCAAAGCACTGTGACCTATTCCTTTAGCTGATTGAGACTGACTAGAGGAAATGTATTTAAAACATGATGAAGCACTAGATGTCTTGTCATAAGTAAAATAAATGATGGTGACACTTATATGCTGGGCACTAGCACAGGCATTAGTGCAGAATTATTCCTGTTTACATTTGTTAATTTTTTAAAGCAGATGCTATTTAATTCCCTTGGCAATTTTTTAAAAATTTAATTGAAAATTAGTTATTCTGTTGCTTATATTTCATTTGGACAGTGACAGGCTTTGATGGCTACAGTGAATATTTTCTTGAGGTTTTAATTTACRTCTGATACACCACCTTGTCAAGAAGAAAAAACTAGTGGTGTACTAATKGAAAACCTGTTGGCAAAAGCCATGAATGCTGATTTTTCTTCCCTTCTAATATTGATCAAAGTTGCCAATAAAGAGGTGCTTTATTTCACTGTTCTTAGAATTTGAGCTTTGCCCCATCCTCACTGACTCCTCAGATTTCCTTTAATCTATCTTTAGCCTCAGACAATGTTTCTGGTTTGGAGAAGAAAAGCTCTTTCAGTACTGCACTTGCAATGGGGGAACTGAGTCCCCAGACACCCTAATCAAACTGATATTTCAGGGCAGGCCAGAAGTGAAGAAAAAGGAAAGAAACAAATCACTCCAGAGCAGAGGAAATTGCCAGCACAATACAGAAGTACTTGAAACAAGAGGAATACATTTTCTTTTGATCTATTATTGTTAGTATGTAGTCCCTGAATGAAATGAGTAGATTAATTGGAAAATAGCCTATAGCCTATTCACAGATAATGAACTAATTCTGAAATCTTTAAACAACATGCCTTTGCAGATCAGATGACTGCAGGGCTTACTGAGGCACTGCTCCTTCTGATTTGGCAATAGATAAATCTTGTTTGCAGTAAGMTGATGGACTTCTCAAGCTGCCACATGGCTTTTGTGTAGCCCGCAGATTTTAAAACTAGTTAAATGTTTGCTATTAAAAAAAATGTGCATTCTTTAGTACTGCTTGAAGTGGCTTGAGCAGGAATGGAAATGGGAAAGAGGTTTGTGTGGCCAGCTGCCTTGTGGAGCCAGCATGTGTAGGATACAGCTGGTGTGGTGCGATGGTAACAAGGGATCTCTAGAGTCCAGGACAGGTCTTAGAACATGCAGTTTATTACATGGGCTGTGGGTTAAAAAGGTGGCTGCCAGCCACAGCTTAAAGCATGCCCCAGAGAGCGAGAGAGAGCTTGTGTTTGCGTGTATATGTGTGCATGTGTTTGTGTGTCCCAAGTTCTTGTTACAATACAATACATATTCTGTGTTGAATATTCTAATTTACAGTAACCAACCAGTACAAGACACAAATCCTACAGAATTTACAGTCAGCCTATAAGAGTTGCTACATTACCATATTGTGTTACATTTTAAACCCTAAAATCCACTTCCAAAAACTCTTTTTTCTTCCCTGCCACTTTGGTAGGGTTCCTCAGACCTTTGGACCTTTGGCATCCCTTTATTTCTAAGGGTATTGTTCAAGCAAAGGAGATTCTCCTTTCAGCTGGYTAAACCATTGTCTTCTCCAGTTATTCAGTAACTAGCTGACTGGCCTGGCATCTTAGGTACTGAAGCTGGCTTTCGTTTCTGCCTCGCTTATAGGTTTCATATTCTCACAATCTTTTTGCCAAGTATAATAATAAGGCTTTCCTGTTTCATCTTCCCCACCAAGCATGCTCCTGCCATCTCTGAAGGATGAAGGACAGGAGGGACCCATTCACCATTACCATTCATTTCTACAAGTCCTGTGGTCCCATGACCCCCAGTCAGCCCACAAGGCATCTTTTGCAGGAAGCTTGGAGAAGTGGAGCACCACCATGCCGGACACTGCCAGGCATGCAGAGGGCACGGCACCAGTCAACACTGCATCTTCTGATCTGTCTGAGCCTGCTGCTCCTGGGGGACTGGCAGGAAAGGAAATAATCTCTGCCACAGGCAACGACAGAGTGAGAGTAGCATTTGTAAGGCCAGAACAGGCCATTAGCTCAGCATACATTATTGAATTTTAGGCAATTATTCTTATCTCAAGAGTGGTGACTTCCACCTTACTAAAATACAGCTGTAATGCTTCCTTAGCTTATTCACACTATCAGGAGTGCTCCAATTCCCTAYTAAATGCTCAGAGCTCTTAAAATCTGATTTCTGGTGTAAGTATTTTACAGAAAGTGAGTCTTGATGTTAGACTCCAATACTTATTTAAAAATTGCTGATTTTTTAACTCTACCGACTTGTGAAACCCATACATAGGACTATTGCTGGACAAAGATTAAGAGAATTCATTAAAAATTATTGAACCAATAATTCACTGACATTTCTTGCTGTATTTGCCTAGCTCTATTAGTTCCTAAATCTTTAAGACCTTTTTAAACATGTGGAGTGAGACTGAGAAAATAAAATGAATCTGTTCTAATGGAGACAATTTTTCACCAAGGCAGATCAGCAAGCCTGAAGTTAAAGAACAGATACTGGGAAATTGAGGACATTGCTGAAAAAAAGTTAAAGCCTATGATCACGAGAATTCCTAAACTTAACCAGACAAGAGCAGTGGATGGCCCAGACCTCATCCAGCTCTGTTTGTCTGAGCAGTGAGCTGGAGCAATGATGATAGCTCAAGTGCTGGCAGTCCGAAATATAGAAATGCTGAACATCAGGAGTAATTCTTTCCTGAATAAATGCCATGGGAATGGCTCAAAACCCATGTGGCTTCTTAAAATACTCATCAATTACCTAAAGGTCAGAAGAAAGTATCCTGAGGTAACTGTACGTGAGTTAAGCATTCTCTGACCTTCAAACTTCAATAGAYACTTGGAAAAAACAGAAAAGTAATGGTATGCTTGGAAATGGTGTACCTGAATAATGAAGGACAAATTTTCTGTTGGTATAAATGAGCCAGTGCTGCTGATTATTTTATGTGATACATAAATTTTTAAGCTTCATTTATTTTCAGTATAAATTGTATCTAGAAGATGTGTTTCTAAACCATGCTATCTCACTTTGTCAGAACAKGGAATATATATTAAATGTAAATTAATACTTAATACTTATGTGTACTTGTAGATATAGATAAGASACCTTTCTCCTCTGCTTCATATCTCTGCCTCTATTTCCTATTATTACTGTTGGTCTTTCCAAGTGTATATGAAACAATATCCCTGGGAGGTTGAGGAATCTGTACTATCACCTGCTTTTCAGGTGGAGTACCTCTCATTTAATAAATCAGCAGCTTCTCCATAATGAAATATTTTTCCTACCGTGAGATAATAATTTCYAGTAGTGTACAAATGGTTCACTGCAGAGCTATAACAAAGTGACATGTTTTCATTTTAATGCCAAAAGTGGTATGCAAATAATATAGTATTACTGGGTATACAGAATAGCACTGTTTGGGAAATATTCATTCACAGAGCCAAGTGCTCCTGCTTTCAGTAGTAGAGGACAGCAGCAATATATATTCACAGTTATACTCAGAATTGCTAGCATTCAGCTGCTGCCATCAGCATTGGCAGATAAATGTTTTTTTTTTTTCTTTAAGCTGATAATTTTTACATTTGAAGGAGCAGAAGTGACAAAAATCAGGACTGTATTTAGAGGACGGTAAAGGAAGCAAAAAACACTAATAGTGTGCAAACACTGTCATACTGCTCTTGAGATGGCAGCCTCAAATGCATAGGCACATTTAAGTTTTAAATTAAACAGGCAATGGGATAAAGTTTTCTTGAGGAAAGGTGGTAAGAGGAGGAAAAACAGGCAAAAAAACCCCACAGTAGTTGATTTTGAAACAAATATAATGGTACACAGAAGCTGGGACTATAAATGGTAAGAGGAAGCATGTCAAGTCCTGTTTGTTAAGTAAGAGATGAGAAATAATGATAACAAGATAAAAGCCTGCAAGGAATCATAATTTCTAATTCTGGATTGTGCAAGTGGTGGGATTTACTGATTAAGACTAATAGTATTTTTAAAATTATCATTTATTTCCATGTCAATTCACCAAAAATATTGCTTTCCCAGAACTATTAGAAGCTCTTGTTCTCTATGTGGTCTTGTGACCAAAACTGACACTCAACATCCACTTGAAAATTGGGACAGAGGCACARGAACTGTGATGACAAACCCTCATTTCAGGAACTTCACCCACAGACTTCCTTCACTTGCCTTGAGAAAAGATGTGYTTCACTGCAGTGGCCTAAAGTGTGACAAACAGGTCTGCACAGAGGAGAGAGAGCCCCAGAGCAGCCCCCATCTTTCTTTCTTCTCAATACTYTTTCCAGAAGCACCTTCCTATCTCAGTCCTTGAAACCATACYTTAGAAAAGTACCCTGTATTTTCTTCTACCTATTATTCTATTCACTATGCCTTTAAATCTATGATGAAACACAAAAAACACATAGATTTGGCCTTTTTTTTTCTTTTTTTCAGATCTGATAGAAAATGAATCTATTCCAGCTCTGTCAAATGGACATAAAAAATAGGAAGAAGAAACAGCAGTGATGAGAGTTGAAAATGTGACATTCTGGGAGACAAGACACAGCAGCCATCCTGGCTCTCTGATGGTCCTGRGCACTTGCTGCTGCAGCTGACTGGACAGTTGGATAAGTACGAGATTTGGGAAATGTCATGTAAGCTTTTTCCTTAATAAGCATAAAAGGTGTCTTTACCTTTCTCTCAAAGGTTACATTTGATGAGCTAAAATACCCTTCAAACAGAGAACAGYAGCTATTTCTCAGCTCTTATTTCCTCCCAACTTTCATATGTCTTTTGAGAATAAAGTATTATATTTTTTCTAGAACAGTAGAAACTTTGCAATGGAAAAATGCTATTTAGACTATCATATCTTTATGCCCAGAACACAGCCCGTGTCCTTTCTTTCAACTCGCTGTACATTTGTTCAGAAGCTCATCTTACTGTCTTTTCAAAGAAGTGAATACCTCTATTTCAGTGAGTCACTTTCAGTTTATTCCATGTCTCCTCTGATGTATATGAAAAATTGATTAGTTTACTTTAGACTGTGGGTTAGATTAATAGATGTCAATTCTTGGAATTTCATACTGTAAAACTGAATTTTCTCTTGGCAATACATTTGCCTGTAACATGTTTGATCATCTTCTAAGACAGAGTATATACATTGACTTGAAGCTACTTAACCTTCACAGTGCGGGGAAGAAAACTATAAAGGCCATGTTTACCTATTTAATAAAATATTTCACCCTCTGAAGTCAATTGTTAGAAGGTGAGGGAAAGTCTCTGGATGTTGCCTATTTAGATTTCAGTACAGCATGTGCCCAGGTGCCCAAGAAGGGCAGTGGCATCCTGGCCTGCACCAACAATAGTGTGGCCAGCAGGAGCAGGGCAGGGATTGCCCCTCTGTCCTCAGCACTGGTGAGGCTGCACCTCCAGTGCTGTGTCTAATTCTGGGCCCCCCAGTTCAGGAAAGACATTGAGGGGCTGGAGTGAGTCCAGAGAAGGGCAATGGAGCTGGGGAAGGGTCTGGAACACAAGTCCTRTGGGGAGCAGCTGAGGGAGCTRGGGCTATTTAGCCTGGAGAAATGGAGGCTCAGGGGTGACCTTAT
Organism: Alauda arvensis; assembly: GCA_902810485.1. Taxonomy (NCBI): domain Eukaryota; kingdom Metazoa; phylum Chordata; class Aves; order Passeriformes; family Alaudidae; genus Alauda; species Alauda arvensis. The sequence continues at coordinate 957,341 of CADDXX010000218.1, forward strand.
CATGCTCTACAACTGCCTGAAAGGAGGTGRTAGCCAGGTGAGGGTYGGTCTCTTTGCCATGTCTCAAGTTCAATGGACAAGAGGAAATGGGCTTAGGTTGTGCCAGGGGAGGTTCAGATCAGAGGTTAGACATTTCATTTCTCTGAAAAAGGGATTAGGCATTGGCATAAGTTACCCAGGGAAGTGGGTATTCACTGTCCCTGGATGTTTTTAAGAGGTGTCTGGATGTGGCACTTGGGGGTRTGRCTGAGAAGTGATTACAGTGGTGCCAGGTTCATAGTTGGATTAGATGATCTTAAAGGTCTTCCAGCTTTGATGATTCTGTGTTTTGATGATGCTGGTTTTTTTTTAGAAAGTCCAATTTTTCTTCATTGGCTATGAATGGATAACAATGTCTATATGGAGATATCTGTGCGGAAAAAAAACCTACATTGGGCAGATAGATCTTGTCTTGGTGCCTAAATATGTGAAATAAATTTTTACCTGTTCTGGTAATCTCAAAAGCATTTAAGATCACTTGTGGCTTTTCATTACAGGAAGATGTTTGTAAGAGAGACTTTTTACCAAATCCTGTAGTGATAGAACAAGGGACAACARTTTTAAACTCAAGGAGGGTAGGTTTAAATTGGACATAAGGAATAAYTTTGTTTTACAGTGAAGGTGGTCAGATGCTGTAACAGGTTGCCCAGAGAATTTTTGGATGCTTCATCCCTGGAAGTGTTCAATGCCAGGCTGAATGGGGCTCTGAGCAACCTAATTTAGTGGAAGGTTCCCTGCCCATGGCAGGGGGTTAGACTAGAGGATCTTTAAAGCCCCTTTCAACCCAAACCATTCTATGGTTCTATGATCATGTGATTGCTTCTCTTTGTCCTGTAGGTTTGTCCAGATCCCTAGGAAGRCATGTTAGTACTTATGGAGGGGTGCCAAACTGGGGTGCAAAACTGAGCTCTGTGGGAAGGGGATTTGGTGACACACATCTCCAGAAACAAACCCTCCTCCAGCTGAATATCTTGAAAGGTCACTGCTTCCACACCACCCTCTGCTAGGAAACACCTTCCAGGATTAAGTGACTCTGCTTCTTCTGAAGCCACAGGCAAGATTGGTGGGGTTTGTGAGAGGGAGGCCAGGGGCAAACTAGAACCCAGTGGGGAGCAGGATTAGGTTTTTGGGAGGGTGTCTGACCCCAAGCCCGCATGCTTCCACCTGAGCAGTCTTACTCATCTGCACAAGCCATAGTCCCCCTTGTTCCCCTGATGGGAGGCAGTGATCCCAGCTGTGCTGATGTGACATTTCCCAGGCAGCTGCACCAGCTCAGCCCAGCCACAGTGTCCAGCTGTTGTGGGGACCAAAGCAGTCTCCAGAGTTTCCCTGGGTGCTCCTGCTGGGGTTCAGATGCCCACATCACTTGTAGGTGCCTGTGCATGTTTGTGGTCTTTAGTGCATTATTGCCCCTGGAGASAGCAAACCCAAGGCAGGTAAACAGMACATTTCAGGAAGGAAAGGCTAAAATTTTCAGACAGGAGTCTGAATGGCTCCAGAGATTTTGGCTGTTATCTAAGAAAAATAAAAAGAAAAAAGAAATTTACCAATAATCCCCATATAGTATATGAGTGCTATTAGAAAAATCTTGAAAGACAGTATGTGGTTAAATAACTGAAGTATTCTGTCATTGTGAGGACCCTTCTCTGTATTAAGTAGTTAGCAGTAAAAGTTGTGTATGAGGAATAGGAATGCTAATGCTGCCTATTCATCCATGCCCTTTTCAATTTATGGCAGATTGTTATAGTTATAGACACAAAATGTTAATAAATCAATTTCAGAAGGTAAATTTTTCATGTATGTTCATCTGTGAGCTTTTAATAGTTCAGTAAATGAAATCTGAAACACCTCTCTGAGGTATATTTAATATGATTCCACATATGAGCCACAGAATAAATTTAATATAATCGTCAAATACTGAATAAAGTTGTAAAATGATTTATTGAAGGCACMCAGAATTATATGGAAGATCTTATGCAGCAAATAAAATTATGAAGTGTTAATGAAATAGGCATTTAAAACTGGAGTTGTAGTGTATAATTTATTCCATCATTGAGGTATTAAATTACTTTTGTGCAATAAACCAGGATAAAGGTAAGGTAAATGATTATGAGGATGACAAGCATGGAAAGCAAATTAGTAAGCATTGTTATGGTGTGGAATCAAATGGATACAAATGCAGCTGTATAGTTACAATAACAAARTTTGCACTGAAGTGCCATATATTAAAAACTCATCAAAAGAGCAAGGTTGCATCTGTCACTCTGGGCATTTTTGAGATCTTTGTCTGCCACAAACCACAACATAATAAATCTGAACACTTTCATGAAAATAATCTATAATTTCAATAAGAATTCTRTTTCAATATTTTAATTTCTGTTGCTTTAGATTAATGTTGGAATATCTTTTGAATCAAGAGATACATCTGAGCTAAATTGTATTGTATTATCATGCTTAAAATGACAGCCATTTTTAACTGTTAATTCTTTTAAATGAAGTGAAATTACTGTATCTGAAAAAGTCCTGAATAGAACTACTTAAAATCTTGCTCAAAGCAAAGACCTRTGAGTGTAATCTTGCAATTGCAATCTTACAATTGCAATATTTCCTACTGCTTCAGYCTACTAGTCTGCTGAATTAGACTACTGCTCTCTCCTAAAAAGCAAAGGGTGAGAAAATACAACAGAGCCATTGGCATGAAATTTTGGTACACATTCAAAATGCTGAATTGGTAAGATTGAGGAATAATGCAATATTCTACAGGAGTTAGGATATGGAGCAGTAAATAATTCTCTGCTTGCACTATAGAAAATTGACTGGCAGTTTTGGACACCAGACCACTGTCCCTTGACAGTGACTTCATCATTTTCTACTGAGTAGGTTCAAGAGAACGAGGTTTTGAGACTGCCTAACACATCTTTTAGCTGGGAAGCATTCCACCCCAGAGGATTTCAGAGCCAAACCCTTGAGACCACGACTGACGTCTCACTAGTACAACTGAGGCAGAGAACACAACCCCTGAGGGAAAAAAMCAGCCTGAAAAGGGAGAGTAAATTAAAACACACAGTAGAAAAGAARAGATAGCCAATAATAATAAAAGTAAAGACTTCAGGAAAAGAAATAGGTAGCAGATATAATTATGACAGAAGCTTTAAAAACCGTGTGATTAAAAGGAGGCACAAAAGGCAGATGGGAGTGACCAGAGATGAATTAAAATAAGTTAGAACCTAATTAGTCAAAGTTCTTAGTCATGTATTAAATATTTTTGGAGACAAAAAAGTATTTCAATGGTAAAAAGAAAAAAACTTTCCACCTTGCATTTTAAGAACTGCAGGTTTTTCTGCAAGGTTACAAAGTAAAAGACTTAAGAAAAGTGGAAGATGACAGAAGAGAAAGGAATTAAAAGCAGGAAGGGAAACTGAAGGAATAAAAGGCAAAATGCACACAACTTTGGGACAAAGGCATTCRTATATAATTTATTCATATTCATTTCAGTCTATGATTTAGGGATTGTCAGGAGGTGACTTACTACGAGCAAGGCCTCTCACAACCAGGGGATTTACTGTCAAATTCATATCCTCAAGCAAAACTGTGCTGTCAAGGTTATATTTTAATTTAAAAAAAATTACATTACACTCCTTTCACAGTGCAAAACAGAAATAACATGGACTCAAGAGATTGTCAAAGTAGAGTTGCTTTGTTTTGTTTGCAAAATAACCAATAAAAGTACTCTAAAATTTAAGTGCTCCACTTAATATTGTCATGGAAAGTATATTTCMAAATCTGATTTTCTGACTGAAAATATTTGTAACTGCATTTCCATGCAATGTATTTATTGGCTTTCCAGTACAAATATGTAATCATCCTTCAATTATTGCCAGAGAAAACTATCTTGCAATACAATATTTCTGAAGCAAGCTGAAAGTGAAATAAGTAAACCTAACAGTTAAAGAATTTCACAGGAAAACAAGTGGCATGGGAAAATCTATGCCAACGCGTATTATTGGAAAATTTAGTTCAATTAAAAGTGACTGTGATAGAAAATGAAGGAACACAATAATCAGCTTTCATAAAGTATCTGAACCTATCACAATTCTGCTGATCTTTAACATGCAGAAGTCGGGGGCTTCTCTGCACTTTTTAACAGAGGGAGGGAATGTTTCAGAGACAGTTGTTTTTGACATTAGACATCCCCTCAAACCACTTAGGTTTCCCTTAATGATTAAGAGAATGATATTACTCTCCAGCAGATATTTTTAGTTTCACAGCAAGCTGGTGGAATTTTTTTGTGGGTAGATGAGTGTACTAGTCAGATGTACTGAGGATATTAGAAATGTAGGACTGGATGCATTCTRGAGAAGAGCCACAAGTGCAATCAGCACCTTGAAGAAGAGTTTTTTCTCATACTCAGCAATATCACTGAGGGGGAACAGATAAATGTTACTGGTCACTTTTTAGCTGGCTGATGACCAGCAGTTGGAAGCATCAGTTGGACAGGACTGAATTAGAAATAAAGAACAGCTGTAACAAGGTCTGACAGTGAAAGCAAACTCCCCAAAAGAGAAGAATTGAGTTGTTTGGATATCTGTATGCCTACAAAGGCTCAAAGAAATCAGAATATAGGGTTTAAGTGGCTAAATGTTCTTGGATTTGGGTTGCAGCTATCTGGGTGAAATGTGATGTCTTTTGAGATACAGAAGATCAGACTTCATTATCCTGTAATCTCTGAACTTTGTGTTCAGAAGCACAAAAATATTTCAAATGTTTAAGCATCATGGTTATATAGAGGGGACTGGATGAAAACCTGCTGTTCAACTTCTGTTAAAAAACCAGTTGTTTTGTTAAATGTTTATATTACTTTGAAATAKGTATGTGAATATTTAGGATGTTATAGAGAATGAGGATCCAAGATTCCAAGAAATACATTGCATTTCTGCACTTAAGAGAAGGAACCTCATTTTTCAGTTTTAATTTGCTCAGGAAAATTGTCAGATATTTGAGAATTTTCTGAGTATGAACACTGTTTGCAAGACTGATAGCACATCACAGGGAGCTCTGCACTCCTGCACATACTTTATACCTAGAATCATGGAAATGTTTAGGTTGGAAAATGCCTCTAAGATCAAGTCCAACCCTCAACCCAGAACTGCCAAGTCCACCACAAAACCACATTCCTMAGTGTCACATCTACATGTYTTTTAAATATCTCCMGGGGCAGTGACTCCACCTCTTCCCTGGGCACCCTCTTCCAGTGCTTGATGACAGGAAATTTTTTACATGCAAAAAATTTTCTTAATATCCAAGGCAATCCTCCCCTGGTGCAACTTGATGATGTTTTGTCTTGTCCTGTTTCTTGTTACTTGGGAGAAAAGATTGACCCCTTTCTCACTACACTCTCAGGTAGTATCATTAGGCTTAGCAGGCCTTAAAWGTGAAAACTTTGCTAAAAGTAGAAAGCTAAGATAGCTGAAAGGGAATTTGAAACACTTTATGTGAAAGGGAGAGTTTCCTTTTTTTACTTTCTCTGTTAATATTTGACTTATCTCAATAAGATAGTTGCCTTCTAAGTGATCATTGCCTGCTATTTTTGAAACTGCAAAGTACATTAAATAATGGAATTACCCTGGAGAATGCTATTATTTGGAAGTCTAATTCACACTCMCTCAAATGAAATATATTTTTATAAACCCCATATTCAAGATCTGTRCTATTTGAACCTTACTGTTCACTACCTAACATCACCACCCACATTTCTTCATGTTTACCAGCACATTTTTAGCAACAAAATGCTGTACTGTGCTTTTAAAAATGCTCAAATTTGTTTACCATCTCTGTTTTACAGTAATAAATTGGAATGCATCCTTTAAAAGGAAAAGAGAAACACCCATCACTCTGTATTCTAAAAAATGAAACATAAAAATCTCAACTGCAACACATATTTTTATTCAAATCAGGTGGAAATGTTCCATGGTGGGCAAGTAGGTTCCTAATGAGTTTGGTWATCAAGGTTTTGGTTGTGTGCCTGAAATCAGAATAGGACAAAAGCAAGCCCTTTCTTCTGTGCTTAGCAGATGCTTTATGATTGGAATGATAGGTTCAGGTRGCTGACCAAGCCTCTGACTGTAGCAGGGCTGAACTGGTGTTTAATGGTAATAATAAATGACAAATCAAAAAAGGCAATGCTGAAATTTGGTGCAACTTACTGATAAGTTTATCAAGCCAGGTGAATTTTATTCCATTCCTTTAGAGCAAGGCAGCTGTCAGCATTGATTATTGACATACCCTTCACAACACCAGTTCCTGGCAAGAAAGTAATCATCACAGACTAGACAGCACTGTGCACACCTCAGTTGTGCTGAGCATATGTTTGATTTTATTACAATGTCCCTCTTTCTTCTGCTTCTCTTTCTCTTGTCCCTTTTTAGATTTTCTTTGGGATCWCCTTTCCAGTTGCAAACCTCTAAGGGAAGAACCTGTGGAGTCTTTTGCTTCTTACTGTGAAGTTTTTTTTGCTTCTTACTGAGAAGTTTTTTGCCTGCACTTCAGTCTTGGGAGGTTCCCTGGGAAGCTGCTTCTTTCTTCATTTTCAACCACCATTCCAACATTTTCCATAGAGTATTCCCTTAAGAACCAAATCCTGATATCCATGGTTTTTTCTTTGAATGAAGTTAGAGACAGGAAGGCCCCAGYAGAAAGCAAGCAAGTTGCTGGCCCACTGTGGGCTCTGGGACTTGCAGGACAATCTTTAGTGTAATCTACTGGCTACAGGTAATACATTTCTTGAAAATAGCCATTGAACTACCTGCAACAGTAGGACAATATTTCAATARGATGTTTTGCAATAACTCATGTTAGCAACAATTGTGATATCTAACTGAGGGGCTGCTTTCTCTCTGGTGAGCTCTGGTGGTCTCTCCTCCAAAGCATTACATCTTTCTTTGAAYATACAAAATATGGTGCCTGTGGCAGCTGCTCTTCCAAAGGTTTCAGGAAAGCATTATTCTGTAACATATAACATGTATTGCTTGTGGGTTAGCAGCTGGTTAATGTATTCCCTTCTGAGCTTGTTTTTGTGTGTTTTTGTGAAGGTAAGTGTCCTCCCCTACCAAATGGCAATGCCATCAGTTGTCTTGTCAAAGCAAATCACACAGTTGCTGCAATCTAAAATACATATGGAATCGTGACTTTACATTGAAGGCCACATATTGGTTTGAGTGGAATGTCAGTAGAGGGGAGGTGACATGACTTAAAATATTATATCTGCCTGCTCTAAAAATCTTATTTGCTARAAGAAGGTTTCTGCCCTTTGAGAGCAGAATTCACACAGATCTTTGCAGCATGGTTAATGTTGAGTTACAGCACCATTATCACTCATCAGTTACTTACTCAGAGGTCCATTTTTCACATGAGATGTTTAGCTTGAAATGTGTGGCCACCTTTTCAYTTCGTTAGATTTTATGGCTTATGAGATAACTGCTCAAAAACAGTGGCTGAGATCCAAATAAAAGTTTCTTCATCGTAGAAGAAAAGTTGGTTGTAATCTACCAAGCACATGTGTAGGAGATAACAAATCATTTCAGTTCACCTTACRATCTGAGGTTTTGCAAGTGTCTGACTTCCCTGAACTGGAGGGTAAGCAGATGATATATCTTAAACTTCAGACCATGGACAAGGGCCTAGTGAGTAAAYTTACTGCCTTGAATCAGATTTCTGATGTTTTTTCCCCAAGGAACTCTATATTTACTCATTATTTCCTACCAGCAACAAAAGATCATTGGTTGAGATGCAGGGTAGAGCTAGATAGAATTTTTGAATTGATTTTTGGAATTTTTTTCTTCTTTTAAGAAGGGATATTTTTGTTTGTTTTTGTTTTTTGTTTTTGTTTTGTTTATTGTTTGTGTCAGGTATGTCACATTTGAGAAATATTTTTTGTTTGTGAAGAATTTGCATGTCCTGGGAAGGGATTTGAACAAATGGAGACTCTGGGGGTGAGAAACCTGAGTTTCCCAAATTGTTGTTATGAAACACTGAGTGCTGTGGGACAGAAAGGCTCTGATGTCTCACTCCCTGAAAGCAATTAGGATACTCCAGTGGGATAAGAGAATGCCACATTTTTCCTACAGGAGGAATTTTGCTCTCTTCTGACTCAAAAMCAAGAAACACTCTTCCATGTTATTTTCCTATACTGCTTGGCTTTARTTCATGATAAAGTATTTATGAACCATTTACTTGTCCAGGAAATACCTATTTCTCCCTTTAGTATTTAACATATTTCTGAAAGAAGTAATGTTTACTCCCATAACTTACATATAAATTTATGTATTTCTAATTTGAGATTTCCTGCTGCAGATAAAAATCACAATGCTTTCACCTACATGAGATTAAAAAGGAAAAACAAGAACTTTAATTACTTGCAATTTTCTTGGCTTTCATGTTATCCTTATTTCTCCCCTTGCCAGTGAATTCACTGCTACCTTGTTTGGAAGCCTTGGTTCCCATTTCTCATGGTCTATCCACTTCCTTGCAAACATAAGATCATTACAGGAGTTTTCTTCATTTGAAGAATTCTTTAAATAATGTAAAGACTGGGAGTTCTAGCAGAACAGACAAGTAAAACTTTCTCTCCAAGATTATACAACCAACAAACCTGTTATTCACCTTGGGATATGACAACCATAACTATGTTTTYAAGGCTGATTTTGAAAGGTTGCTTTCTCAAGAGAGACTAATGTAAAATCACGTCTGGAATCTCTTGCTCTGAGAAAATGCTTGCAACTTTTYTCCTCGTGACTTGAAAACCTATTTTTAAGTTTATTAAATTTCAAAACCACTTCATGCTTCCCAGCACTGGCACTAATAGAGCATCACARACTTGTTCCAAATGTATAGACACCAGCAATTACAGGAACACAAATTTCATGGTGGGTGTTTTAGCTTRCATTCAGCAGTTGCCAATTTCTGCCCTTGTCTGAGGGATTTCTGCAATAAACCATTTCCAACATAAAAAAAGCACTTAAGATGACAAGATTTTTTTTAATTAAGAAAAAGGGTGTTTATTTTTGTGTTACCTACCTCTATATTATCATCATATATTTGAAAAAAAAATTCTCAATTCCTCAGAAATTGATATGATTTTTAAATATTAAAATTCATTATAGAGCTGAATATTATTGACTGTTTAAAACTTTCCTTTAATTACAGTTAGTTTAAGCCTTGGCTTTCAACAGAAAAGTTTAAAACTGAAATATGGTATTTAGATTAAACAACAGGAGGCTTTTTCAAAATTTCTTCTTTTTAAAGATATGCAGCCTTAATGGTAGGAGTAGCTTATTTTCCCACAGGACAGTAGCCACAGRTTTATATATAATGAAAACTGGATTAAAGTTTTGGATAAAATAAATATGAAGTATTGCYATAGGGGGAATGATTAATTTAGTTAATCTATGGAAAGTGTTAGTGAATCAACTACAGTAATTTCAATTGGCAAGGAATTTATCTTTTTTCAAGGACTTTTCCTCACGGAAATAATTAATCATGAAAATTAATAATGAAAATGCTTTTTTTAGGTGTAGAATTTGAAAAAAAACACCTTATAATGGTAATAGCTTGTAAATCTTGTTTTGAATACTAAGGAGCATATGAATTGAACTTTCTCTCCATTTAATGAGCCAGTGATATTATTACTAGATATACAAAAAAGGTACTTTGAAAATATATTTCAGACTATTCACATATGAAATTACTATTTCCTTCTATTATTTGGTATCAGATTTCTACAAATAATAACAAATATTTGAGTCAAAATTTATAATGGAACTTGCCCTGTGGGTATTTGCAAGCCTTTATAAGGTTCTGGAATAAGAMGATAAATAACTTGAGCACAACAAAGAAATGGCCAGAACTTCTTAAGCTGGTAATAGAGAGAAAAGCTATTATGAAGMAGGTGACATATTTTCATACTTAGATCAACTGCAACATTGGCCTCAGCACCCATGAACTGGCACAAAAGTTGTCAAGCTCTCTGGCATGCTCTGGAGACCTGGGAGGTGAAACCTGCTATTCCAGAAGACTTTGTGTACAGAAATGTCTGTCAAATCTGCAGCCCAGTGTGCTTGATGTGCACAAGAGGCTTTTTACATGGCTTCAGAGGGGTCCATTTAATGCTGCAGAYGTGTTATAGCTTTCTTCACACAATTGTTCTATCAGGAAGGCACCAACCAATGTCTGGCTATAAGCTTTGCAGACAGGGTTGTCCACAAGAGTCCCTCCACTCAGAGAGTGAGACAGAAAACAGTGTGGAACATCTGTAGCACATCTGGTAAACCTGGGTTTGGCCATATTTGTCCCATGGTTATGAAAGAAACCAGCTATTCTGAAATAAGAAAGTAARACCACTGGTATAGTGAAATTACATTTAATTTCCAGTGCAAACCCCAAAAAACATTGTAAGGTGAAAATTATATGAACATTTTTCCAATTCCTTGTTCCATAAAAGGATGGCAAACTACTTTGGGATATAGGGCAACCCATCAAATATAAGTAGTCCTATATGCTGTCTTACAAAGGCTAAAAATAACTCACATAAATAATCCAGGGAGGGAGAGGATAATCCATGTMATCTGATTTTAGCTATTTGAAAACTTCTGGTCTAGAATTGCCATTTAGGCGGGTCATAAAGGCTGTTAGACAATTTAAAGGAGCTAAACCTTTACTTTTGATGGTTAGAGTTAAGTGCAACTATTTATAACCTAAATTATTATATATTTGATGTTTTTTCAGATACATTGTGGACAGAAAATTAGATCCAGTAAATCATTAGGGATAAATTCTGGTAATTGCATGACAGTAGGTATTAGGGACAGTTTTAATGATCTAAAAATGACAGCAGTTGAGAGTCAAAATGCCTGGGCCCATACCTTGGTACTGCTTAATTTGCTTTCCTCAGTGAGGAAAATAACTCATTAGCCAAATATTTCTGCCTGAGCAARCTGTGTCCCAAATGGATGAGCTGTGTTATGATACCAGAAGGCACAGAGCAGGCAGATGCTGAACAAGGCAGAGTGCCTCATTCCAGGACAATAGCTACAAGCATTACCCAAAGCAAGCTCTGGCTTGTCAGAGAAAAGCCCTGATCCACAGCTGCACACTCCTCAGCATGCAAGTGAACTTGTAGATTTGCTGTGTTCATGTATTTGCATTTCTTCCCTGGTGACCAAAGCCACACACTGATCAAAAACACTTCATAAGTTATGCTAATTTACCACCTGAACCAAAATATTCTGTAGAAACAGATGYAATATACTATCTTTAAAAGCCATGTCCATCTTACTCCTGTACTCACCTTACCCTGCTGGGAGACCTGGGTAGATTTGGCTTCACCAGAGTSCACAGGGAAATGCTGGGTCACCCTCATCTGGGTGGAACAAAACTCCCTCTAAATGAAGCTGTGCTCCCTGGTGTTGAGTATAAGGTTGCAAAAGAAAAAAAACATTAACTAGTAATACAGAAGCCAACAGATATGTCATTGTCTCAACAGCTTCCTGGAGTTGGCTAAATGGTACTTTGTTTCTGAGYCCGTCCTTCTTCCTCCCTGTTCCTCCAGGCACTTGCCAAGCTACCAATATATTAATGCAAATTATATCTAAGTTTCAAAAAAAAAAAATATATGCATTTAAAACTAAACAGAGCAAGGGACAAAGGCATGTGCAACCATTCCTACAGGCTGTTTTCTTAATATAATTCTTGATGCAATTTTGGCAGGGCACAGCTGTTGCTCACCCAGATAACACCTGGGAGAACATCTGGGWTTTTAAGCACTGAGAAACATTACACTGCTCCGAGAGGTGCARCCTCAGCTTTGGAGGACAAGAGAGTTTTGTTGCATAGATCTGATCCTTACTATACCAGTAACTGTTAAATTCTTTGTTATACAAACCACTCGCCACATTTAGGATCATCATTAAAATAGCTAATTAGACCTTRTAAGCAGACTATAAAGGGTACCCTTTAAATCAGAAGGCATTTASAAAAGCTGTAGTTATCTTTGAGGTTATTACACACAGCAACATTTTAATGGTTTGTTTGACAGATATTGTATAGTTTAAGGCCAGAAGGGACCATTAGATCATCTAAACTGACCTGCATTTTACAGGCAATTAAATTTCACGCAGATACTCYATACGAGCTTCATCAGCTTGAATTAAAGTAAAACATTTCAGTCCTCCTCAGRCTACAGTGTGTACCACAGACAAAGTGAGAGCAGAGCCTCAAGACTGAAATAGCAGGACCYAATATGTTCAGATGATCTTAGAAGGCATACCCCATGCTGCAAGGGAAATAAATGCTTTGTCATACTGAACTTTAGGAAAGGATCCAAATCTGGAATTCCGTTTGAACTTGAACTAAATAATACAATGTGAAGGATACTGGCTGTCATAATTTGATGGAGATGTCCTTAAGTGTTTTTTAGATATATCTGTTGTTCTTTTGTTCAAAATTGAGAAGTAAATAAAAAACATTAAAAATTATGTTACAACACATATTCAAAAGAGATTATAATTTATCTACTGCCTTCTTGCTTGAAAATGCAATTTACAATACTTAAACTTTATACAGAAAAAGGACTTATTCCATCTTTTTTTTTCCTTTCATTTTTTTTCTCCAAGGGAAACAAATTAGAGTTAGAAACAGCCTGAAACCAACTAAAATACTGTCCCTTGATGRTATCTTGTTAAAGATAAGGAAATTTGGTATTTAGGAAACCAAGATCTTACTCTACAAGTGGCTGTGAAATGGCTGTGCATTGGCTAATCCAGTCTTCACTGGCTGATGAAGACAAGCACCATAAAAAGACTTCCCAACAAAGGAAGGGTTGGGAAGCATTCAGCCTGCTGCCAACTGCCTGCTGCCAGCTTCACAGCACATGGACCAACTGGGACATTTAGGCCTAACAACTGTCATGTAATAAAGCCATTTCTTCCATAATTCTGCAATGTTCCTTGCTTAACATGATGCTTTTGGTTGTGCTTGACTTTGTTGAAACTTTTGCCTTTGTTGTTGCTCCAAAGATTTTCTGAGTTTCTTTTAAAAATTAAAAAAACTTTTTATAGATGAAATGCAAAAAAACCCCCCTTCTTTTTACTATTTTCTTTAAGCTTAGGGATCAGAAAGACCCCATTTTATATGTTACCATCTTTTATAAGCTACCCTGTTTTCTAAGCTGAGATTTGACTCTACAGAGATTTTTCTGCATTAAACACAGAAATTAATCCATSACAAATCTAGTCCAGAGATTTATTTCTCCATTAAATCTGTTCCCCTCTTTCAGGTCTTTGTTTCTTCTCTTAACTAAGCAATTCATTTCAGACTTTGTACTGTCAAACTGATCAAGTGAGACAAGGGTTATTTTCCMAAGTCTTGCATCAATTGAGCTCTCTTAGACTCAAGTTGGCTTCATTTTGTCCCCATCAACGTTATATGCTTTTTTTAGATGAGTATGGAGGATAAATTTTGTAATTCTTTTTCACTCCCAAACTGTTTGCATACCAGTGCTGTCTGCTCATTTCTTGCACAGCAAAGATTTTACTCAAGAGAGCTGAGAGCTGTAGTTTTCCTCCCTCTGTGGTGATGTTGTTTTTACTTCTCTCAGGCAAAATTTTGCTCTCAGAAGCAGGAGATGTATCTCTCATTAAAACCTCATTTGCTGCTTCCTGTTGACCTTACTAACTCACTTCAGCTGGCTGCAAGTAAAAACACTGTGATATATTTATGCTCCTTTCTTTGATGATGGTTCACGGTAGTGACTGCATTTATGCAAAGCAGCCTATTTTACAGAGATGTGTTCTGGAGGCAAGAGCTGAGAAGCATCATTTATACCACACATAAAAGGGTGCAGGTCTTCATCTGGGTTCCTCCACTTTGGTTATCATGCTAAAACCTACTCAACTAGAAGTTGAGGCAGAAGAGGAATTTGCCCTCCCAGCATAAATATAGCTGGGACTGAGGCTGTCTTCATTCTGGCAGTGCTTTCCCCTTTCAGCCAGAGTAACTCATATCTTAGTCCTGGTTCATCTCCAACAACAGCATGGACAAAGCTCATTATAAACAGAGAGGATGACAAGGGTAAATTTGACTCTTTTGTTCTTCACTATCATTGTTTAAAATTATGCCATTCATACAAATGGAGGTTATTTGTTTRTTCTGATGTGGAAAGGTGGACTCTGAATTCAGATCCTGACAGATTTTTACAGATGGATTTTCATAGGTGTCCTGGTTTAGGGCAACTTTGGGAGAACACCTCCTAAGGGGCTCTCCCTCCCTTCCCCCCCAGCTGGTTCGGGAATAACTTCCTCAGAGAGAAGTGGAAAAATATCTGTTTATTCAACAAGTCAAGCCCTCCCCAGCATAATAAATTGAACAATACCCGATGACAAGGGCTTTGTGCTGCTCTGGAGAGATGACGAAGTTCAGGAAGAAGGTCCCCCCTGAAGATGTTGGCTGTGTTCTCAGTCTCTCTGGTGCTGGGAGAAGTTGCTGTGCAAGGTGGATCTTGGTGGGTCCCAGGTGTGAGCCCTCCGGCGCTCCCCCGTGTTCTCAGTACAGAGGGATTAGAACAATTCCAGGGAAAGGTGAAAAAAGGGAAAAAAAAAAAGTCAAAGGCAAAAAAACTAGCTAGCTATCCTAACTAACTAAAGAAGCAGAAGCAGAAGCGAAAGCAAGCTGCTAAAAGAGCAAGAAAGAAAAAACTTCTGTCTCATACTGTTGCTATCAAAAACTCCAGGTGCTCAAGGTCACTCAGAGGAGCAGAGCCTCTGAAAAAAGAACTGTGCCTCCCTCTCCCCCCAGACCCAGCACCACGGTGCACAGAGTACAACATCCTGCACAAATTCAACAGAAGATTGGGGATACAAACATCATAACGTCAACCTAGGACAATAGGTTACACAATATGAAGCAGCTCAGCTTGGTCATCTTTTTCCTCTCTTCTTGTCTAAAAGAGACATCCTAACACTTAGGATTGTGTGTGTTTAAACTGGACAGCACACAGAGCTTGTTGCGTTGTGTGGGTGTTGCTCTCCATCTCTCTTGAGTATGAACTTCTTGATTAGCTCCTGTGTTTGTGCCATGTCAAGATGAAACCTGGCAATTTTTTCATTTGGTTGTAGTGTTTGGTTGCAAAAATACAAAAGACTAAGGTAAGGACTAGGGATAGGTGASTAGAAGTGTCCTGTGTCAGCAGAATTCACCCATGTACACAGTCAAGACTTTGACTCCTAGGAAGGCAGTCTGAGATCCCTGATAGAAACAGTTATTTCACTGTTGGTTATATCTTGAACACTCCTTTAACATTTTGTGATTAAACCAGGTCTGAAGAGAGATTTGCTCTCACTGGTGCTCAGAAGAATTGCCAGATGGACTTTGACAATATGGGTAGAAAGCTCTGCATCCTTTAGTTTAGGTCAGGCACTCAGCATGAACTGAAAAGGTGCTAACAGTGGTAGTTTCTTGCATTAGCTTATTAAATCTGGCTCACTCGACATCACAACTCTATATTAGACTGTTCTATTGAATTACTGCCTTACTGCATACTGGTTGGATCTCCAGAGCACAAAAGCTCTGCACAACCTGTTAGATTCTTACAGCTCATGTAGTCAGGTCCAGCAAGAGCAGTSTGGCTGGTAAATTACATCCTCTCTTTGGTACAGCAAATTGGGCAACATCTGAAAAGCTGAATGGAGGTAAGGGGGAAGAGGAAAAGGGAATTTTAAAGACTATATCCTGGTCTTAAAAACCAAATTTCACTGGTACAGATCCTCACAACTCTCATGGCCCTGGGRCAAAGTCAAAAGCTCTGACATATTACTTGATCTGATAAGACATCTCTTGGCAAGCTCAAGTCAGAGAAATGTGACATGAGCCCATCACCACCTGTCTTGCCTCCATGAAGTACTGGATATGAGATTGGGAATTATGTTACCTTTCTGCTTTCCTATATGATTTCTTCTTTCCCTATCTATCCTTTAGCTAGTCAAAGYRGCAACTTTTTCAACATAGCCACGAGCTATRCATGATCAGAGATGCTAATAAAACWCTGGCCTAGCCTGACTTGGGCATGTCAGGTTATGTGCCAGGTTCTGAGGCAGCTGATAAGATGATGCTGCAACCAGACTTTTCTTCAGCAATGAGCAGAGATGCWGATTTATTCCACACAATGGCAGATTTGCAGATTTTTCTGTGCTGTTATTTGTTTCCTTCTCTCCCTTCTTTTCTCCTCTCCTTCCTTCCCTGTTCTCTCCTTCCCTTCTCCTTTTTAATGTTTTTCTAATTTTTTTTCATCTTATTGGAAGCASAGCTGATTTTGAAATAGCAGCAGTTTCCACAGCACATCCAGATTACTAAAGTTTCCCTGGACATAGCATGGCTAAAGATCATTTCAGCCTACAAGAGATTGTTACTCAACAGCTTTCTGTCCTTATAGAGGAAGGGAAAAGATGTTTAARATAAAATTAATTATTTCATAATTTACATTTTAAATGCTTTAGCTCCATAATTTTCCTTTGTATTAAAAAAAATTTTTTTGTAAAGGCTAAATGGTTGTTGTCCCCATTAGCCAAGGCATGCTGAGCTTGCAACCCAACACCRCTCTGTCTACTGCTACATGGCGACGAAATAATTTACATATCTATCTCTTTGCAGTCATGTAATCCATCAAAACCTGTGCTGCATCTCACATTTTCTTGCTCCAATAGGATGAGCAAAGACCTTTCTGCCCCCTCACTCTTCCTCCACTTCTGACAAACCACAGTGCCAACATAATAGGTAGGGCTGCTTTAATCTCTACGCGTTTGTGGCTGGAGACAGGGCACAGTCAGGAGCCAGAAGGAAGACTGAGCTCTGGAGTATCTATATGCAGACTCTGTTCCTCCTGTGACCTTGAACAGTGRTACTGCTGAGAGGTGCCCTCTGCTCCTGGCTGGAAGCATCTGATATGGAAACAACAGCCACTGCCGCTTCCATTTCACAAGAGCTGAGAGGTGAGAAAGGTAATTTACAGGAGACTATTTCTTTTCCTTCTCTTTAGCTGGAGAATCTCATGGTTCTGTCATACAACCTGGCTGTGGGCCTGCATCTAAAAAGGCTGCAGACCTAGAGCAGCTCCTGGAACAACACTTGTCTTTAAGTGAGATGCTGGAGACCAGCAATATTTGAATTATTTGCCTAATGTCCTAGCATAAATCAAGCAAAAGTGCTATGAATTATATGAAAAAATTCAGAACCTAATAAGGAAAATAAGGAAAAGTGCAACTGATAAACTAAAATTCCTGAAGGAAGTTCCAGACATTTGCCCTACACCCTGCTTGATCCCCAGAAGTGTGTGACCAATAGCCCCTTTCTGGCAAGCTCTTTAGTAGTTTTTAATCTCATGATTCTTCTTGAACCATCAAGCATCCTCAACTTTCCCAGAGAAGGCATTGGCCAACACTGAGGGCTTTTAGGAAATCCCACAACCTCTCATTTAGGACACTGAGAATCTGTAAAAAGGATTTTACACTAAGCAAAAACATTTAGCCAAGAAAAAGTCACCAATGTGAGCAGAGRAAAATGAAACACAGAGGACATTACATGGCTGTCAGAGCAGACTGCTTCCATGAGTCACTCTAATAACCTGCCCCCACATCTGTAGCTCTTTCAGATTTATTTGTTTTACTCTTACAGGCTCTCAGCAAACAATTCATTTTTAATGARTTTGTAGTGTACAAATATGAATAGCCCCTTCATCATGATGAAAAGGGGGAAAGGTAAAAATGAGATTTGAAATACTTTTGATTTTCAGAGGTAAACATTTCTCTTTCACAGAAATATAAGATACACAATAATATAAAAATATACTCTTACTATCTATCACTGGGTATAATACATCTCCAGTGATGTTTTACTGAACCTTTAAAAATTGATTACTTTTTAAATATTAAGACAGCATCAATTATAGATGTAAATATTTAGTGGATATTTTTGTAAAGACTTAGAAAAAACTGAGGCATTTATAGCCATTACCCTCTTACACAGACCTCCTCTGCTGAGTTTTAGCCTTGTTTCTTTTATTTCTGATAATACTCCTTTGATTCTGGTGGATTTCCTGCTCAGGCAAAACCAAATGTAGAGGGTTGTTTAGATATAACTTTCAGGGAAASCTGCAGGACAATGTCAACTTATGGTTATTTGGATAAAGCTCTAGGCTGAATTCATGTTGAAACACTGAAGACCATCAGAACCATGGCAGTCCAGTGTGTGTCTGCATGGTATTTTTAAAGTGGGTATAATCCCKGTTGGTTTGAACAACCTGAGGAGTCTGGCAGGTGTGTCATATGAAAGGCTAATGAGAGGGAGGTGTGTGAAACTTGATTTATTACTAGATAACCAAACAGGATGTCAGGCTTCTTAATCTAAGCACCATCTCATTAGATGCTAAAAATAACTCCTTAAAAGTTAATCTCTKACAACTTTAAGTGCTGGGAGCAGATATGTATTTTAGAAAAGAGCAGGATTGTCTCTYCTTTGGTGTTCAAAGCATGTACCCCACCTGTATCACTCATTATTWTGCTGCCATGAAATACCACCTGATTTCTTGATAGTCTTTTAGTATTCCTGATGGTCATTCTACAGATCAGCTTTAGCAGCAGCCACAACTCTATAAAACAAAATAATGGTTTTTTTCCTTGTTCAGAGTTGATAACACTTCTAACTAGCATTAAGAATTCTCATATTGTTACACAAAGAGTCAAGGCATCACTATAAGTGGCCTATGAAAATARTATTAAGTAATATATATGACCCAAGGGTTTGCCTAAGAATTCTGAGGTATCCTGTGTATGCAATTGCCAATTAACCATGAACTGCTAATAGTTTAAGTCCAAGGTACCTCATAAATGTCAATGATCAAACATRACATCCAACAGGTGGTGAGATATAGGAAACAACATTGTTTGACTACTATATTGAGCAAACTCATGCAAACTATGACAAAGAACAGGATTAAGACACGTTTTGGTGAAAATGATACAACGGGGAAAAAAGCTGCAGGAACTTCTCTCAGCAGAGGCTGCTGTGGTGAGCTGAGACCTGGTGCTGTTCAATGTTGATGAACACAAATTAGTGACAATGGCAGAAATAATCCCTGCTATACCAACACACAGCAGTGAGCTCAAAGTAAATTATTGTCACAGCTGCAGATAGTATTGTGAAAACTGTATGGATGAACTTGTTATCGAATGTCAGTCAAGAAACAAATGCAATTATAGAACCAGATTGGAAAACAAATCAAAAAAGTATCATTACARTAGCAGCCAAAGTATAAATCCATAACTCCTTCTACTGCTTGAATATTGCATGAATTTGTCATCATTCTTTAGAAGAAAGTTTTAGAAATAGAAAATATTCATAGAAGTACAGGTTCATGAAGGAGAGATGTGTCTCATTCCCCTGTTAGAGAAGATTAGTTAGGTTTAGGATTCTTGAGCTTGTAAAAAAAAAAGACACTGAATGAAGGGGATATGACAGAAAAGGACAAAATCAAACAAGTATGAAAAGGGTTGAATACAGAACAATTCTGTCACATGCCCACAGTCTGGGCTGACAGCACAAAAGCTAGATTTTATATGGAAGACTGACAGACAAGTTAGCAGGCTTTTAGAATAACATGATAAATCCCATTTAAGATGATAAATATATCTTGTGTCCCCTATCATTTTTTGCAGGCAGCAGCCTTACTCTGGGATTGCATTATGGTGCCTGTATTTATATTTCCTCTGCCTATTCATGCAGCCTCCCTTCTCTGCTCTTTGTAGTGATGCAACAGCTTTGAAACTTGAGTGTCTTCAACTCCCTCAAGTTGCAGAGATCATTTAACTCAGGTCTCTCATTTACTGGGTAAGTCCAAGCAACTCCCAGAACTCCCAGGTTTCCAAAAGAAGTGGTCCCATATATGTTGTGAGGSCTTGACCCAGCACCCTCTAGGACTGAGACAGAAAGCCACCTTGTGTCCATAGCCATGTTGTTGTAGGTGTGGAGTAAACACTCAGAGCAGAAGGTACAAAAAGCAGAACACTGAAGAATATTAGAAAAAAAAAAAAAAAAGCATACTTGAGGCTTTAGGCATTTACAGGGTTACACAGACACTATTCAYATTTGACAAAAACATTTTTACTTGGATTTAATTCTTTGCTTTGTCTTGTGACTCCTTACATTTCAAATATTTAGGAAGCAAGAGTGCCAGAACCTTATTTTTATTCTCCATTGCATATTGCTCCTTTTTATTTTTCCAGGGCACAGCCCAGTCTTCCYTACAGTAAATACTAAGTACAGCCAGTTCTTTTGCCAGCAGCATCACTGCTTGCAGCAGGACGTTTGTTACTGCTTCTCTGTTTGTTCATTGCTCTTATTCCTCAGAAGGTTGGGGGAGAGCCATTTGGGGCGTGGTTCACACATAGTGGAGGTCTCAATAAAGCAAAGAGAATGGAGTGCCTGTATATTAAGTGCCTGTAGCTTTGGGAGACTGCTACCTTAAGCAGAAGATAAGCCAGTCACCATGTGCTTATTCCCATACAAACATCTATTATGCAGAGAAATTGCTGGCCTGCAAACCCTGTGTTTCTACCATCCTATCTATTGCTAAATTGGCCAGCTGTTTGAGTTATTAAATATTTTAATTCATCCTTTGCCACAGAATAATGTTAGAACTGAAAACAAGTGAAAAAATACATGCCCTACAGACGTAGGATGCACATCATCAGTCTGAGGATAGGGAGAAAAATCTTTATTAGATGCATTTTGAGCAGCAGGACAGGACATGCAGATCAGTACAATGACATTCACATATCAGTTGTTTTTACTTGCACTGAAACCATCTGTTATGATTTTTAGGGCAGTTTTGGCATTTCCCATAGCCTGATGGGTGTGAAGGAGGCTCTTCTGGCATGTGCCATCCAAGGAATCTGTGCAGGAGGAGTAGACTTGCAGAGGGGCTTGCACAGTTTGAAGGGAGGCTGGCCCATAATGGGATCCTGGGGACATGAGTAAACATTTCTGCTCTTCTCTGGATCAATATGTCCTGGAAACTCAGATCTTTCTGCTGGGTTTCCTGAAATCACTCTTATCTCACCTAAAATGATCAGGCAAGGGCACACAAATGTTGCTATATTTAAAACTAGATGATTACAGTTTTGCTTCTAGGTGACTTACAGACAGCACACTGTCTAACTCTGTGAGGGCATTTTAAACAGTTCCCCACAGCTGAAATACAGACATTGACAAGTCTTGTCCTCAGGCTTCTTAACAAAAACATGGGAACTTATTTGAGGTGAAATCTTTTTAATTTCCCAATTTCAKATGTATTTTCCAATTAAGGTAGCTTTGTCAGCAGTGTCAGCTTAACAATTTCTGCCTGTGTCTTCTCCTAGCTAGTCTGCTCACAACTGTTCCTCCATAGCAACATGATATCCCTAACAAGCATTATTGCTTTTMAGATTGAGCCAAACCAGTTAAAAAATTTAAACCTCAGGAAATACTCTGGAGAAAAAGGTAAGAATTAGGCCAGCGACAGAAAAAAATTCCTATTCTTAAGCTGGTGTGGGCACCAGCACTACTGTTTYATAAACCTATGGTTTCAGGTAGCTCTTGAGTGTAAAACCATAAATAAATGACCCTTTGTAATCTTCTATCCTAAAAATGTACTTATAAAGCTGCTTCTGCGTCATGTGAAGTTTTGGTTGACTCAGATTCTTTTTAATCACATAATATTGCTTTTGCAGTGTCCTATCAGGCCATGCCAGTCAGCAGTACACAAGTTATTTTCAATAGGCAGTGGTTTGACTTCTTGTCAGACAAACAGGAGATGCTAAACCATCCCACCTTAGTGCACATATGATGTTGGAGTACAGCCCTTTTTGAGAACTCTTTCTCTACTTGTATTGGGTCTGCATGGCCAAGCTTTGGTAGCAGGTGGCTATAGCGGTGGCTTTATTGAGAAGGTGCTGGAAGCTTCCTCCATGTCCAGCAGAGCCAATCCCTGGCAGTTCCAAAGATGGAGGTGCTTTGATCAAGGCTGAGACAGTTAGAAATGGTGGTAATGCCTCTGTGATAACAGATTTAAGAAGAAAGGAAAAGGTTATTGCACAGTTGTAATTGTGGTCAGAGAAGAGAGGAGTGAGAACATGGTGAGAAGGAGTAACCCTGCAGACCCCAGGTCAGGGGAGAAGGAGGGGCAGGAGGTKCCCCAGGTGCCRGAGCTGGGATTCCCCTTCAGCCCATGGTGCAGCCCATGGTGAGGCAGCTGTGCCCTGCAGTCCATGGATGGCCACAGGGATACAGAGAYYRAYCTGCAGCCTGTGGGRCAGCCCCACACTGGAGCCCGTRGATG
Organism: Alauda arvensis; assembly: GCA_902810485.1. Lineage (NCBI taxonomy): Eukaryota > Metazoa > Chordata > Aves > Passeriformes > Alaudidae > Alauda > Alauda arvensis. Next base: position 979,794 of record CADDXX010000218.1, read on the forward strand.
CCTGAGAGGAGGCTGTGATCCCATGGGAGGCCAGTGGAGAAGGGAGCAMCCACGGGAGCAGCCTGTCCTTGAAGGRCTGCAGCCTGGGGAAGTGTGACCCACATTGGGGCAATTTGTAGAAAGAGCTTTCCTGTGAGATGGACTCATGTTGGAGAAGTTGTGAACAATTGTCTCCCATGGGAGGAACCCCACAGTGGAATAGGGGAAAGACTCCTGTCCCTGAACAGTGAGAGAAATCACTTGTGATGAACCAACCATAACCTCCATTCCCTGTCTCCCTGCACCACCGGGGAGGAGGTAGAACTGGGGAGGAGGGAGGGGTGAGGGGAAGTTGTTTTGAATGTTTTTTTTTTATTTATCATTATCCTTCTCCAATTTTATTAGTAATAAATTCAATTAATATCTCTAATTCTAGTCTGTTTTGCCGATGATAGTATTTAGTGAGTGATCTCTCCTGATCCTTGTCTCAACTCATGAACCTTTCCTTATATTTTCTCTCCCCTGTCCAGCTGTAAAAGGGAATGATAGAGAAGTTTTGGTGGGTGCCTGGCATCCAGCCAGCATCAACCCACTACACTACTCCAATGTACAAATGAAGAAAATAAATGAGAGCCACTAGTAACTCCTGGCAAAGCCAGTCTTTTTCACATGTTATGAAAWATGAGCTGGCACTTCTGTTTCCCTTGACCCTCCATCCTTGCTTCCCATCATTTTCAGCTCTGTTTTCTCCTMAGCATTGTCCTTGGTTTAGGCAATATTGGGAGCAGCTGGTGAAGTTTCATTTCAATCACACAAGTGCCTGATAGATTTTTGAGACAGTAGATGAAGATCCTCTGCTACTTGCCCAGCATTTTTTAAACTAACCTAAAGAGCCAATAAAAGACTCTTTTTCACATCCCTTTAATGTTCACATCTCTTGAAGAAATCTGCAATTAAATTCTTATCTGCTGAACTAAGAGCTGACATCAGTTTTTAAAAAGGGAAGTGGTATTATAAGAGGGAGAGCAAGAAAATTCCTCCTGAAAGCTGCAGAGGCTTCTGCATGATTTTACTTTAACTCTCTGTGAGCTGTAGCCARTGCCCATTTTGACTACTTAGAGGTGACACATGATTATGAGARTGTTACAGGAAAGTGGTAAATATGGATTTTTTTTGACAGCAAGTTATAGAGAGGCTTCTCTACCACTGCTTTGAAACAATTGTGAACGTCATCCATGTGCATCAAATACAGAATACACTTGGTGCCAATAGCAGCAAATTTAAAATAAGCCTGTTTTTGGAGTCAGTAAAACACAATTTCAACAAAAGGGGGAAAKTATTTGTGCTGTATTGGCTATGAAAAAGCTGTGATAATCCATAATAATCTCATCTTCTATTAGCCATAGAATTAAATTATAGTGATCCACCCAAAAGAACACATTTGTCTTAAACAGAGAGAGCTGATCTGAACCATGAAATTTTGTTTGATCTGAAGGACAATTGGGTTGATCCAAATCCATATTAGCTCAGCACGACACCTGATGGTACCAATTTGGCACCTGTATGGTGACATCACAGAACATAAACATGTACACAATAAAGGGCAAACTGTTCTGGTTTATCTGAAGCAAAACTGTATGTTGTGAAATTTCAAGGGAGGCTTTGTTTTTTCCAGTGTGCAGAGATAATGGGTCCCATGTGGACTGCAGTTTGAAAACAATACAGGCAGATGATTGCTAGTTGTCCGTAATAATTCAGGTCTGGGATTCATTAAAGTGATTTAAGCTTAAGTAGYATTTTGAAAAATTTTATAATCCTACTGAGGGAAACCTGAAAACAATTCTGAACTGCTCATTAAAATTGTTACGCTGTAAGTGGTTTTAAAATATTCTACTAGATTTATGTGGTCGGAGTGTGTTCTCAGGAATACAGTAGTTAAACCTGGAAGAAGAATAGAAAATGATTGATACATTTTGTATTGTAGGACAGGGTTCATTTTTTTCTATTCAGAAATTACTGTTTCTAAATTCTCAAAATGACAGAACAGCTCACCTTTAGAATGAAAGGCTYATCCCTCTGAAATGCAGTAGGAGGTTAGACCTGCTGGATCCAGCTACATTGATACACCTAAACATGTCAGGCACCATTCTGGCCTCAGGCTCATCTGGGACAGTGCCCAAATATCATCTGGAGGCCTAGCCTGTGCCAGAAATAGTGGCAACAGCTTGGATCATTGTATGCCATGCTTGTGACTTTGCCTTGGCCTTGTTARTGTCCTTATACAGATTATTGTCCCTGGGGTTCAAGTATGCTGCCTCTTACACATATTGAGCCATTTCAGGGAATGGAAAATAGTTCTCCCTCTCCAACCATTTAGCCCTCCATTCAGCTTACCCAGCTTTCATGGATGCYTCTCTGCTACACTTTGAGTACCATAAAAGACAGATTATAGGAAGTTGGGACCCTTGATAGGGACTGGAATCAAACTTTATAGATTTGCATCACCAGCAATATTCCTAGTGGCAGAGTGCCTTGCCATTATCCACCTACCTCAAACTCACTCCTTGCTCCAGTCAAGTTCAGGGTTTTTTTACATTTTRCACCACTCAAAATACACAACAGTCTCTTATGTTTAAAAATGACATAGATAAAGAAACAGAAGAAAAACCTACCTTGATCTACTTATAGTAAGACTTAATTAGAAAGGCGCCTCTCTCTCTCYAACCTTCCTCAGATGACCTGTTGTRGGCTCCCTCTGAGATGGCTGTCAGAAGCTCCTTTTTTCTTGCACTTGTCTCCTGTTTCAAATTGTATTCATAAACGAGGACTCTGTACTAGCTGAGCTTGTTAGTTACTGTTCCCCTTGAAGTCCTTGATCACTTCTGGGCAGATGTCATCTTTCTTCCAGGAGCCAACTTTACTTCTCCTTTACTTGGTGTTAATCTGGAATTTCTTTTGAAGCAGAATAAATATWTTTTTCTCTTTCTTAAGAGGAAAATATCTCTTTGCTGAATCAGATATCATTGTCTTTGTTTTGGCCTTGCTAATTAACAACCATTTGCATCAGCAGTGGATAAAAGCATTCTGAGTTACTTGGTTGTGACCCTCTATGCATGACGAGACATGAAACTGTTTTCTCTGTTGAATGCTATATTACTACTTGGTTTTGAACACCAATGCAAACACTAAAGTTGTCTAAATTCATATAGGCTTACTGAGATGAAGGTCTTTGGGGTCATATAAAGTCTGAGCAGAGCAACACCCAGGGCTGCTTGAGTGAATCTGGTGTGGTTGCTGAAGTGAACAAGCACAGCCTGGCTTTCATGAACCACTGTGTCTTCAGGCTCTTTAATTGAGGTTTCTGACTATGCCATGGTACAATGGGTAGACAATCACCCCTGATGAAGTTCAGGTTGTGAAAAAAGTGGTCTTCCATAATCTCCAGTCCTGTTTTACAATATATAGAATTATCTCAGACTCGAGGTGATACCTGAGAATTTATGCACCTCTGTGCATTCAGTCTTYTTTCTTTCACAGTGATACACGTATGTGAATTTTATTAGAAAACTAGTGAAACATCAGRGGGACTACTCTGTACTCAATATTCTTTAAAAGAGAGCATGGGGTTAAAGCCTAGTGAGGACAATCTTGTGAAAATTTGCTAGTATTTCAGTATATTCACTCTTTTGAATAACACAAGAAATCAACATTTTTTTTCCCCTGTCTGAACCTTCATCAATCTGAACTCATTGTTTTGCAGGACTCTCTAGCCTCAAGGTGTGAAACCCATGGGCAGAAAGTGAGTAACACTAGAGGTGTTTYATGAGAGTTTCACTTCTGCCTGTTAAACAAATGCATTTGCGTGAGTCCAGCTTCTGACAAGCAAATGCCTCATCCTGGTAAGCAGAGCTGCTGAGTCTCCAAATTGGTTTGTAAGTCTGATAACATTTATCCTTCTCTGGAAACTAAAACACAGAATGATAAAAACTGATGGCAATTATGTAGGTTTGAAGAAAGACAAGAATTCCCAGATAACATTGCTTTTCTYACCCTAAAGTTTCCATTGGCTAAGAACAGAACAAAAATGAATACATGTCCCCAAAATGAACTTTACAGATGTCTTTTCAGAATTTAAAAATTATCATTAAAAAGTAAGAAATTTTTTGCTTTTATTAACAGAAGGTCATTGCTGTTTATGGGTGTAAGAAAGACAGGTT
>CADDXX010000218.1:984054-1004928 GCA_902810485.1 Alauda arvensis
TATTTGGACTTCAAGACCTGTGTCTTATATCTTTATGGCAGATAATAAGCAAAATTGGTCAATAATACCAGTGATTTCTTGTGATATTGATKCCTATATTGAATAGCAAACACTGGAGGAGGATTAGCAGTTGGTTGTATGAGGAACTGAGCTGCTGTAGAGAAGCTACCATTGGGATCCCCTCCAGAGAGCAGATTAGCACAACTGTTGAACATAACTCCTAGAACGTGATCTGGTTGTAAAGAAATATGTTGCTGTCTTGGAAAGGGGACTAATTAGATTTCAGCCTTCCTCTACTATGCCCATCAATTCTTTGCCTTTCTTACTTTCTCAGCAATTAGGGGCTTAATGCATTATCTTCATAGTTTCACATTTTCCCATGTTATTATTGGCCCAAAGGAACAGCTTAATGTATTGAACAGCGTAAGATGCAGCCAGAAAAGAAAATAGAACACACACAGTCACAAGTGAGGCACTGCCTTGCTGTATTTTCAGATGTTGCAAGAATGAATAATAAACATACTACCTGTCAGAAAKTGCAAATCCTGTGTATGTATCTTGAATTTGATTCCTCAGGTAAGAACAGCAGACAGCATTTCCTGCAGTCCAGATCCCTCTCCTAATTATTGGTGCCTGCAGCCTTTCCTTCCAGGCATGAACAAGTGAAAAGAAAAAGTAACTAGTGGTTAGAGCACTCAGCTGGGAAATAGAAAAAAAGCATATGAGAAGGACTTGGATTTTCTAGAGATCCCAGGACTGCAGGCATCCCCTGGAACCTGCTAAATCAAAGCAACAAAAGTAAGTGCTGTCTATGCTCAGGGCCTAAACAATCTCAGCTGTTCCCTTATTACTGGGATACTTCTGTAAATGCCTGACAGCAGGACTTTCTGGTGCTCAGGAAATTGTAGTGTCACAAAATACGTAAGCAACAGGAAGTTTCCATGAGTGCAAACTCAGTCTTAAATATGTGCCACCCCTCTTGGACCTAGTCCTGATGTCAAGAGTGATGTACTGGACCAGCCCAGGGAATCGACTTCGTGAGGAAATAAGAAACATCAAGTTTGGAAATGGACTTCAGAGAACAGCCTAACACACACTTTGACCCCATCTGTTTTGGGATGAAGGAATTCATRTACAATTATACAGCACTTAAGCTACATGGTTTGTGTTCCATATTTGTATTCCAGCACATTTACGATAATTACTTACTCTTTTCTTTCCACGTGTGAAACATTGTAAGAAGACCTGCGTGAACTTTTCTTCATGTGCCACTGTACTTTCAAGTCAAAGAYTAATATTCCCCTGGCTTTTTACCCCTTTTTTCATCTGCCATTGCATGTAGTAGGCCTTCCTCTCAGGGCAACAGCTTCCCACAAAGGCAGGAAATTCCTCAATGACAGAAAATGTAGCTTTTGCACTCCACTTGGGCTATTAAGGAGGTATTGGACATRAGCCTAGATCCATCACTTTCTTCTTGACATCTTTAAGCCAGTGAATCAGTCTTTCTGTCTCTCAAGAGGAGAATTATAGAGTAGTGGTATCTTGGGCCTCACCCTCATGCTCATTACCTAGATTCACTGCAGCTGAAGAKTATCTGTTTTATCACTGAGCCTAAATCCTACTCCTTCAAAACTTATTGTCTTCAAAACAAGGAACTTTCATAGAGGAATTATGGGATTATTTTCCTCTGAATTTGGGATTTAATTGCAATTCAACTATTTTTCATACTTATTTTCAGCTCTTGTTTTAAGTTTTCTTTAAAATGTCTGCTTTTATAAGTGTGAACACTGTCCTGCAYCCTTGTTTCTAACATTATAGCTGACCTCCATCAGAGGATATTTGCAAACATATCTATCAAAATTTTATGGAAAAAAGGCAATAAATTGTTGGTAAGTTRTATTTTGGAGAGAACAGCCAAATGTCAGATAGGTTTGGGTGTAATATCTGATTTGCTGTCAGAGAAGGGTTGGCTTTTTGCTATAAATGTTTAACAATGTAGTATCTTCCAAKATAAAATTGACAGCCAAAGAGCAGTCAAATATATGAAAGTTCATGGAGTGCTTAACCCATTAGCCATGTGGCAAGACAGATGCAGAACATTTCAACATTTAAGATATGCACCTTATGGTAGTAAAGTGGTTTTCTTGCCCTGCTCAGCTTTTCTTTCTTTCTTTCCATAGTATATTCAAAGGAGATACTTTATTCCATATTTTTGATGTGTGGGGATTTTTTCTGTGTGTGTGCGCATTTCCTTTTTCCTTATACTGATTCCTCTATTTTTAAAATGTTTATGTTGTTTTGGTTTGGTTTTTTGTTTTGTTTGGTTTCAAATCTCTGACTTATATATGGTCCCTTTCTCCTTCTTCCTTGTCTCTTCTATTTTTTCCTCTCTGCCTTTGCCTATAATCTCCCTTCTATGTCCTTATGGCTATATTAAAATTAGCATCAAACAATTGAGTTCTTCCTGCTTAATTCTCCCTGCTCTTTGTTCACAGTTCACTCTTCTACACAGGATTTTTATATTCCCTYAAAAAAGAATAAGCAATAAAGCTCTTTGTCTTCCTATCTTCTATTTTTCTAGGGCATGGAGGTGAAGGCTAGGGGAGATATTATGAGAGTCTTTTCCTCATAACCTACAGAAAAGAAAGGACCAAGAGGTTTTTAGGGCATCATTGAAGGCAAAGTGGGTATGTGCCTCATCAGGAGCAGTCGTCCCGGAAAAGTTCCTGGCACAAACCTCAGACCACTGGATTTCTTGCCATTGAATCTGCTTGTTTGATGCCCTCAGAGAACTGTTGGGTAGAAGAAAGGTAGAAGGCATGGAYGGGGAAAAACACCCCTGTGGTGCAGTGCATCTGAAGGCAGCCACAGAGAGAGGGACAACTAGCAGGCACACCTGGTTATCCTGGTCCTGCTTGCCTCTCTGAGGTCTAGGAGTCTTTCTGTCCATAAAGTTGACATTGTATGTCCTTGACAAGGTGTTCAGCCCAAGCCAGGAGAAGCCTGGACCTGCTGTGGAGATCCTTCCCTGCCAGATCTCTTTGGGGTCCTTTTACTTATTATTGAAGGTTGGCAAACATTTCACATTTTTCAAAGGGACCAGTTAGTTTTTCAGAATATTTTGTTCTGCTTTTCTACACTTGAAGAAGCATCTGTTTTCTTGAATTTTAACAAAACTAACCATGCAGAGGAAATCAGGTTGAATTATAGATACTGTTGGTAGAAATAGGCAATTGAATAGGAAAATAAATAATTCCATCTATATAAGAGCTGTAAGGGAAAAGATAAAGACCATTCAAACACAAGCATCACAAATAATAGGAATGGGGTTTCAAAAGATTACTGGCAAAGGAAATTGCTTTTTCATACAATAATAGACATTCCCCTTCCTTTCCCCCAGTTTTCCAAAGCAAGAAAACTTATATCTATCCATTTAAAATTTAGACARATTAGAATTCTGCAGGTTACTGAAAATGCTGGCCTGTGAGAATAGCTGCAGAGGAAATGGAATATTGCATGTTTTAAAGACAAGGGCTTTTATGAGTGTAGTAGAATAAATATTATGTTGGTGACCTGACTACATAAAACAATCTTCTGATATGATTTCCCAGAAGAGATATTCCTCAGTTATTCTGACACAGAATTTTTTCAATTTTCAAAACTCTTCTCAGATTCTTGCAGCTCTGTRAAATTCAGCTCTTGAAGAAACACTGCTGAAGAGCTGCAAAGCTGTGATGAAGCTGGTAGTTCCTACATTAAAACTGTGTATAATTATAATTCTTTCCAGCCACCTTTATGCAGAAGCACCAGTTCAATCTGGTTATTAACATGAACTTGACCTTTTCTTCAAATTATTAGCATAAATCSTCGCACTTCATAAGAGTTAAAGTCTCCATCTGAAGCCTTCACAGCAAAGACTCGGTGAAACATTAGGTGCCTAACTTTTCCCACTGTTGCTCCTGGAGAAACAGTCGTCTAACTTAAAGACTTTCTGCTAATTAATTCCTCTGCTTGACATTCTTGAACAGGGAGGAAAAAAAGCCCTGCCCTAATTAGCCATTTGTTGAAAGCTGCATCTCTCTARATTACCCCAGGGTTTTTTGTTACAGCCAAAATGTGTGGCACAGCTCCTCAGCAATTTGGACCTGAGGTTCTGTTCTCCTATCCTCTTTTATCAGCCATAGAGTGTCCTTTGGTGACCCATGGAGAAGCAGTGCTCTTTCATTAAAGTGCCAGCTAATTTGTCCTGGAGGTTGGTTACTCAAACTCCTTGCCCTTAGTCCATATCCATGGACGATCAATGTCTCTATATTTTTGCATACCAACACCATGTCTTGGCAAAAAAAATCAGCCTAGACATTTCACCACAGGACTCTGTCTTCAGCCCTACCCTCTTTTCTTAAGAAATCTTCTGCCTTCTTGCATGCTGTAGAGAAAGGGTGGGCTTGCAATAKACCCACAATAGTATTACATTTTCTTTGTGGCAGACCAAGAATATCTATCTGCCCATTAAAAAAAMCCCAAAAMCCCAAACTGAATCTTTGCTTCATTTGYGTGTAACTAAATAAATAAAAATTTATTACTTCAAAACTAATAAAATATAAATAATACTTTTGAAATTCTCCCAGGACCTTCCTGTTTTAACGCTCTCTCCAGCTATTGCAAAGACATAAGCTGAGTCTGAGATTTATCAGAGCAGGTAGACTACAGCATGGACATTTCACTTCCAGTTATGAAGCACATTGCATTTTACCCAAGGACATTAGACTTTCAATTCACTTCAATTTCCTCTTTCATTGTGAGATTTTGTTTTAATATATTGTCCCCTGTTTCCAGTGGTCAGAACCCCCACTTCTTTCTCAGAATAACATTCTGAGGTTTWCTTTGGGCTGAATTCTAGCCAACCTTTTACATCACTGTAAAAGGAGATCATTAKGCTTCTAGGGCAAGGTTGGGGGAATTCAAAATCAAATAACATCTGCTATTTCTTATWGCCAGAGGTTGCAAATACATGTGTAATTGCATTTGCCCTACTGTAAGGCAGTTGTATGAATATGTGAGAGCTTTTTTTTTTTTTTTTTTGTTTTGACATCAGGAGTGCATACAGCAGCTTTTAAATGAGGTTTCACATTGAAATACATAAATATGCCGTGTGAGCTGAATAGTTTGAAATAATACTTTTTCTCAGGTATCTTCTTTTATATATATATTTGAAACATTTTATCTTCTTTCACCCAATCTAATGGAAGGATTTTCAAATTCTTTTGAGAGAAAAATASTAATTATTGGCTCAACACAAAAGATAGTGTTATAGGGTTTTGCTTGTAAAGCTCAGTGTTCATTGGCAGCATTTGTTTAAACCTTAGGATTACATATATTATAGTAAAGCAATCAAGTTTATTGATAACTTCAGTGAAATTTCAGGCATTTTTCATCCCATTATACACAGTATGATGAGAAAATCTAGAATGTCATACAATTTTGCAAGAGTCAAACATATTTTCCAATGTAGTTTAGTGGGATAGGTTTGCTAGTGATTTAACTGTTTTAGTTTTTTCCTCAAGAAATACGTCTATTACTTGTAATTTGGAGAGAAAAGAAAATGGAACTATATGGTACTATGGAGTGACATTTCTAAGTTACTCTCCCAATATGGAGTTTTCTTTTGTGAACAAACCAAGTTTTTCATTCAGTCATTTAATTCCATTAAATCTAYTTAATGCTTACTCCACTATTACTGAAACATAGTCATGATAGATCTGTCCTCTTAATGTGGAACCATTTACAAAAGAAAAACTTTTGCACGCTAGACATGTCAAGAAGGGTTCTGTGAAGTCTGATTTTCAGCTCAAACTGCCTATTTTTCATGCTGCACTGAAATTTAGGTAGAAGAGAAGTAATCATGGCTAACACTGAGTTGACCGAGGGAAGCCAGTTGATCTGAAATCCAGTCTTTTTGGATTTCAGTGAAGCTTTCAACAGTGTCTCTCACAGTATACTGCTGGACAAAATGYCCAGCACACAGCTGGATAAACACATCATGCAATGGGTGAGCAGTTGGCTCATGGGTTGKGCACAAAGGGTTACAGTGAATGGGGTGACATCAGACTGGTGACCTGTCACTTGTGGGATTCCACAGCCTCCATCCTTGGCCCCGTGTTCTTCAACATCTTCGTAAATGACACAGACACAAGAAGAGATATTGAGCAAGTTCACAGATGATACAAAACTGGGAGAAGCTGCTGACTCCCTCAAAGGCAGGAAGGCCCTGCAGAGAGACCTCCACAAATTGGGGCAGTCACTAACCAGAGGAAGCTTAGTAAAGACAGATTTTGAACCTGGAATGGGTCTTGATCAAAGGAAATGAGCCAGCAGTGCCCTGACAGCCAGGAGGGCCAAGCCTGTCCTGGGGTACATCAGGCACAGCATGGCCAGCTGGTCAAGGGAGGGGATTGTCCTGCTCTGCTCTGGGGCAGCCTCACCTCCAGTGCTGGGGGAAGTTCTGGGTACCACAGTGTAAGAAAGACATGAAACTATTGGAGAGTGTCCAAAGGAGGGCAACAAAGATAGTCAAGGACCTTGAGGGGAAGCTGTGTGAGGAGCAGCTGAGGGCACTGGGTCTGTTCAGCCTGGAGGAGACTGAGGGGAGACCTCACTGCAGTTACAACTTCCTTGTGAGGAGGAGAGACAGGCACTGATCTCTTCTCTCTGGTGACCAGTGACAGGGCCAAGGGAATGGCCTGAAGCTGTGTCAGTGTATGAGGGTCCTAAGTTAGGTGTTAGGAAAAGAGTGAGTCACCAATCCCTGGAGATATTTAAAGGATGTGTAGATGTTGCATGTAGGGAGATGGTTTAGTGCTGCATTTGACAGTGCTGGGTTAGTGACTGGACTCCATGATACTAAAAAAAGGGGGAAAAGGTGTTTTCTGTTCTAAATTAGTCTATTATTAAATCAGAATTGATGATCTGGGCTTCTCCAAAGGAGTGATGAACAGGGATCACRAAGGCTTTGTGTACTAATATGATTACTAGGCATTGTTGTTGCTCACTACCCATTATGTTTTATTTATCATATGAGGAGGCCCTGCTTTAACTTCTGTACTATATAATGATGGTTGTTTCTGCTAACTAGCCAAAAAAGATGGATGTTAACATATATATCACAGTGAAARCTCAAGGAGGATTTTTATGACTACATCACAAAAGAACTATACTGTGTTTTCAGAACTGATTAGTTTCCAATAGGTCTGCTGTTTCTGTCATTGGCTCAGCAGACAGAGGATATCAGATTATATTCCTGAAGTTGCACTCAGTTCTGTCTTCAGACCATTAAATTCCAGCATACATAAAGCTTATGCTGTGAAACAAATTGGTCCCACTTTTCTCCTTTCCAATTTAGCACAAATAGAATTTAAAAGGAATTGAGAGAAATGTCCTTCATCCTGGAACCAGTTTCAGGAGCCAGTGCCTAGTTAGAAGACTTTATTGCAAATTGTAGTTAAAACTTATTCTACATTTGCTTTTACATATTTCAGACAAGTCAAACAAAGTGTGGGCAAATTTTGAAGACTGGCAGCTTACAGCAATTTTTATYGTAGTACACAGTGAGCCCTCAAACGGAATAATCCATCAGGACAGCCTTCTATATTTCTATTTCTTCTTTGTAAGAAGAARTAATCTGTTTTATCTCATCACAATACAGCTACATGGTATTGTATCTTTTTCATCATGATAACATCTGTGATATCACTTAAAAGGTATTTATTGTTTGATATCACAATTTTACCACTGAAAATAAGGAAGAGTTGATGTGCCAGTGCTACAGCTGTTCTATTCTTCATTGCAACAGCTGAAACCATTCCTATWACACCCTTGTTGAGATAGTGTTACTTGTTTGGGGATGTTTGCAGAACACTCATGTGCAAAATTGCACTGGCCACTGAGCAATTAGCCTTTTGGCCTGTCTCTCTGTCATAACAGTGTTTTAAAAGTAACTGCTTGCTAGGCAGTGGKCACTGCTTAAGGGCTGCTACTGCCCCTGCGTGCACATACATATAATGCAGAGAGATGCTGCTCATCCTATTGCTRCAACTTCCCTGTCACTGCAGGCAAAGAGGGAAGGGCAGCTGGCTAATCTGCATCAACAAAATGAAAGGCATTCAAGCAAATTTTTACTCTCTGTGGTGTATTAAAGCACCCATAGCAARGCTATAATGTGCGATTTTAATTTAAAAGTAAAACACAGCAATGGATTGAAATTGGTATGCTCAGCAAAGCAATCTGCAGAGGGAAAAATGTGAGCAGGGTGTGGCAGGTAGTGGATCTACCTGTGAGCCTGTACAGTGCCTACCAGAATCTTGGCTGGGGTTTGTGTACTCTACTACTGAATCTGATGCCAAGTTATACACCAGCATATCACACCACTCAGCAGCACAATGATTATATTTTTATTTGTGTGAAAAACTGTCTGAATTACTGGTCGGAACTGGGGCTGACTTGTTCCTGAAAATCTTTTTCATGACATTTTCTCTCACTATTGCACCTGGGCATCTCTCAATTACTGCATAGGCTTAAAAGGATCCCTCTGCACTGGAAAGATGGCTCCAAATTAAATGAAAAACCTTTCTGTCAGGTTTTTCTCTAGCAGGCAATAAGTGCATTCTCCTTTTAATTAAAAATCTTCTCTTAAGATTTCATGCCCTGACATATAAGAATAACACAACAGCAATCATCAGTGTCCCCTATGAAAAAAATATTTCTTTAAACTGTCCTATCATTTCCTACTKGCATTTATTTTGCCAGAAAAGCAGTTTGGAAATGAAAATCCTAGGTTAAGCACAAAAGCATTAAAGCAATGATCAGCAATCTGATGAAAATACTGTTTTTTCTCTGACTAAAGAAAAAATGTTTGCAATATCATAGCAATTTTTGTACATAATGAGTTCAAATCAGATACATCTTTGTTTTCTTCCTTTACATTTTTTTCCCTTTTTTTTCTTTTCTTTTTGTTTTTCCTTTTTAAAATTTTTTCTACGATTGTCATGGTTTAACTCCAGCATGCAACCAGGCAGCACACAGCTGCTTGCTCACTCCCTCCAGCATGACAGGGGAAAAGGATTGAAAAGGTAAAATAGAGAGGACTTGTGGGGTGAGATAAGAAGAACTTAATAATTGAAATAAAACAAAATAATAACAATAGTTATTATTGTTATATATATTAACAACAATAATAAAATGTAAAATAAAAACAACAAATAAAAGATAAATAAACCCCATGAAAGACAAGTGAGGCAACTAAAAACAATTGCTCACCATCAAGCAACTGATGCCTAGACAGTGTCTGAGCAATTTTCCCCTAGTTTATATGCTGAGCACGATGCCATGTAGTATAGAGCATGCCTGTGGTGAGTTGGGGTCAGCTGTCCCAGCTGTGTCCCCTCTCAACTTCTTGTGCACTCCCAGACTGCTTGCTGATGGGATGGGGTGGRGAGCATCACTGYTCAGCAATAACAAAAACATCCCTGTGTTATCAGCACTGTTTCCAGCACAAATCAAAAMCATTAACCACCATGAAGAAAATTAACTGTWCTCCAGCCAGAACCAGAGGTGGTGGGGGTTTGCCTCTAATATTATTTGCTKCTTCCTTATAAAACTATCACACACTGTTGTAATGATTCACTGAAACTTCGAAGAGATGGACTGAGAATTTAAAACTCACTGGGATTATTCAGCTTTTAAGAACAAGTCCTGATTTCTACTAACCAACCTCTTGAATGGTTGGACAATGCATTTGAGTCATTACTCTGTCAGAGAGATGAGACAGTTGATCACCATAGGGACAAGTGTGATTGCACATGGTCTAGGGTCCAGTTCATTGACACATTCAGCATTAAAAAAAAAAGGCACTGGAACATCTTCCAGGGCTGTTGTTAGGGAGCACAATTTGAACAAAAATAAATGCACGCAAAGGAGGGACACAGGTGTCATATATCACAATTCTTGGAAAATTAAATATCTGGAAGTAAACCCAAATCTTTGAAAGAACTGATGGCTTGGATGGATCCAACTGAGGAATTTTCTGAAGTCAATCACCACACAGATTAATTCCTGTATGAAGCTCTACTGTGCTGCTTAAACTTAGCTTTTCAKCAGTGTTTGAGAGAAGGCAAGGACTGCTCAGGAGACTTTTGCAGTTGGTGAAGGACACCTGTGATATACTTTGGCTGTGACACCAGYTCTTCCCAGGGTGGTGAATGAGAACTCTGCTGATGGGCAGATTGAACCCACACATTGCTTGTTGAAGGTGTGTCTGGCTGTGGACCAACACGCTTGCATCAAAGAGTGTTTATGTAGTAARTCRCAAAAATTGGGCACCCAGCAGTTGTTTAAGCCTTTAGAGGCATTTATTTCATGACCCAGCAAATAGTCTCCAGCCAGAACAGCARATGCTTTCCTCYATGGCAGCCACACTCTCCAATRGGAGAYGGGCAATGAGTGTTTATAAGTARGAACAGCCTAGTCTGGTATATATTCTATAGAGAAAGGGGAGAAATCAGTAAGTTTTCAAAATTGCTGTATAATTTTTCCCTCTGAAACAATAAGTTTGATTGTATTTCAACTTCCAATGGCCATCTGATTGCATTATACAAAATGCAGAATCCAAGATGCCTCTTGGCATGAGTTCTAGTGGCTTGGCTGACTAGGTGAAGCAGAAGAAGTTTCTGTGAGCTTTGCAGTGTTAATGAACAAGCAGATGCAACTGGCAATAACCTTTAGGAAACAGCCACTCCTTCCCRACTTTGATGTCTTTCTGAGCTGACAGTACAGTGACTGCAAGAGGTATTTCTTTTCCCTGGTTCAGAAAGATGAAATAGTATCTCTAAACATGGTTTATAATCGTTGAGAGGAAGAAGCTCGCCGAGGAAATTAAGTATCCCACTAAGGAACATTGCTTTCTACCTAACAGGGAACTTTTGTCACTTCTCTTACTGTTCAGGAAGACAAGAGCCCCATGCTAATCCAATAAGACCTGTTTGCCTCTAGCMTGAAAGGAAAAGAGATAACAATGCGTTTATGAACTTAAACATGTTGAAATTGCCTATAGTTACCAACATGGGTGGGCTCATTTTAATCTTTATAATTTAGTCCTAGCCTGCTGAGAGAGCATGGCAGTGTCTTTGTTTCTCTTGAGCAGAACTGGACTAYGGTGATATAGACACAGAAAGTCTGGTGTGATATGAAAGTGGCAAGAAGGGGTTTTTATCTTGAATTAAATTTTAAAAGATGACACCTTGTTTATATGCTTAGTCAACCAGCCAGTCAGCTTAACCTCTGGGGACTACTTTAGAAGTGTTTGCTAACCTTACTGGTAAAAATGTACAGTAACAGTACAGCACAAATCCTGGAACACAAAGCAGGCAAGAAAATTTGGTGCAATTTACAAATATCAGAACAATTTCTAGGCAAGTATTGTCATGTTATTATGACCTATTCTTATTTCCTGGTACAAATGGAGTTACATGAAAAAGATGATTCACTCAGAATATTTGAGCACTAAAATTGTAGCAAAGACTGGCTAGACTGACACTTAAGAGTTCCAGGAAAAATATACTGAGGAAGATAAGAAAGAGAAGTTGAACAAAGGAAATCAAGATTCAAAGTATGGAAAAGCTGGCCAAGACAATTTTTTTCAGTACTTTAGAGTGTATGGGGAAAAAGATTCATGAACAGTCTTGCTCTTTAGAAACAAGAGTTTAAAAATGGCCTGAAATACAGAGAAAGGGAAGAATAGGAAGCAAACAGCATGGAATTTATTTCTTCACCTCTTTGTGTTAGGTCCTGCTTTCCTGTTTGATGCTTGCCCCTTGCCCTGTGCTCCCACCCCCACCATGTTGCATCATCTCTCCTGGGCTGCAGTTCCTGGTGCTGGGCCTTTTTGGACCACCACCCCTTCCTGAGAGGGGAATCAGAGAGGTACTGTGCCATGACAGTCTTGTTGCTAAAGGTGAACCCAGGTGGCATCTCTCTGTATTCCTTTTATCATGGTATTTCTCCTGTCATGGGATCTGAGGCAGAAGATGGTCCCCAGAGCACAACAGACCATGGTATTTGTAAAAGTGCTGCAGAAGAGGAATTTTGGTGAACAGAAGCTGCAAAATAGTTTCCTTCCTGAGCTGACTGATAGCAAAGATTGACTCTGCCCCCAAAATCCACCAGATGGATTATGTAGCCTTCAGTATTAAAGAATCTTAGAGCTAATTTAAAATTATTTTTGAGCCTCCATAATTTTAATCTTTCAGCTCATCCMAGAATTTTCTAAAATGAGGATGTGTTTCTGTATCTTCTACTTTCCAAAACCTTTCAGTGACATGTATCTCTAAGACTCCACAAAAATGAAATTTCCATTCCATTGCTGAGCTGCAGAGAAGGGAAAGAAATATATTCACTATACTGGCTCTGAATAACAGAAACACTTCAGTGAGCACCTAACTTTTATACCTCAATACCTATGACTTACATCAGGCATTTTATTCATGCTCTTATTTTATTATTCTTTTATTCCTCTTCTTGGGCTTGCTGAACACACAATCAATTAATCTCCATCAGCCCTTAAAWGCAATGTTCCCATTTAAATTTCTAAATACAAAAGAACACATGGAAGCACCTGAGTTGRGTATTTTGAAATGGATATGTGATTTTTCTGTTATTCAGCTGAGATTTCCTCTTCCTAGCRAACTATAGATTTTATCACCTTTAGGACTGGTGTTAAATGAGGCACAGATACAATCTTCAGAACCTGACTGACTACTTAACAAGGAAGGAAGAGTCAGAATTCAAGGCAAATATGGCAAAATTAGAGCTGCAATGCTCCCAACAAAAGACCCTTACRGCCATGTCTTCCACTTTTTATTTAATTTGGAAATGTCTTCATTTACCAGGTCATGCCATTTACCAGGCATGTCCAAGGCATCTCAAATAACATTGGGCACCTATTTTTGGRCAACTGAAAAAAGGTCAACACCGTCAGTAACAGGAGGGAGGACAGAAAAGTCTTCATTTAAAAACACCTACCTACCTTTGTTTTTTCTCTCTTTTTTTTTTTTTAATTTTTTCTTCCATTTTTGTTCTCTCCTCCTGCACTAAAAAAGTTAATTTCTGACAAATTTAGTCCTGTGTTCAACAAAGATATTAAAACAGCCAAAGTCCAGGAYCAACTTTCATGATACGCAAACATTATGCCCATCGCAAAAGGACTTCATTTATGTTAGAGGCAACCAGAATTTATCAGAACTTATTTGTGTCATCTCAAAAGCTTCAATATCTTTGAYTTAGTCTCCAAGAAATAAATATTTGAAGGATATTCTGTTCCCCACTTATCTGTATAGCTGAAATACCTTGATMAGTCAAAAACAAATAAATAAAAAAMCCCCACTACATTCTATGAACAGTCTAATTTATTTCTCTAGACAACTCATGTACAGCTGGGCTTAGACCACCCGCTCTTCCTAAATTRTTTGGCTAAAACATCTGCACCTACAATCTGAACTAATCCACCATTTAAGAAGTCTGTATAGACCAAATCCTCCTGAATACCAGTTCCAAACGTATAAAATTGTAGAATGGTTTGGATTGAAAGGGGTTCTAAAGATCATCTCATTGCAACCCCCTTGCCATAGATGGGACACCTTCCACTAGACCAGGTAGCTCAGGGGGAATCAGGGAGCTGAGAGAAGACAGTGTGGATTTACAAAGGGGAAATCATGTTTAAACTGCCTCAGAGCCTCTACAAAGCAATTTTTGGCTGGTGGATGRAGGCAGAGGAGGGGACATTGTTTAGTCAACATAAGCAAGGCTTTCAATATAGTTTTCTGTAGTATTCTGTGACATACATACAGACAAACAGGTGAAGTATGGGATAAATAAGTAAAACGTGGCCTCCAGTGGCTGGCTGGGAGCYAATAGAATTGAAAATTCCATTTTAACTTAAAAGAGACTTTTACCTTAAGGAGGGTCAAAACCCAGCAGAGGTTGGCCTGAGAGGTTGTGGAGTCTCTATGCTTATAGATAGTCATAAATGGCCTTGAAAAAGTCCCAAACCACCTGCTCTAGCTGGCTCTCTGCTCTGAGCAGCACTGCTGGACTCCAGGGGTTTGCTGCTGGACTCCAGATTGCTGCTCAGTCTCCAGGGGTTCCTTCCAGTCTCAGTGATTCTGTGGTTCTGAGCTAAAAACTATCTGAGGTGACAAACCCTTTGCAAGCTACATGAGAGGATGAAAAGTGCTTTATAACCATCCAGGGCTTAGGTTGTTGCTGACCTCCTGACATCCCCCATAATAGGACATGGTTTTCAAACACATTGGTGGTCCTTCATTGTTCAAATTTAGCAACCTAAAGCTAGTGATGTTTCTGCCCTRACTGCAGAAGCCCAGTTTCACTCTTACATTTGATATTTTCTACAGACACAGTAAGGAAAAGAACAGAGAAATGTCCACAAAAATAGTGATATTTTTTTCTTTCATGTGAAGGCTGTATCCTCATGCATGTGGTAGTGTTCAAAGCAGCAGTCTGAAAATTAAGACTGTGGGGAGTACTAAAGTCAGCTGATTTTTTTGAATATATATCTCTATATATATTTGTTCCAATAGATGGATGGAGTTATGGCTCTCGCTGCACTGACTTTCTATGCTAATAAAAACTGTTGACAAAGGATTTGTGTCAATTTTGTGACAACCAGTGCAGGAAGATTTAACAGTTTTATTTGGTTTAGATTAAAGGAACATTCCTTCAGAATAAATATTTTYATTTAAACAATATAGGCAAAGAGGTTTTCTTTTATGAGATATTTATTTAGCAATTTGCCTGCTGAGAATTTTCTTCCAAACRATGCCAAATATGCAGCAAAGGAAATCGGTGCCTTTTCTTTCCATGGACCAGGGAGAGTGTGGGGGCTTTGCTGTCACTTTTCACATGGTGTYAACAAGGTCATCCCCTACTCTGCAGTCTGTCAAATCACATTGTCCCATGTGTAATGCTATGCCTCCACAGAAATGAGGTGTCTTGTACTGACAAACTCCCTGGATTCTCATGTTCCCATCTTCATCTTACCAGCCAGTGAGTCAGGACTGAATTTCTCTAGTGAAGTAAACAGAGTCCTCCCTCTCCTTACCAGTTTGTAAGCACACCTCCCTATTGTGACTATACCCAGCCATGGGTATTTGGCTGCCTATGTGTGACCATCCCTTTTCCTCCCTCTTCTCCTTTCTCTTGTGCTTGTTGGTCCATGGTGCAGCATGACCCTTCCTTTGGCCATTCTCCCTAACATTCCCCAGTACATTTTACACAATGCCACAAGACCCTTCCAGAAGGGTCAGAACATTCTCAGAAGTCTCCTGAAATATCTCCCAATGCTCACAATTATGTTTTTCCCTCCTCATTAGTTACACTGCTCAAGTGACCCTCCTTAAGGCTGTGCCTGAGCAGTTCCCCTAATGGTCACCAACCAGCAGTCAAAGAGTTCTGGTCATCATTATAGTCACTTTCCTTTTCCTTTCCATATATCAATTTCCTTGTTGCTTTTTCATTTGTTTTGTACTGAATAGTTCTTAACTAAATAACTTATTAAATCAGATGCTTGCCTCCACCTACCCTTAAAAAATTTATTGTATGTGTAGGTCCATATTGGCCTCCAACACTCAAAGGAAAGCAGGATGTTTCCTGCCCTTTGAAAAAATTTTCAGTGACCCACACTGTGATTAAAGGTACTTGCASTGGGTAGGTGTCCTGTAGTGGCTCTTCTGAAAAAAGACAACACTGAAGGTTGGATTAATTCATAAGGGGGTGGATTCTTTGCACAGCCTTGAGAACTGTGCAATGAGATCCACACTCTACTAAGTATTTAGCATTTGAATCCAGAAAGGATGTTTTGCTCAATAGTTATTTCTGTCCTTAAAATTCAGCTTTTTTTAAGCTGCTTAACTATAACACTGGCAACACTGATTTTCTGACTAGCTGGTTGGTAAAGACCATTTAAAATTCAGTATTAATTTAAGTGCACTTTGTAGATCAGTTCTTTGGATTTTGCACTCAGAATGTTCTACTAAATATTAGTGCAAAGGTTATAAGTTATAATAAAAGGTTGAGAGAATCCATTTAGGTATTAACATTTATATAGTCTCTGTCTGGGGCTCTGAGATAAAGCAGGTTTTGTACCAGAAAGCTAATTGATAGTGAGAAACTGATCACACTTACTTTGTGAATGTGACATAARTCACAGGGCCACTGCTTCCTGTAGRAAGTCTTTCTGGACAGACCAGCCCATACTGTATGTATCTGAATTCATAAAATATTGGCATTTAATGTATCTACATATAAAAGCACACAGTGAGCCACAGTGCCAGTATAACAGCCTATTAAGCATAAAGCTGCAGCCACAGAGCTTACAGTTGTCAAAAAGGTTATAAGCTCAGATCTCACAGCTTTGTTGCAACATTCATTCAAGGAGGCTTCTGAGCTCACTCCTGGATAACTGACATTTGAGGGGATTTCATTATGCCACCCTAGTTGCAATTTGAATATAATCAACTTTGTAGAAAAACAGGGTTTTTATTGACATGTACTGCAAGAATAAGTTCTCAAAGTAAAAGCAAGAGTTTTCAGGAAACTGAAGGCCTTTATTTATTTATTTATTTATTTATTTATTTTTAAGCAAGTAACTCAGTTTGCACACCTTTGGTACAAAAGGAAACAAATTTCCATTAATTGTGCAGTTTGTCAAAYGACAACTCAGAGTGCATCTGCACTKCTGTGCTCAGAGCTTCCCATTGCAGCATTCCTTCCTTTGGTTTGTCCTTTTCAGTCCAGCTTCAGGGCTCATAGTTCCAGGATTTTATGACAAATATTTGTTCACAGGATGAACAGAAAGAGATGGCTTTGTTATATCTTCCCTTGTTTCATAACAACCTTAAAGCAAAGAGTAACAGTTTCATAAGCTGTGTATGTGTACACCATCTAGTGACTGCATAGGCCTCACATTACTTGATCTTTCATAGGAGAATATTTTGTCCTTCACTTTGTCATGACATTTAATGTTTACTTTATATTTATTTTAACATCCAAGATTTCAAAATTGGACGTTTGAATTTTGAATGTGCATTTCAGGAGATGGTGGTCTTGGACAGAAAGAGGATGCCTCCATCTAGGAGTGTAAATCTAAATTTGAAACTGCATTTGATTCATAGTTCTTATACATATCTCAAATAATTTTTGATAGATTTTGCCAAAATCCTCAGCAGTTTCTGGGTACCTGGGCATATGGATTCTTAAAATCCTATGAATTACTAAAAACTTTAAAACACTWGAATATTTCAGTCTATTATCAGTTCTTATACTCAGCTGGTGTTCAATACATAACAACTGTAACTTTCTGATAAGAAAACTCATGCCCAAAAGATGTGTGTTTAGCAATGCTAATTCTGCATAGTTGATGGAATAGTCCAGTAGTCATCGTAAGATTTCTGTGTTCTCACTGCAATCTAGTCTAAAATAAGTGTCTAAGTGCTCTCCACTTGGGATACTTTATTCAAGAGCCTTAACTCTTCTACAAAACCATCTTGTTCCTTCTATAGGGACCTCCTGTAGAAACCTCAACATTTTGTGAGCTCAGCTAGCATGGACATTTCTCCTTTCACTCCTTCTGTAAAAGTGACAAATCATTTTTCTGTCCCTGTTTTACTTTTGGGAYAACTGGAACAAGTCCAGATCTGTTGCCACTATTCTGAATACTTGTAGAGTCTTCTAGCCTGGAGAAGAGACTGAGGGGAGACCATCACAGTCTACAATTTCCTCATGAGGGAAGAGGAGGAACAGGCACTGACCTCTGTGGTGACCAGCGACAAAACGCAAGGGAATGACCTGAAATTGTGTCAGGGGAGGTTAAGGCTGGATACTGGAAAAAGTTTCTTCACCCTGAGGGTGGTTGGGCCCTGGAACAGGCTCCCCAGGGAAGGGGTCRCAGTACCAGCCTGACAGAGTTCAAGAGTTCAAGAAGCACTTGGACAATGCTCTGAGGCACATGGTGTGACTCTKGGAGATGGTCCTCTGTGGGGACAACAGCTGGACTGATTCAATGATCCTTGTTGATCCCTTCCAACTCAGCATATTCTGTGATTCTGTGGCTCTGTGAAGTTTTTAGATGAGTCATGTCCTCACTGCTCTTCTCCTTGGTGTTCTCATCCAACCTTGAGCACACAAGATGTTCCAACATTCTTCTTCACAAAGGACGGTGGCAACTTAGCTGTTGTGATGCTTGTTCATCTCTTCTAATATTTGGGAAATCAGAATCAAAGTTTCCTGGGCTCCTTAATGTGCCATCTTACCATTTTTCCTGTAAAAATTTAGGGKTAAGAGTAGATTTTGTAGGATTACATGAGTGAATTTGCAGCTTTACTACAGCACTGTGATTGTATTATAAAATGCTGTTCTCTAGTGAAATCAACACAGATAATACATTTTGTTTATTTATTTATTTGCATCAAAGAAAACAGTGATGCTATAAGATGGCTAAAAGAAATAAATAGTATAATTTAAAATAAKGTATGCATATGTTTGTGTGTTCTGAATTTTATTGAAACAGTGCCAAGGTAAACCATGCAGCCACCCTGAGTCACAAGGAAAAATATAGAGTACTCAGAAAAAAAAAAAAATCAGGATTCTCAGTAAATTACTGAGCAGTATACCTTATTCTGCAGTGAAAATGAAGTATATTTAATRTAATGCAAATATGACTCCTGGTAGAAAAGCTGAATGAAATATTAATACAATACCATTGGCCAGAAATAGAAGGACAGGAAAATGCAAGACATATTTAAAATAAATAGTTTTTGAAATAAGGTCCTGTAAGTCACAACTCTCAAAAAAAACCCCAAACCAAACAAAACCCCAACCTCCCCCCAAACAAACAAACAAAACCAAAACAAATAGAAAAACCCCCTCTTGCAGGAATTTCTATAAAAGGCAAACTATTTTGCAATATTTTACTGGAATATTCCAGTGGCTATCCAAGTTCAGCTGACATAATTAAAAGGACTTTTAATCAATGTTGAAGTGTCCTAGAATCATGGATTTTACAATGTTTAATGACCACAGACATTTTTCAGACTATTTTCAGGATCTGGACRGGTATTTCCACACTATTTGGAACTCCCACAGCATTTCCAGATTTATTTCAAATGTGGGTCTGAGATTTACTTCCCAGTCAAGAAAAGACAAATCTGAGAGCTTGTGAAAAACAACTAGGGAAGAAATGGCATCAAGATAGCTCAGACAAAGATAAGTATTCGGAATGTTTCCATGTTCATATTTTTTATAGATGGTGTTTTATTTACAAAAAATAAAAACTTTTATGAACTGTCTCAGCCTAACACTAAAGGCATTCATTTAGAACAAAAGACAAAACCAGGCTTGGGTTCAAACTCRCTGTTTCATTTGCCTATTAAAGTTATACTTTAATAGTGGCTGGAGTGACAGCAAACAGTCTGGCACCTTTTCATCCAGTTTCTTCTGCTCTCTCCACCAGACAGYTGCCTCACATTATGAGGTGAAGAAGAAAGAGCAGTGTTTAGCCACACACTGTTTAATGAAGGTCTGAGGCTACAGGGTGTAGGTAACTGGTAACCAGGTCTGGGTTGGTTCCCTAGTGAGAACCCAGAGAGCTGCATTGCAGAATAAAGTATGGGATTTTTCCTTTATTTCTGGGCAAGAAAACTTTGTCAGTACTGTGGCTTAGTTTTTATGTATTTGCCTAATTTTTCTCCAGATGAACCTATTGGAGAGGCTGCATGGTAGATTAAGTGGAAGGGTTTGCAGCCTTTCCTGGCAAAAGGATGGCTTGGGAGATACTGCTTTTCCTAGGAAAGAAATATAACACATGCCAGTTCTATATAAACCCAGAGGTCAGTTAATTGACAGCCCCATAAGAGAAGTTGCCATGGAGATCAGGTGATTTAGTAGTTCACAGAGAAAAGCTTAGTCACATATAACTGTGAAATCCTGAGTGAGATGGTGAAAGTGCAAACAGAGTGAAGTCTTGACACAAAGAGAAAAAAAGTAAGTTGTGCAGCACGATCTACTTGTCTGGTATTCAGAAGAAAAAGAAATGYTGATGAACTTTTTTAACATCTGGASMAATGCTGGAATAGTGTACATATGTCCATTTCATGGCTTCCATGGCAGGAAAATGCAGTTTAAAAAGTGGGATAGCCTGCGTCTCCACTGGCATAGGAGCACTAAAGTCTGATGGTTGTTGCTTTCTTCCACCCCCATGGTCTGTACCAGGTCCTGCCCCAACCAGAGAGGAAAATCCCTGCTTTCTCAAACAAAAGTGGCAACTCAAGATCTGAAGCAGGCTTTTATTTCTTTCTCTYTGGTAAATAAGTGGGAAACCTCACAGAAGAGTCACACTGTTGTGGTGGTTTGACCTGTCTGGATGTCAGGTATCCACGAAAACTACTCTATCACAGACCTCCACAAATGGACAGGGGAGAGAAAATTTAACAAAAGGTTTGTGAATTGAGATAAGGACAGGGAGAGATCACTCATTAAACACCAACATGGGGAAAACAGACTCAAATTTGGGATATTAACTGAATTTATTACTAACAAAATCAGAGCAGGATAATGARAAGTAAAAGAAATCTTTAAAACAACTTTCCCCCACCCTCAGCAACTTCCTCACGACTTTCCTCCTCCCCCAGCTGTGTTGGGGGACAGGAGTGGGGGTTACAGTCAGTTTATCACAACTTGTTCCTGCTGCTGCTCAGAGAGAAGAGTCCTTGCCCTGCTCCACCACGGGGTCCCTCCCATGGGAGAGAGCTCCCC
>CADDXX010000218.1:1005243-1019602 GCA_902810485.1 Alauda arvensis
CTCTGCAATCCCAATGCAACTATCAACATAACACAAAAGAAAGGGGCAAAAGGACTGAAAATCTGAGAAAAAGGAAAATAAAGCAGTTGCGTCAGCTCTGCAACTTAAAAAGGGGAGACAAACTTTTCTGAATGTCTTCATAAACTGGAAAAAAAAAAAAAGCAGATAGAGGGTTTTTTCAGGGAAAAATTTGTAAAGGATTATATTATCACCTAGAATCTTTCTCAAGTCACTCAGCACAGTTCAAATTTTTACGTGAAGACTGAGTAATCTTTACTTCATCGTGTTACCAGAGCTACTCAGAGCAGATGCCACTGAATTTGTGGTGCTCTTTGTAACAGAAATTGATATTTCACTCACTTCTTTGAGTACAGAATTTGCTATTGTTTCCCTAGAACTCAAAATGGACTGTCCAAGATATGCACTTCTACATCCCTTCACAAGTCCTCTGCAATCAGAGATCATAGGTGAAAGGAAGGAGTGAAATAGAAAAGCAAAAATTAAAATGGAACTTAGAACAGCTCCTTTCCTGACATGCCTATTACCTTGAGTTTTAAGCTGAAATGTAATTTCTCTATGTCTCCTATGAAGGGAAATATTTTTTTTTAATTTTGAAGTTTCGAAAGCAGGGAACAGCAAAGATGGCATGTCAGAGAAATTATTTCCTTAGCTCAAACTTCCTTATCAAAGGAAGGGTTTAATTTTTACTTATTTTCAATTTTTGTTCAATTGCAGCCAAAGTTATCTTGCCTTTTTTTTTTTTTTTCCCATTTCTGACTCCTTATTTTCTCCATCTTCCCCGAGGTTTTTACATCCCTAGCAGAAACAGAATTTGTTCAGCTATGATAGAATGGTACAATTCTCAATTCTGGCACCATAATCTACCTTGATGTTTGTTTGTAGCAGTATATRGAGTTTCTATGTAGCAGGTGATGGAATTTCTATGAGTAGAGTTTCCTCATTTTGTTCTTTTGAGGCTGTTGGAAGCAGCTTTTTGGGTAGAAGCAGCAGAATTCGAATGAAWCTGGCAAGCACTGTTACCCTCCTAACAGGAGGATTGCAATAATTCCTGTTCCAAGCCTGGGAGTGACTTTGGGAGAATAGAAATGACAGCTGGAAAATRTGGAACCATTAAAACACATGGCATTGCAAGGAACTCCATTAAACTATCACCAGCACGATGGGGAGCAGTGGCAGGATTTGTTGTGAGTGAGAGGCTCAGTCCACTCACCTGCACCACTCAGTAGGAGAGATCATGGTATATGGACAGGTCGGCGTTGGAAGGGACGTTAAAAATCATCCAGTTCCAAYCCCYCTGCCATGGGAAGAGACAGCTTCCACTGGASCAGGTCACTCAAAGCCCCACCCAATCTGGCCTTGAGCTGTGGGGAAACATTGGCTGTGCATAAACATTGGCACACCCTGACACATAAGAGTGGGCGGGAGCGTGGAGTGCAAGGAACCTTTTGATTTTCCCTTCCCAAGCCATTTGGAGTCTCCTGGTGCAGCAGAGATCAGACAGTAACAGGGGGGTCTAATTACTCCATGCAACCGGACACGGCTGTCCCAAGTGCTTAAAAAAATGTCAGTAAGTGTAAAACCTCATACAGGTCAATGAGATGCTAAGGAAATCATTGCTCTTGCATGCCATCTTCATTGTTCCCTGTTATCAAAACTTCAAAATGAAAGAAAAGTTATTTCATAACAAGACAGAGAAATTACTGAGCACAGATTTCCATATCCGTTTTGGGATATTTTCTATATAATCCTTTGTGTTTCTCCTCAGATTGACAAGYGCAAACTTTGTCTCTTTGGGAGAAAACTGACTAGACCATCAGAGTGCTGGAGAGCAGAAGTTTCATTAATTCTAACTCTCTTATTATAAAGTTTTTTGCACTGCCTGTATTATTCTGACAGGCAAAAAACTATGATCATGGAGAATAAGAACTACTACATAAAGGGATGGTAAAGCAGATTTGAAAAATCATAATAATGATTGCATTAAACTAACTTGCACACAAAAACCTACTTCTTTAGCTTTGCAATGATGAAAAAAAGAAAGGAAAAAAGGAAAATAACATCAGAAATTATGATGCATCAGGTGTCCACTGAGGCTGAAATCTTCTCTGAAAGAAGTGGTAAATCTTCAACTGCTTCAGGTGTTAGTAGCTTTATAAGTAGAGATTGGATTATTTTGTTAAATAGGAGGTGCAGTGACACAGATGCACTTAAATGGCTTCAAAAATCAGAAAGGGCTGGRTATTATCATGTCCAGCAATGCATTTGGATTTGCAAGAGTAGATTGTCTGGCTTATGGTTGAGCTATGTAAAATTAAAAATTCCACAATGTCTATTCAGTGAATCATAGAGGATCCCCGTAGTACTGGGGAGTGACCTATTGAACTGAAAAAAAACTTCAAAAAATGTTTTTCTACCAATGTAATAAAAGTGTTAAATGACATGAAAATAATATTTAAAGTTTAATCTAATTTTGTATCATGAATGAACCTCAACCAAGGGCACTGCTAAAATTTCTCTTGTTTTCAGAGGTGAGGTGGTTCTCAAATAAAAWCACTCTAAAACACTGCTTAGAATACAGTTTACACTGCACATAAAGGATGTAAACATTTGAAACTTCGACTGAAAAAYTGGAATTCTATCATTCTGAAGCTCAACCTTCCTCAAGGAACAGTGGCAGCAAAACAAAGTAAGCAAAAGTAAAACAAAGTAAAAAGAAAGCCTACTGAAAACTTCACAGCAAGAGAGGCTTATGTGACTCCAGTATCTCCAACTGGGCATAGCTGGATAAAAAGCTCACAGATTTCTTAGTGTGCAAGTGGAAAARGATGTGTTTTAATTGTTCTTTTACCAGGCTTCATGCATCCTTTAATGAAAGTAACTGCAGCAAGGATTGCTAGAATTCAATTAGCCACAACAGGTGTATGCCAGAGATCTTCAAACCACAGAGCACAACATGGTCCTTTAGAGTAACTGGCAAATTACCTGCTAATGAATGCTGTCAGGAAAACCCAGCTGGCAGGAATGCCCTGGAAGTGCCAGCATTGCCAAGACTCTATCAGCAGGAAAGTAATGGCAGGTGTAAATGTTAAAAYTGATGGAAGTTAATGAAGGACTCAGTGGCAATGGACCAGATTGCCTTTTCTCCCTGGTAACCCCAGGGAATTCARTGCAATTTCTGCACAATATTATCTGGCAGCCTTGCTAGACAACCTGAGATGGACCTGAATGCTGTTGTTCTCTTGGAACAAAAAGGAAAGAAAACCTTGGTGATGGCAGTGATGAAGTCCAGTGCATCTCCACCCAGGAGAGAATCACATCTACTGTATTTCTGGCTGTAAATGAAGGAAGAGATGAGTTCTAAAATTAGAACAGAATATTGTTGTCTAATGAAAACTCATAGTGTGCAACTTCTAATTTTTTCTTATTTAGAGGAGAGAAGAATGATGGAAAGCCAACAGCATAAGTGATTAGAGATGTCCTGGAAATTGTGAGATACCATATTTACACTTACTATTTTCATACAAATTTTAGTGGCATTTTTTTGTTCTAAAATTTAATATTCTGTGGTTTTGGACCAAGACAAAGATCTCAGATCACTTATACTGGGGAGAGTGATTTTTGCATGGGCAGAYAGTGATAAGAYGAGGAGGAATAGTTTTAAAYTAAAAGAGGAGAGATTTATTTAGACTAGATGCTAGAAAGATYATTAATGTGAGCACGTGAGGCAATGAAGCAGGTTGCCCAGAGAAGCTGTGGATGCCTCATCCATGGAAATGTTCAAGGTCAGGTTGGATGGGRCCCTGAGCAGCCTGGTCTAGTGGGTGAAATYCCTGCCCATGGCAAGGGATAAGGGRGTGGGGMGTGGAGTGGATGGARAGGAWCTTTATAGTCYYTTCTAGGCYAAGCCATTCTATGATTAATATTTTTTTTTTAACAAAAACATTTTTCAGTTTATGAGACAAAACCTTGGATATATCCATCCAGATGGTRCTCATACAAACTGCACATAAAATGTGCTGTTCTTTAAGCTACTCACTGGACTCCTTAAAGACCTAAATAATTTCAGTTTCTGGAGATTGGCCAATGGTATGCTTAACTAAATATAAAAGGAAAGATGTGATTCTAGGAGACAAAATCAAATATAYAAAATATCTTAAATACATCTAATGTGTTAATTTCCTCTATATTCTGATTCTTAATGCTATGAAAGATTGAAAGTTTTGAGCCATATCAGATGACAAATTTAACTTCTTTTCTGCAGAGACTTTGCTTTTCTCAGTGGCAAGCACAGAAAAATAAATTGTTGAGATACCAAAACTGCAGAACCCTCAAAATATTTTAAATGGGTAACAGAAGAGTTTATGCTGTCTTATTTCACTGAATTTTGCACTTTATGCAGAAATTTGGGAAATATTCTGAAAGTCTTTTTGAGAGGATATCAACATTTCTGTATGGAAAGGAAATTGCTATAAGCTTCACAGTTCTGGATATTGAAATGACCCAGGTTATCATATGAAGGTGCTCTTTAACCATTAATCTTTTCTGTAAGGCACAGACTGGGATTTTTTAAACRGCTTTTTCAGCTCATTGAATTCATTAGCAGAAGGCAGTAGACTTCAAGAGGACAAAGAGAGAACTGCTGCTGAGTGCTTTTAAAAATCCAGCTTCTACTCTTGTTTGAAGTAAATAAGTGTTGATTAATCTTCAACTTAACAGATTGGTGATCTGCAGGCAGTTTTATTAAAGACCAGATAGCCCATTTAATTTCTGTGTGGAAAAGCCAATGTGAAGTAAAAATTTTTCAACTGAAACWGAGGCCAAGTATGTCATATTTGTTTGTTGTTCAATTGAGGATACAGAGAGCAATGGCTTTAACTCAAAAGAAAAAGAATAAAAAGTTGACAAATGGGTAGTAATACAGAGATTTAAGACTCATGCAGCTTTTTCATCCTACTGGTATTCAGCCACACTTAGAATATTTGGAAAGATAACTCAAATGACTTTATTTTCTGCATAATGGACTGATTAAATAATGTTGCCAAGATCATTGAAGAATGCAAAGGTATTTTACTGCACAATGGGGAGGAAAAGGCATTCCTTCCGAAACAGATGCATTCCTTCTGAAATAGCCTGATCTTTACAAATCTTTACAAATTCCACTTAACAGCTGGAAAAGCTTTGCAAGGCTAGCATAAAACTGCATGGGATGGGTGTTTTGGTGTTTTCTGGATGACAAGTGCCCACCAAAACTGCTCTATCAGTCAGCTGGGCAGGAAAGAGAAAAATGCAGTGAATAACCCATGACTAGAGAGAAGGACAGGGAGAGATCACAGCAATTACCATCACGGGCAAAACAGGCTCAGCTGGGGGAAATTAGTTTAATTTATTACCAATCAGATCAGAGTAGGATGCTGAGAAGTAATTCAAAATCTTAAAAACACCTCCCCTTTGCTCCATCCTYCTTTCAGACTTTATTCCTAGTTCTCTCTACCTCCCCACTCTCAATGGAACAAGGGGATGGGGAATGAAGACTTCAGTCAGGTCATCATCTGTTGTCTCTCCTGCTCTATCCTTCTCAAAGGGAGGGAAGACTCCTCACACTCTTCCTTTGCTCCARCATGGGGTCTCTCCCATGGCAAATATTCCTCCATGGACTTTTCYAGYGTGGGCCATTTCCACGGGTTTCTGTCCTTCTTSAACTGCTCCAGCGTGGGTCCCTTCCAYGGGGTGCAGTCCTTCAGGCACAGGCTGCTCCAGCGTGGGTCCCACATGGGTKGATAATTCCTGTGAGAAAACCTGGGCTAGCATGGGCTCTTCTATCCACAAGTGTACAAATACTGCCCAGAGCCTGCTCCAGTGTGGGCTTCTCACAAGTTTACAGAATCCTTTGGCCATCCAGCTGCTTCAGTGTGGGGTCTTCCAAASGCTGCATATGGACCTTCAAGACAGGGATATTATCAATGTAAAGACTTTTATTCTGCAAATAAAATCCTTTTCCAAACTTACTGATGACCACTGCAGAGTGAAAACTAGAATTTCTCTTCAGTAAGAGATGCTGGTATTTCTGCAGGGCACAAAAAGGAGATTAGAAAATGATGAGACTTTCTTTTTGATATTTTCTATCAAAACAGAACAGGACTTTCATGAAACAGAACAGTTCATGCTGTCATTTTTAGCTTAATMATATTTCTGCCATCTTCCTAGGGTTTATTTGAAAATATTTATTTTCTATCAGTTTCATCATTAATTTGCATCTTTTCTGCTGCCTTGTTTCCAGAAATGTGGAATTCAGGTGGCTGTTGGAGGCTGTGTCTCTGCTGGTGCCTCTGCAACTGCATGACATGCAGGACATCTGGTCCTGCCAGATCAGAGGTTGAATCATCCTGTGCTTTCTGAGCCAGGGGCCAGAGGAAATGTCAGTGCCTTGAAAAAATAAACCATCACAAGCAAATGCAAATTCAAGTAGTTTAGACTTTATTATTATTT
Source organism: Alauda arvensis (assembly GCA_902810485.1). Lineage (NCBI taxonomy): Eukaryota > Metazoa > Chordata > Aves > Passeriformes > Alaudidae > Alauda > Alauda arvensis. The sequence continues at coordinate 1,011,751 of CADDXX010000218.1, forward strand.
TTTTTTTTTGTAGTGAAAATATCAAAGCTGGAGGAGCGCCAATTGTAAAAGTAGGTCTGGAAGAAATTTCAAAACACTGTGTGACTGAGTAATTTGAGGGTACCAGATTGTTTTCCACAAATTGTGATTCAAGTATTTGTTACAGGRCTGCAACAGCTTAGTCAGCTTCATTTTCAGGTCATGAATGGTGCCCTGTGCTGCTTTGCAGTCACAATACACGCTCATTGGTTTATATGGAGATTTAGATCTGCTCATTGAAGCTTTTAAGAGAAAATGTAGTGATGTTTGAATGGGTCTTATTTCAACTAAAATTTCTGGGTGTCTTCCAAAGTACAATTTTCCCCAATTTAAGCTAGCAGTGCCCCAGTAGATGCATGATAAAAACAGCTGTGTTACTCCACTATATCTAGATTTACTCTAGTAATTACATCGGCCCAATTTCTTTTTTATTAAACTCAAATGGAAAGGAAATAATTAGATCTGATAGCTATCATATAAGAGAGTATGCTGAGGGTGAAGTAATTAAACTGTAATTGTAGTAAATTATGTTTTTCATTAAAATTGTAAGAAATCTGTTAAATGATTAGCTAAAATGTTTAGGGTATTTGAAGTCCATTCAGCCTTCTGATTCTGCAGGCAGATCAGAGGAATTTACAGTCTGTGAAAGTGTGTTTGGAACTGCACTATCTCATGCTATCAATTCCAAATTGTTTCCCAGCTTGTTTGATTTTACCAAATATTGTTCATTATTGATAGTGCTACAAAATGTGTAAGATTGTTTTCCAAAGATGAAATGGAGCTGCTGCACTCTGCAATCTAAAGCCTATCTGGATATTTACAAACAATTTCAGTGGCTCATTTAYCTAGGGAGAATTTTTTTCTTTCTAGAAAGTTAATCCTTTTATCTGTCCTGATTTCAGATCCATCTCCTGCAGAATTGCTATTACAAAGAGATGCTTGTCTACTTTGAGTGGGGATGRTGCTGCACTCTCAGTGACTCTGCAAGTGAGCTGTGACTGTGCCTTACACGGGTCACTGTAGAATATGCCTGAATACCCTGTTTTGGTTTTTTGGCTGGCTTTTTCTTTTTTTTTTTTGCCTGAATACCCTGTTTTGGTTTTTTGGCTGGCTTTTTCTTTTTTTTTTCCTTTTTCTTGCTTGCTTGGTTTCCAAACCCACTGAATTCACAGCATGTTCACTTGACAAAAAAATAACCCAAGTGCTGTGCTTTGAGCACATAATGAATCTCCTGGAGAACATTAAACCACCAGCCTCCAGGTCACTGGAAGTTCTTGTCTACATGAGGTGAACATGTAGAAAGGTAAAAAACCCCCAAAGCTCTCCAGGGGGTTGCATGCATCAGGTAATTTTTTTCTATGAATAATTAAAATCTTTTCTGGTGGTAACAACAGTTACAGGAAAAATGCTGACTCTCTAAGAGCAAGATCTCCACAGCTGCAAAACACAATAGGGGAAGACTTCAAGCATAAGCCCTCCTGGTGCAGTCTGCTGTGGAGAACAGAAAAAGCCACGGCACTGCACAGACCACGTGGAAAGAAAGAAAGAACTGCTTTAGAAAGCATTAGCCTTGGAAAAGAAGTAAAGTTTTTGTCAAGAAGAATTCTAAACAAATTTGGAACAGACATGTCTTAAGGGTAAGCGGAAAGCAACCAAAAAAACTACTTCATTATATGAACATCCAAATACACACCCACTTTCAGAACATCCTAAGAAGCTGTAAGAAGAACTTTTGCACAGACAGGTGCTGCTTGAGAGGGGGTGGGAGGGTGGGTAGGGGCTGGTGTCAAGCCTAAGGTACTACAAGGTCAGGTGCAGGATCAAGGAATGAAGAGATTTTCTGTAATTCAAAGTTCATGATSTAGTTAAGAGGCTGCATTTCTGTCTCACACCCTTGGGTGTGAACTGCTTTGCTGGAAACAGYCATCTGTGTGCCTTCTCCACTTAGCAAAAAACCCCCAAAAAACCAGTTAACTACTGGGCTGCTGAATAGGAGGCACTCTAATGGCACATCTCTRGGGGTTCCTTATTGTACCTCTGAGCTCTGGCCCCATAATTTCTTCTATATTCTTCCAGCATTAAAACTGCTTTATGGATCATGAGAAAAATCAGTACCAGGGGAATGGTAAAATTTACAAACTTTTCTTCTAGAGTCTATGTCTTCTAGAGACTGTTTCTCTAAAATCCCAATTTCAACATTAGTTTGGCTTTTCTAAGGCAGAAAATTGCATGGCATTGCAATCCTGTAAAAGTATTAGGCTTTTGGTGATAGGGAGCCTACTTTTRCCTCTAAGCTTTTCAGAAAGTGAATTTCTTAGTGTGAAACCTCCTAAAMCCAATAATTGTTGCTTTGCAGTAGCAAAAAAATTAATCCTTTTTTTTTTTTCCAGAGGAAAGAAGATAATGCTAAGCCACTGCAGGGTGAAGGTAAAATTGGTTAACAAGAATTCATAGAGAAGAATAATAGCAATGGAGAAAGAGAAAACAACCTTCTTAAAGGATACTTGAGGGTYTGTGTAGTGGGAGGAGGACTGAGGTTTTCCCATTGTATTTTAYAGGTTGTGTGGGAACTTGTCTCCTTTGTTTCTTGGGTCCCAAGAGCTGTCACAGGCACTGGAAGGGTGTGTGTGTACATTTCTGGCTGGCTCCAGAGCCTCTTTCCAGTCTGAAGTGCTAAATGTGGATGCAGTGTACCTGGCACAAGCACCATTTAAATTGGCTGGCTCAATGAACCTGTGTTGACATCATCAGAAAACTGTCAGCCCATTCTGTTTCTTTAACAAACAAAGAGTTGGAAAATAAAACTCAGGCCAATAAAAAATAGGAAAAGTGTTCAAAGAAATTTAAGATCCAGTATCATTATGGAGACACTGAATGAGAGGAAAAAAGTCTGCTCTGTTAAAAGAGCATTTTTCAGGGCAAAGATGGCAGTTTGTTTCAAGCTCCTAATAGTTACATTTAATGTATTTGTTTATATTAATTTATCCCACAACAGTAGAATGTTATTCTCAGTCAAACAAAAGCATTAGATGATGGATACTAACAATTCTTTTGTCAGTGCAAAAGTCTGAAGGGAAAATAAAAACACTTCCTGGGAGAGCTGGGCCAAATTATGGCACAGGGAGATGAAAYAGCAGAACACAAGATATCTGATATTTATGGTGACAGTTTTTGCCTTTTGGGCCTGGCATCATTTTGCAGAAAGTTTAGAGTTGTTTTTCTCCCMTTTTTAAAACTATATTATACTGTGATCAAAGACATTTCAAATTGCTAACCCTCCAAAATTGAAAGCCACTGTAAATGGGTGAAGAAGAATGTGGCATTCTTCTCACATTCTTATAGTWCACTCTRTCATTGTTATTCCTTGRTAAAARTTKAAAATCTTTGAWGAAAAATAGTTTTARGATTTTAAAATAATCCASTGCGTGATAATATAATSACAAATGCATTCCTTTTGAAGAAGYAGTAATTGGARTGATTCTTMTATTTGGGTTTCCATATATTGTRTTATTGTATGAAAAAATTAATTCCAATTACTTTAATTTTTTTTTACCCAAACCCAAATCTGTAAAATAGCTCAAAGGCTTTATAAAAGCCCAGAAAACTGGAAGCATTGGGCAATGGAAAWTTTGATTTTTAGGTTTTCCCTATACAGTAACTAGGATTTCATGCTTGGTCTGATGAATAATTCCCTGCCKTTTAAACACATTTTGGGAAKATTTAACACTCTGAAAAGCCACATACTGTGRAAAAGGGTGTCTTATATTGGTTTAAATGAATAATTTAATATTTTAAATGGACATAAAGAAACACTAACAAAGTTTTCACAYTTTTCATAATGATGAAAAGTTTAATAAGTTGGTGTGGTATTTTCTYTTCTCAGTTTTAAAGTTTCATTATGTTTCTGTTTCTTTATGAAATTTAAATGTCAAAATGACCCAGTGTTACTCCTTCAACAYGATACTTGTAAATTGTTCAAGCAACAGAAAGGGTTTTTGTGAAAAATAGACAAAGATGATCTGTTTCTATGTCAGTGTCAAAATTCAAACTTCCTTCACTAGTGTTAAGTTTTACTGGATGAATCTGACAACCTTTTTACCACTTAATGTAGTGTCACTGAAAACTGGCACATTTTAATTTTTTAAAAAATGTGTGATTTTGTTGAGATTAAACTCATGGAGTMATCTGAATATCTTCCTTTTCCAAATACAACTAGTGCCTGTATTTCTGTGTTAGGCCAATGATTTTGCTGAGAAATACTACAGTAGATGTTTGCTAGTTTTAACTTTTATTAAATTGTAGGTTACTAATATTACCATTTTATGTTGCTARTTCTTAATTTATCTATTCCCATTTCAAATGCCAAAGCATTTTACATATGAAGATTGCTTTCCTTACTCCAGTTTCCTGAATGGAAACACTCAGAATCAGAAATGTGTTACGAATTCAAAATGATCGCACACAGGACCAGTGTGAGACCATTCAAAACACTGTCAGTCCAAGGCTATGCACACAAAATACACTTTAACACATTTGAAAATTCAAGGGCTTTCATTATATAGCCAGGGTTGACAAGATTTTATGCCAGGGTTGTCACTGAACAACACACTRCTTTCAGAATCCAATTCTACAGTCTGAAGTAGTGAGAGTAGAGACTTTCTCAGGTAGTAACCCTTTAAACTTCTCATTTATGCTCTTCAAGTTGAGAAAGGATAACTAATTCAGGTGATTTGGTTTTCAAATATCCTGTACTAGGAACAGGAATTTGGGGAAAATTTGCCAGTAATCCTTACTGGGTTTTTAGGTAAACGAAACTTCTCAAGATTTTTATACCAAAACTCTGGATGCCTTTGATTATTTGAAATCTAATATGWTGGAAAATTGTGGTGGTTTCTTTTTTCTTTTTAATTTCTCCTTCCCCTTTTGTTTCCTCTTCCTTTTCCTATTTTGTTTTTGYTTGTTTGTTTAAAGGGGGAGAAGAAACCTTATGGCATGTATACCACATGTTTCATATATTAGTTTCTTCCTGGAAGTCTTGTCTGTGTCCTCCTCATGTATTTTCTTAAGATCGAGAGGTTTTCTAAGAATTTGGAATAAAAGCAGCATTCTTCCATTTTCAAACTTTTTTCTAAGCAAATATTTTGRACACTTTTGAAGTACCTAAAACTTCTGGAGATCATGTGAAGTTCTTTTCTATCACACCAGAATTTCCTTGCTGTCTTGAGAATGTGTGTTTCTTTTYTTAATTGCTTTCACACAAGAATTTACTGCCTTTGTGAGTAGCCTGGGTCTGTGCCTTTCAGCAATCCTTTTCACTTGGCTTAGGAACAGCATTAATTGCCTCAAAATGAAGGCTTCAATGAGCATTTCGTAACGAGAAACTATTTTTCTGAAAGGCTTAGGGAGGTGGGAGAAAATATCAAAACTTGTTCTTCTCCCAGGAGTGCCTTTTCTTCTCAAACTGCAGGAGTCAGGAGTAATGTCTATGTAAACTATCATGGATAAACATCTGTCTCATGCATGAATATTGCCATGCTGGTGTATGCGACAGAACAAATAAAATGTCCCCAAAGCTCTAAAGTGGTTATTTACAGCACTCCTTTAACAATAAGTTAATCCTTAAGACAAGGGTGTAGTGAACAGCAGTGAACAGCTGGTGCTTCTGGTATTTATTAAAGAACTTCACAATAACTTGGTCTGTCAAGAGCAATCTGATATATACACATCCACAGAGAGGGGTTTGTTCACGTGTCAGGTTACAAGACAGACAACCACCCAGAGAGCAATGCTCACCTATCAGTCAGCTTAAAGATGTCAGAGAGTAACTGACAGAGGATAACTCTTTGTGGGGGAAATTTTAAAAGATGGCTGTAGAAGAGCCCTGGATTATKAAGGGCTTGGAACCTAAACAGATCTCATTAAGTCAGGAGCTTTAATAAACTAGGCAAAATACGTGGGAAGAAGTCTGCTTGGCTCTCTGAGGTGCTATGAACAGTGACTTGATGTGCTTTTCAAACCTAATGCTCTAAGCTAGACAGGCAGGGGGGCTTATTCCTTGTCCTCCTCTGCCCTGGTTGTGAGCCATGTTCCTGGCAGCCCAATGGTATCAGCACAGCTGAGGCCTCAGACCAACCCCTGAGTACAGCATCATGGCCCTTTGCACTGAAAGAGTCTTTGCAAAGATGTGTTTCCATCCACACAGTTATGTCAGCTTCAGAAAAGCTATTGCCTGGATTCTCCTTCACAAAAGTGACTGAACAAATTGCTCCTGAGCAGCTCAGAAATACCTGTTCTGCAAGACACTGTCTGTGATTAGCACATTAGTACATTTGAGTCTTCATAACAAACTAGATGCTCTTTTCCAGTGTCCACACAATACATTATTATTTCTTCACAGTGGTTATAACTCCTTTTTTCAAGGAAATTATGGGTCTGTAGTCACTCCCCCTGCTTCTGTCAAGCCCCTTATAGCACTTGGCCCAGGAAAAAAAGTGGGTCCCTAATCATGTGGTATAGATTAGGTGCAAATGCTGCCTGAATAAGGGCTGTGTGCTTTTACACAATTATGCCAGGGATACCCCCTCCCTCCTGTACTCAAATGTGCCAAGGGGCAGGACACTTCTAATAAGCTAGGATATAGACTGCCTTGTTCTTGCACAGCAGGCTCCTTKCATCTTGTACAAGGGCCAGAGGAGCTAGAAATTGACATCACACTGGACTGGTTTTCTGTGCTGGGACACGAGAATAAGAAACCAGTGCYAACAGAGGGGAATACTATGCTAACCTACCCTCCATTTCTGTTTCCTGAAAAAACACTACTAAAAAATCCCCAACCCTGTACTGAATRAAATGCTTTGGGAACACAGAGTGGTTTGAATTCTTGCTGAAACCCATCTAGACCGTTTCACACTGGGCACTAATGCTCTTGGTTCTTATAAATGAACCTCCAGGGAATGAGAAAAATGTTCTCAGAGAACAAGCTTCAGACTAATTTCTCATCTAGAGCCAAGACTGAGTGATTGAAAGGCTCATTTTCCAGTTTAGATATCTTCAATCCCTAGTGAGTAATTGTGGCTCTAAGTAAATCAAAAAGCACATTATTAATAGGTTAAGTAAAAGCAGAACTCTATAGCTTGTGATATAATATCACAAATGACGTAATTTTGAAGAATTAAAAAATTCTTTATTCTGTAGCTGACAGCTAAAACTTCTTTATCTGTCTTAATGGGAGACAATTAAARCATCTGTCTCCTGTTGCAGAAAATAACCTGCTCAGACAGAAGAAATGGAACAATTTACAGGTTCTTTAATAGTGTTTAATGCTTAAATGGTGTATAATAGGGCTGTGGCTGAAGCAGCTTTGCTGGGAAGGACCTGGGATCCTAGTGGACAGTTGCAGCCAGTTGACCATGAGGCTGCAATGCATCCTTGTGACAATAGCAAGCAGCTTTCTGGGCAGCAGAAGGGGAATAATTTCTAGCAGGWCAGAGGAGGTGATCCTTCCCCCTTATTCAGCACTAGTGAGGAGCAYCTGGAATGCTGGTTCCAGTTCTAGACTCCCCAGCACGTGGGAGACATGGATATACAAGTCAGTCTAGCTAAGGGCCATAGAGATAATGAAGGGTTTGGAACATCTGACWTATGAGGAGAGACTGAAAGATTTGGGACTGCTCAGTCTGGAGAAGAGGAGGCTCAGGGAGAATTTTATCAGTGGGTATAAATATCTGATGTGGGGCTGAAGAAAACAGAGCTGAGCTCTTMGTGGTAGTCACTGAGGGAACAAGAGACAATGAGCACAACTGAAATACAGGAGGTTCTGTCTGAACACACCAAA
>CADDXX010000218.1:1019907-1168081 GCA_902810485.1 Alauda arvensis
AAACTGTTTATCATAGCTTGGCTTGGCCAGGTTGCCAACCAGTTTTACTGTAGAGGTTCACTGCTGTGAATTACATGTTTCTGGAGGGAAGAAGAACATTTTAGGAAGGCAAAGTTCAGMAGAGTGACATTACTTTTATAAGTCCCATATCCTCTTAGAGGATTTAGAAGGATTTTGATCGCAATACTGCAGCTTGAAGCATGTATTGGAGAGGAAGCAGGCAACCTAAAATAAATGGAGATGGAATAATGAGAGGCATACCCCTTGCATTTGCTTTTCTCAGACTCTTCACTCCAAAAGAAGCACATAAATACAATTTAGAGAAGCTCTTACTATGGAAAAAATGATGTCACTTTTCTTCTTGATATTTCTGTATCTTTTAACTTACACCACCTGTTAAATCTGGTTTCTCTTAACTCCAGAGCATGTTATGGAGCCTTCTTCTCTAACATCTGTAAGAGCTTTACTTTAGAGAGTGTTGAAACACACATTTATTGGGAAAATGAGATTCAGACTAGGTAGAATGGCTTATATCCAGTGGTGCAGTGCAGCCTGGTGTGAACATCCTGASAAGTGGTGCAATAGGCCAGAAGCACAATCAAGAAATCCTTCAATACTTTGATTACCAACATTTTTCTTATCSTCCACTCTATCTTGTCTATAAATCARGAGGCCTGAAAAGAAAGAACTTGCTAGATAACTTGTGACTATCATGCATATTATCTACTAMCTAGTGTAATCAGACATCCATTTAAATGTCTTTAAATCATAATACAGTCAGGTGAGCATTTAAATGACTTTGAATTGTGAAAATACTTGYTTTACCTCTGAAACCAGCAGATTCAATAGATTAATTGCAACGYGTAAGCACAATCAAACTGTTAAGAAGCCTTGCCATGTTTCTATTTCATTGTTCAACTGCTCCTCTCAGCTCAGGTACCACAGAGCTTTCACCACACTGCTGCAATCAATATGTTGATGAGGATAAATAAACAKTATAGTGTAAAAATAATCTGCAGTCCCAGTCCCTGCAATGCTTTTAAAGCTTATTGAAGTTCATCACAACAGTTTTTACCTTCAGGTGGCAGTACTTCTGGAGTCAATGGTGAATGTCTTGACTCAATAATTTCAAAGAAAGTATTCAGTTAACACAGTAAATCCACGCAGGAATTCCGTTCATTCCTGGTTCTGTAAGGTAGACAAATTGAACTTTGGTTACTTCCAAGTTTGTTTCCCAAATGGGGAGAGAGACAGAAATGCAATGATCAACCTCCCTTCCTTCTAGTCTTGCAATCAGGTTCATAAAAACCCCAAGATGGTTATAAAGCTTGTGCACACAGTGATTTTTATAACATTTTCTAAGATCACATGTTCATGTCAACATGTTTTTGGAGGTCTTGGTCAAGTCACTCATATTGGCTCTCTAAGGTTGTATTTCTTCAGAAGAATATGATGAAATTGTTCTTCTTCACCCAAAGAGGAGCACTACAAAGGGTCTGTCAAGACCTGCAGGGTGTTCATGATGCATCCAGAGCACTGGGTCCTTCAGAGGCATCATTACCTACCATGGTTCATTGCTCCAGGGTCTGACCAATCAAGCTGCTTTATCTTCTGTCTTTTAGATCACAAGTTTCATTTTCATAAAAACATGCTAAACATCAAGCTCTCTGTATATTTTTTCATAAAACAAAGTAAACTGTGATCCCCAACTTTAATTTTYTATAACAAAGGCCTTTTGGGAACCATCTGCTTTAAATGTATCCTTATCATAAGCATAACACTTGCAAACACAACTCTGAGGAAGCTGTTTTGCACATGCCATTACTTAATGAAAATACAATTACATGACTGACTCGTTTTCTCTGGAAATCATAATAACAATAGAGTCATGCTTGGCTCCTGGAAACTTCCTTGCTGTGAATTCACCTCATTAAATCTGCCTGTTATTTTACTGTCTGGTAGATTTGGTTTGAATCACTCTGGTCACATTAAAGACATTTTGCTGTAACTTTACTGACATGCTTGGTGCTACAGCAGTGAATTTCATTAATTTATTCTCTAAGCAAAGATTATTATTTGTGGAGGAAAACAGAAGGCTGTGGTAAATTCACTGTGAAATTTGCTGGGAAAGTGCTATTCCTCTCATGTGTAACAGTATTTTTTCAAGAGAGTGCATAGGATCATTTTGGGCTTAAGAATTTCACTTTTTTCTCAAATCCTGTTCTTCCCCTCTCTCCTTGCACCTGGTATTCCATGAGTGAGTGAGACACTGGGGATCGTCTCCTACAGATTGTACATACTTTGCTTCCAATGTCATTCCTTGGGGTCTCGTCCAGCCTGTGTGAAATCAGTGATATTACCTGGCTGTGAGCTGGGGCAGAATTTRTCCCAGCATGTGTAAAATGTTATGAAGCATTTTACAATCCTTTTTCCCAAGAATTGCTACACTAAAAATCAATTGGGTTGCCTTCTGTAACCATGTGAATTATTGACTGAAAACAAATGACAGCCACTGAAATCTAGGAAAACCTATTAAAAATTCATCAGTCACTTCYAACCTTTCTTTCCCAGTACATGGGCTGCAGCAAGACCTTGTGCAAGAATATAATAGAAAYGTTATTTCTTAGCTCTCTTATTTGTTTCTGTTTGCCTATAATGTGGTCATCATATTTGAACAAAGAACAAAAGACATTTATAGCAAATAGAAATATACATTCTTTTGGGCATTCCATGCAGGAAGTTTGTTTCATCATACAAAATTAGAGTTATTACAACAGCTTCACCCTCAGTGCTTAGGGGACCATGAAATCCTGCTTTAGTGTCCTTATTTAAAGAATGGAAGAGAAAAAATTATTTCATGTCTTGCTGTAAGGAAGAAAAAAGCAATACTGCTTAGTTTGTAAAGAAGGCCTTTCCTGATATTTCTATCTAAATGCAGATTTTCAGTTTTCATCTCTGTGCAATCTATGTAAGAAATCCCTCAAGATAAAGATGCTGAATGAAATGAATATTTAAATTGAAAAGTTTTTTTCTAGAAGGAAGATAAATTTCTCAAGTAAGTTCTGCATCACTTTAGCAATGACTTGAGTTTTTGTTATCTCTGTGTAGCACTGAAAATRTACAAAAAATGAAACAGGAGAAAAAGGCCAGCCTAGGATTGTGTTTGAAATGTGATTCTTCATTCTTGTTTTGTCTACTTCTGCAAGCACAAAAGCAGAGAACTCCTTCCAGCATTTAAATGAGACAGACTCATTTTCCCTGAGGTTAGTATTGCTTCCAGTTATGAGATAGCTACTATTAGTAACTGTTTAAATTGCTCTTCATTTGTGGAAGGATTTGGAGAGTAGTTTTACTTTTCTACAAGAGAAAAAAATTAAAGACACTTGTAGGGTGTAGGGAACTCAAGCAGGAAGAACAAGTTTCCAATATAGTGGACTTGACACAGTGTTCAGGATGTCTGGAATTGTGCTTTGTGATTGTGGTGAAGGGAGACTTCCTCCAAGAAAAAAAACAAAATAAGCCCATCAGCTAAGTAGAGAATTATTTCATTTTATTGATTGGTGGATTGACCCTGGCTGGCCACCAGGTGCCCACTAAAGCCATTCTCTCTCYTTCCTCCTCATCTAGACAGAGGAGAGAAAACATAATGATGGGCTCAAGGCTTAAGATAAGGACAGGGAGAGATCACTCAGCMGCAGTTACTCAGTTACATCATTCATTATTGTCATGGACAAAACAGACTTAGGGAAATTAGTTTTGTTTATTAGCAATTAAATCAGATTATAGTAATGAGAAATAAACCCAAATCTTAAAAACACCCACCACTAACCACTCTCCTCTTCCTGGGCTCAACTTCACTCTCAATTTCTCTCTCACTTCCATATGAGAGGCATAGGGGAATGGGGAATGGAACTGCAGTCACTTCATCACGTTGCTGCTCCTTCCTCCTCAGGGGCAGAACTCTTCACACTCTTCCTCTGCTCCAGTGTGGGGTCCCTCCCATGGTAGATCATCCTCCACTAATTTATTYCATGTGAGTCCTTCTCACAAGCTGCAGTTCTTCACAAGCTGCTCCATTGTGGGTCCCTTCTGCAAGGTGCTGTCCTTCAAGGACAGGCTGTTCCARYGTGGATYCYCTCTGGGGCCACAAATCCTACCAAGAAACAGCTTCAGTGTGGGCTCCTCTCTCCTTGCAGATTCYRACAGRAGCCTGTTCCAGCACAGGCTYACCATGTGATCACAGCCTTCTTTGGGCATCTCCCTGATTTGGTGCAGGCTCCTTCAGGGGCTGCAGGTGGATCTTTGCTCCCCCATGGAGCTCCATGGGCTACAGGGGCACAGCCRCYTCACCATGGTATCCACCATGAGCTGCAGGGGAAYCTTTGCTCCAGCRCCCRGAGCRCCTCCACCCTCTCCTTCTTCCCTGAACTTGGTGTGTGCAGAACTGTTTCTCCCACTCTTCTCTGGCTGCAATTTGTTTCTGCAAAGTAACTTCTTARATCTTCTATCCCAGAGATACTACCACCATTGCTGATGGGCTCAGCCCTGGCCAGCAGTGGTTCAGTCTCGGAGCTGGCTGGCATTGGCTCTGTTGGACATGGGAGAAGCTTCTGGCAGCTTCTTACCACCACCACCCCTGTGGATCCCTTTTACCAAAACCTCACCATGCAAACCAAATACAAATGCAAAGATATAAAAAGAGATTGACAGTGTTTTGAGAAGGAATTAATAATAATACAAATGTTTCTCTGTTGTTTTAGGATTTCCTGCAATAGCGCTGTAAAATACTTGCAACCCGACAGAAGAGCTGTTTGGTTGGCTTTTGTGCAGTGCCAAGGSCAGGGATCTGGACAGCATCTCAGACAGATTCCATTGAAAAAGTCAAGAGCATGTCCACATCCTAGCAGAATAGTGCCCTGGAGGTAGGGACTGTTGTAAAGCTGGTACGGTTATGGGAAGATGAAAGTGCTACATAAGATCTGCTTTGCTTGCAAAGACAGAATGTTTTTCTTGAAAAAAACCAGCAAATTGCTGAAGGATTAAGCAATTCATTGAGATATGCAGTACTGACATGCACAGATGGTGCAAAATGACAGCTGAAGTTATCACTCTTTTGTAGTGTTTACAACTCTAGTTCTTCCTCTCTGTATTTGAGAATCCAGAGAACACAAACAATGAATAYTAAAAGCTTAAGATGAGACACTAGGGTATTACTTCCACCAAGATTGATTTCCAAGATAAAACCAGGTTTATTTTTTTTCAAGTGAAGGTGAGGTGCTTAAAATTTTCTATGTGAAATTTGCAGGCTATCATCCTAAAGGTTTCATAAGAATTTAGCACTCAGAATAATTTTTCCTTTTGATAAAAGTGCATCCAGTGTCAGTTAACTTAAAAGATTGACATTTCCTCATAGTTTTGCAGTGTTTYCTTGTTTGCTGCTGATGTCTTTGCCTTGGATACTGGGCTGAGAAGAATGACAAAACCTTCTTTTTTCTATAACACCACTGCTTTTCTCAGTCCTACAGGTACTTGGTTTTTCAGGACTAAGGAAAGTTACAAAGCAAGAAGCCACAAAAATATACCTTGAGCCAGAACAAGATGCATCTCACTCYTTCAACATGTGCCATCACTGGTATTACTGATTACATGGGCACTTTCTCKGAGCAGAGTACAGTTTTAAAAATTCAAAGATGAAATATCCTTACCATGGAAATACATATATATTTCTCTTGCTACAGGCATCTCTGTTATTTTTCAATCAATTAGTAGAAGTATCATGCACTCAGAACAAGCTGCTGATGAAAGCATCTGTTTAATTATTAAAAGGAGGTGAGAGTGAAAATCATACATTGTCTAACTTGAGGAATTATCAGCTACTATTTTAAAARAATTAATTTGGAAGTTCCTGGCTTATAGCTGTTACATAAATATCTCAGGCTGAATAGTTTATTAAAGTATGTACATGTGATTAAGAATACAATGCAGACTKCACTCCTGAACATTTGTCATTATGACTGAGTGTTTACAGAGAGGCAGGAGTAGAATGTCATATACTTATGGTGTGAATACATACCTAAAAAAATTCAACATAAAATAAGCACTATTTGGCACAACTGCGTTGTGAAGATGTCCTTAGGTACTATCAACCATACAGATTTTCCTCATCTTAATACACTCACACAGCCCATACTTCACTTTGTTAAAATGAAAAAAACTGAGCTCCAAGCATATGAAAATTATCTCTTAAAGGATCTAAGTGTGCCACTGTTAGCTGACAGATGTTTCCCAGTCTATTTGTAACTGTTCCACAAGGGCTTCTGTGAAGAGATTAAAGACAATGGTTTAGAAGCCTAAAAAATTCAGTCTTCAAAAGWCTTCTTCTGCTGTTCCTAATTAAGGAGTTTCCTGGAGTTTTTGTAACTTTCTCAGTGTTTGACATTTTAGCACCTGCACGTGCACCAATTGTTCTAAGTTTTGAACAACTTGAAATCAGCCTTTACACTCTATCTGGTGTGGATCCAAGCGAGTAAGTGCTCTTTTCCTGAAAGCAGTGTACCAGCAGCTTCCTTGTGTCCATCTCCCAGAGTAAGCCTTGCTGCAGTCACCATGGCAGCCTTGCTGTCCTGTAAAACAGCCTTCCTCCCACCTTTGTCACTCTGCCATGCAGGAGCTCAGTGGGAGAGTTTCTGTCTGAGCTGCAGGCATTCATAGTCATGCTTGCCTCCTTTCAGGGGCACGCCCTTAACCCACTCCTGTGCTCTCTGCTCCAGATCCCTCCACTTGTGCTCTCTCCTTCCTTTCAGTCAGTAAGTTCTGCCCAGAAGATGGCAACACATCAYGTTGGAGAGAAATTGGAACAGAAATATTGTCCTGAGAATTTTTCTGATTTTGTTGCTTACATTGCAGTACGAAAGTTCACGCTTTACRTTAAGACATCCTCAGAATGATATTATCTTGTGCTACTAGAAAGAATAACAKAACCTCCATTGCAAAGGCATATTTTTTTGCAATAATGAATCATAGGAATTCTGAGCTACTACTTGGATGCCTAAAAGTAAGACAAAAAGATCACAGAAATTAGCTATAAAAAGAGTACTGATCACTAGCACCATGCAATTYAAATACTGCTTTGTTCTTCCTGTGTTCCCTGTAGGTTCCCTATATCAATAACTTTCAGTTCTGTAACACCAACATGCATCTGTCCTAAAATTAATGAATGTGCTGATTCCTGTGTGCCCAAGGTATAGAAGCTGTCTTTTATTTTATGACAGAGCATTTAAACTTTACACCACCTCTGTAGCAAAACAAATCATTTCTGCATGAGATTCCTTTACAGAATTGGGTGTCAYGCTGAAATATCAATAGAGCAGTACGTGTGACCTTTGTCGCACACCATTTATTTCATGAAAAAAACCACCCAGCAGCAGATGGCATTTGGATATAAACAGATTTTGAAGTAAAGGGCTTTTGCTTAGTCTGATATACTTAATATATGTAAAGCAATTTTCTTGAGGCAGCACAGTATGGTTCAGAATAACTTGATATTTCAGAAATTTCCAAGTGATAAGCCTCAAATAGATCCCTTGTGAATAAGAGGCAGAATCTTTGCAGAAGCCTTGCAGATATCCTGAGCCACAWAATGAAAGGAAGGAAGGACAGCTGGAGGCTTGAACAAGCACTGGCTGCATAGTCCCCAAATGGGGAAAGATGAGATTTCTGACTTTTAACAGAGGAGCATGCCCCTTATGAACTCTCAAATTTGAACTTGTAGTATTAGTAGAGTGCCCTAGAAGTGGAGAGGATGAAGCTCCATCAAGACAAACTCCAGAAGCATACTGAACCTGTGCCAAAAGTTAGCACTAGAAGTGGTTGGTGATGATGGACACAGGGAGACAACATCAGCTTAAGCAGGCCTGTTGTCACTGCAGGTTTGGTGCTTTCACATGAAGATTTGCCATGTTGTAGAAGCTGCTATGGCTTGTCCAGCCCTTTATCTTATCYTGCTCAACATGGGCAATGACTCTGTACAGGATTATATGGAGCAAATCCAGAGAACTTGTAGTGAGCTCTGGGAGAAAAAATGAGATGCAATGGCTCAGCTGATTTCCTTCTTAATCCTTCAGGTCAAGGAGAAAAGCTCAAATGGAAGCAGATGTACCTTGCTAGTTAACAGGTGGGAGCATTGTCAGTGTTTCAGACACTTTCAGTGTCTTTGCTTTTATGACCATGGTGTTTTATTCAGAAAAGAAACAACTAACTAGTTGTTAGAGGCCATTCAGTACTTGAAGGAGGCTTGCAAGAGATCTGGAGATGGAGTTTTTCCAGGGGCATGCAGTGATAGGACAGGGGCAAATCATCAGACATAAAGAGGACTGATTTAGATTAGCTATTGGGCAGKTATTTTTTCTGTAAGGGTGGTGAAACACTGGAACAAGTTGCCCAGAGAAGCTGGATGCACCACCCCTGGAAGTGTTCAAGGCCAAGCTGGATGGGGCTTTGAGCATCCTGGTCCAGTGGAAGGTGTTCCTGTCCCTGGCAGGTGGGTTGGAACTAGAGGATCTTTAAAGTCCTTTCCAACCCAAACCATTCTATGATTCTACGAAATTAAGAAATGAAGATGAAGGATAAGGTATTCAGCCATAGATCAATAGGCAATAACCAGGGAAACACAGTAGGAGCTAAATCTGGACATCAGGTTAATAACTCCCACATGTCAAAATTTGTTAACTATTATGTTTATATGAACTACCACAATAAAAAGCAAACAAGCAATGGAATTACTCCAAAGCTGCCCAACAAAAAACTATTTGCCTGAAGACCACATCTATGAACAGCATGCTCAAAGCTGCAAAATCTCCCCCAAATTGTCAGAAAAATTCTACATTCTTCTTTGAGTGCAAAGACACTCAGTGTTTTGATATTACTCTCAATGGTCCGAGCCTTCATCATAGAGAAATATGTCATGAAGAGGGTTTTTTTTTCTATTATTGAACTGTCTCACAATAGCTGAAATGGAAAGCTGCCATCAAATAKTTTTTGCAGAGGAATCACTTTTAGGTATATTCTTTTTGCACTTCACACATTTTGGAAAACCTTTCTCAGAGCAAAAAGGATCTTTCATAGGCACTTCATTGCTTCTAGGCCACATGGGTTATTAGTAATGAAATAACCAATRTTACTGAAACAAAGACAAAATAATTTACTCTATTTCATACAGCATGGAATATAATATCACTGCAACAATATCTACTTCAGAGCATTACAGAAAGTTTGAGGTGTGTTTGAGAGTACTRTGACTCAGGAAAAACAAGACAGAGTTGCTAGTCGTTCTCCAACGAGGTGTTGTTAGTAAGTGTCAGCTTTGTCCTATGTTGGAAATTACATTCTTCATTAGAAATAATTGTAAGGAAAACAGTATTGATATCACAATCAGGTTAATCAATTCTCCYCTAAAAGTGGCATGAAAAGAAAATGCACTTTTCTAGTGGAAATTGCCATGCCCTCAGAATTAGTACCTATRGCTCCATCTTTTGGTTTCTGCATTCCAAAATCACTACATTTACATCTGGATGGCAAAAGAAAGAAGACTTATAAATCATACACGCTCATGGACTTAGGCACTTCCTCTTCTCAGGAATGGCAAGTTTTGTAAGCTATTTGAAAGGCACATCAAGTTAATGAAATAACTACCAGTTTTAATTAGCACTCCTGCAAGCTGYAATGCTCTGTTACCTGAAGCTGAGCGACATCAAAAGATAAGAAATTATTTCTTGCCTTTGATGTTTTTTTCTGACCTAGAACACTTCTCCTCTCATCCATGCAATCCTTACTCCCATTTCATAAAGCAATTGAAGGACACTAATGGGCTCAAATCCCTGGCCATGATGTACCTAAAGAGTCATGAACTAAGAAGAATATTTGAATACAACAAATAACAATGTTGTCCTCATGGATTTGGCTTGGTTAATTCTCAAATGATCTGTTATGATGACACATTTTCAACACATTTGGATTCAAAATGGCATGCAAGAGTTTATTAACCCGTCATCTTACTTCCTTTATGGTCATGAGGCTGAAGTCCTTCCTCATCCATGCAGTACAGAATAGTGATGAATTTATGATTCCTGAATAAATGCAGGATTTTCTCAATGAAGCCTAAAAATGTTTAAATTATTTTTTATCCAAAACTGTATGTTAGCTTCATGAATGCGTATTGCATAAAAATATAGCATATATCTTACTAATGCAAAATTTCTGAAAATTCTGAAAAAATATTACCTATGGCTTTAARTTATTCCTGAATTACTAGTATAAAGTACCATTAATTCAGGTTCAGATGGGTTAATTATCTAACAACACACTTCTATGCAAACAAGCTGCAGTGCTTTGTTTCTTGGGTTTCTTGTATTGCTTGCATTYAAGACAATTTAAAACAATAATCTAATGATAAATGAAAGCCTTTTTGTGTCCAATTATTAATAATCTTTATTATCTAATGGATACTTTACAGCAATTATTTTGAAACTCAGTGGGCTTGACCTTGCTTTCATTGAAATCAATGGCAAATCTCTCAGAGTTCAATGGAGTATGACTAGTCTTGCTATGTAATGAGCTATTATTAATGCTTATTTTCCTACCATAATTATATCCTGACACTAAGCATATAGTTTCATGCTAAAAAAAAAAAAAAAAGAAAAGAAAATTAAGAAAAAGGAAATAAGCTCAAAACATCAAAAGGCCCCAGTAAAATATTTTAAAAAATCAGAAATTTTAGCTTCCCCATAAGCATTCTTCCTGRAATATTAATATTTATATTTATATGGCATMGTTAATAAGGTAGAACACAGGCTACCAAACAGGTAACAGGATTAATTACTTTCTGTGGATGATCTACATTTATGCAAACCCTTTAATGAACTCCCTGAGTTATGGAAACTACACCTCAAGGGACAGGAAGACTTAATAAGTTGGCATAAGTTATTAAGGTATTTTCCCCATGAAGAGAATTAATTCACAGTTTCATTTGGAACTTATGCATTCTATTGRTACAATTTACATTTGTATTTAAGTTGTTAATTCTTATCTTTATGGTTATCTGCAGCTGGTTGAGGAGGAGAATAATAAATAGTGGATTTAACTGAAACTTGCATTTTAAATGTGGGTTTACTTRGAGTTTTGTTTCTTAATATCTGCAGTTGCAAAGTACAGAACAATATATAACAATATTCATAAAAGGCTAACTCAGAGCACAGGGAGCTGATACAAGTTGGACACAACCTTTGCATGATGGGTGGACCTATTGCTCTTGGGAATCCTCAAGTTCATTGTTATACTTATTTATTAAAAAGTGCTATGTGTCAATCTCATTAAGTTACAAACATCTTGTTTTACAAATGGTCCTTGGGGAATGTAGACATCTCAGCCAGAATGTTGAGTATTCTTCATGTTATCAAGTACATCTGTGGWGCAGTATCTGGATGGATACCATATATTTTTTCCCCTCTGGTTTAATGAAGGTGGGAAATGTTTTGGTTTCACCTTTATTCCAAAACATGAGTGGAAAGAGTTACTGTACTTATATAAAAATAAATAAAAACATTTTAAAGTTCCTCTTAATAGTAGTTTACACAAATTCAGTGTGATGAAGACAAATTCTCACTGCAAGGCTTGGGAAGTTCATGGCTGTGAATTCCATGCTGGCTGGCAAGATAATGTGTTTTTAACTCACTTGTGTGCTCTACTCTTCCTCAGAAGTACCATGGAGCTTCCTCTCCTCTGATACCACCAGTGTGGGTCAGCCTCACCTGAGTAATGCTAATTACTTTTGGCTAATTAATTTTGGGCAAAATCTTGTACATTGGTTGCTTTTCAACATTTACAAGTATTGTAAAAAATTAGTGCAGATTAGAAGGAGACTGTTCTATTTATGGAGAAAAAAATCTGACTTCATCTTTCCTGTAAGACCCTGTTAGATACTGGAAGGCGGCARTAAACTTTCTGTCGAGAAACTGAACAACTGTCCAAGCTGAACAACTCCAACTCTCAGTCTTTCCTTATAGGAGAGATGTTCCATCCCTCTAAGTATCCTCATGGCCCTCCTCTGGACCCACTCCAAAAGGCCCATTTTTTTTCTGTGCTGAAAATAGCTTCTTCCACCAGAGTTCTATTGCTTTCACTATGACCATTGATTAAATCTTTAAAAAGAAAACAACCCAGCTTTACATACTTGAATGCTGAAGCCAAACATGAGMTATAAAACTGTGGTGTTCTCTCTGTGCTGTTGTCAGGTAGTTACATTAGTGAATAACAGAAAAGCAACTTTATGATGCATTGCACTAATTCAAATCCTTGATGATGGGTTGGAGCAACACATAATCCAAAAAGAGTAATTTTGAAGATCAGTTCCTCAAGAGACAGAAAAGGCTAGAAATAAAGGATCTAAGGTAGTCAATAAATAGAAATTATAAAAATTTTAATATTTTATTTTATATTATATGAATGGAATTTTTGAGGAGTAGTTTGTCTGACCATTAGATGGAAGAAAGAGACTATAAACAAATGAATTGATAAATTGTTCATCAGCCATTAACATTCTTTAATGTGATGGTCTGTGAGGGTCTAAGCTTCAATTATTTTCATCCTTGTTTCTTTAGAGATTTCAACAAAGGTCCTTAAGAGAAGTGGTCCCAAGATTAACTGAGGGGATGTGCTCTGAAATATCTTGCTTTGCCCATTTTAGCACAATCCTCTTTTATGTCACCAGAGAAGATAAACAACAACAATACTTTGCTGGTTTTTTTTTCACTTGTTTTCCTGCCAATATTTTTGTAGGCACTGCAGCTGTTGGTTTAGAGCCCTTGCTGTGTCAATGGCTGGGCCACAATAACTGGACTAATAACTTCTCCACACTTAGTCTCCCTTTTAAAAAAAAAAAATCATAGAATCACAGAATGGGTAAGGTTAGAAGGCACCACAGTGAATCGTCTGACCCAACCTCCCTACCTAATTAGGGTCATCTTAGAGCACATTGCACAGGATTGTGTCTAGATGGTTCTTTCCCTTAGTGAAGGATGAACATATTTCTGTCCTTTGTTAGGTTGTAGAGTTGCATATATTGACTTAAACAGGTAGTAAATGTTTGGACTAATTTTTACAATAAGGTATTTCTGTTCCTCAAGGTCTAGAGGCACTTTTAAAATGAGGAGCTGTAAAGAACACTCTGTTTAGCAGTGTATGCATTAGGAATTGAAGAGAGAACAGATTTTTTTTATGTTAAAAGAACATAAGCAGATGATTAATGCTGTTGAAATAATACTGGCACCATTTTAGCAGGCTGGTTTGTTGACTAAGGGTTATTCAATAAATGGAAGTATGAACCTGGAAGTCATTGTCAAAACAATCTCTTATTCAATCCACTGTGCCACTCAATCATTGTTATGTGTTACACATTATGCACAAAAGCAGAGAACTCGATTCCATGTTGGCCTACCCTCTCCACTGTACCCTAAGCTTCCTTCCCACACGTAAATGAATGGATTTTGAACATGGTAATGCTTATGTCTTTGTAAGTCAGTGTCTGTAGGTAGGTGGTAAGAACTATTTTAGATGGGTTTCTGGTGCTGAAAAAACAAGCCTAAAAACCACCATGTGAAAAACTTCTGAAAACTTCTGATATGGTGGCTCAGTTGAGTACTTCCCATACTCCCTTCATGTCTTAGTCTATCCAACAACAGGTTATTACTAAGTTAATAGATCCAGGACTACTGGAAAGAAGCTACATGAGTCTACCAGGAAAAGGTTTATGGAAAAGTCAGTCTGTCTCCCAGTCTTCACAGAATTTCTCTGAGCACAGAGCAAATAGTATGTTTTCCACTCCAATTCTTTGTGTGAAAAGGAAGAGGGGATCTTTTTCCACATCCTTGCTTCCCATCCTATGCCTTCTCTTGCAGCAGCACACACAGGCTGTCTCCTGGAGCAAATGCATAGCTGAAAGCTCTCATGCAGACAGATTGGCTACACCCAGGATTAAACAAAACATATCTTTGAAGAAGGARGATTTCTAAACCGGTACCTAGGCAGAATGTAGAAGCCTGAAGGAAACCTGAATAAAACTTAGATATGAGCTTGATTCTGGACATATATAACSCTCCTAGCAATAAACCTGGGAATAACAGGTTTGGTGTCCCAAAATTTCTGCTTTCAACCAAGTGTCCTAATTTCAAAGCTACAACAGCCATATCCTTCAGGCAGCCTCTCCTTGTACATCACCATCAGGTCAATATTGCTTTTAACATGCTGGCATATATTCAATAAGAAAACCCAGGAATTCCCTAATGACTTAGCCATGGTGGTGAGYGTGTATTTCTGGAGAGATATGTTTCAACTTCTGCATGTGGAGAGAAGATACAGACTGTAAAAACCTGAGCTTTCACTACAAATGTACAATATTAAAGGTAACTATTTCTGCTTWATAGAAATTAAGCACCGTTTTCAGTCATCTGACTATTAATGCTAAGTGGTCTTCTGTCCTGTGTGAAAAATTCATGTTGCCTGCATTCTTTTCTTCCCCACAGGACAGTAACAGTCCATGCTTAGCAGCTTTAACAGATCCCTCCACACCTTGCTGGTGTCTTGAAATGACTGGGAGCACTTCCTAGGCCCCACAGGGTGCCCATGAGGGTATTGTCCTCCTTTTCATGATGTCTGCATGCTTCACCTCTCAAAACAGTCCTACTTTGGACAGCGGGCCTGTAGTGAAGAAGTGAGATTTAGTTGTAGGACAGTGTAACTGTAGCACCTTGCTCCCAGCTCAGCTCCACTTTTGGGCACAAAATCATCACTGCCCTCAGGATCATTGAGACAATTTCCACCTGTCCTCTCTTCTTTTGAGGACCAGTGTCACAATAGAGATGGACATGGCTCTTGTTTCTTTGTGCAGAATCACTGAATCTTTATTCACAAATCTCATATTTATAGGATATTTGAATCTGGTCATCAATCTATTGAAACTCAGTTTATTGGTTGGTAGTGGCTAGTGTACATGTCTATCAAACTTTTTTCTCTCTAGATAGTTTATGTTTTTTCTTCACTGATTCTCTCAGGATAGACTTCTTACTTTTACAGGTGCAAACAGTTTTCTCACAAGAATAGATTGTTAYGCAAACTGATTCTCATTCTTATAATTCTTTTCTCTTGGGAACTTCTCAGGCTAGTTGTTAGCTTAGCTGAAATAGGAAAGCCTGATTTTACAAGGCCTTTTTTTTATAACATTTTACATATATGTAACAGACCACAATATCTCACCACAACAARAGAGGAGGGAACACTTGGAGCTCAGGACTTGGAACAAAGGCAGACAGAAAAGGACTGGCCCCAAAGATGCTAAATTGTAGAGAACAGGAGTGCAGACTGCCAGTTTTTGGACTCTGTTTGGAAGAGGAAGGGAGATCAAACAGGCTGACACGTCTAATTTGCAGACCTAGTCTGGCTCCATCACTTTCYGAGACTTCTCAGCACATTACTCTTCATGACTCTTGGAGATACTCCAGGAGTATTGTTGATAGATACTATGCTGAATGAATTGTACTTTATTGACATGCATTCCTTGTTGSTGTTTTCCCAGTTAATGAAATATTCAGAGACTGCAAGAGGCATGGTCCACTTCAGAGAAGGAAGGTAGAGGTGGTTGAACTGCTGGAGGTAGAAATTTGAATGAATTGGAAGTGAAACTGGATTAGTTTTTGAAAATGTTAGGTCACGTGTGTTAATGCTTGTGAAAGTTCCTGTTCACACTACAAAAGTCTCTGAGAAGTATGGAAATGGCATTAACAAACTCTGCCAGCCCTTTGAACATTTTAAAGAAGGGATAACAAGATTTTAATGCTTCCATTTCTTTGGTAAAGTGTAGGCAAGATGCAAACTATTGTTATAAATATCTCTGGTGTGAAAGAACCCATACCTTACAGGTGTCTAGGTCAGTGGTGTATAAATCCTACTGYCAGCCCTAAAACCCCCTGCAGGAGCCCAGCTAGATGGAGGTCACTGGCTGCACTCACTCCTCTAGGGGAGGGCACAGGCCGAGCTCTGCGTGCAGTAAGTGCCTACAGGGGATAGGGGAGCTAGTAAGAATAAGGGAATCTCCTCTAAGGAATGAGGGAGACAGGCTCTTAACCACAGTTCCCTTATTGTTGAGAACCAGGGGCTAAAAGCCCTGAGCAACAGTGAACATGACTATTTATAACTTCTGAACAGGGAGTGGGCAACATTTGAAACATCCAGCCAGGGGAGGACAACCAGGGGAGTGACAGCGGCAGACAACCAATGAGTTTAAAATTCTCTGCATACATTAAACAAGGATACAATTATTGCAGAACTTGGAAAGTCCCCTAAGGCATAACTAGGAATTCTTGACAAACAACTGAAGTAACTGAAAAAGCCAACAGTTAGAAATGCCCAAGCCAGCTGTCAATCATGGCAACCATTTTAGACTCTCGGGGCCCATTTTAGAAATTAACAAAATCATATAAAATCATATCTCAAATCCAACCTTAACAGATTGCTGCTGCCAGGGGAGTGTGAGGTTAGTATTGTGGTCACCTCGCGCACCCACAACTTCCCCTTCTTTATTAATAAAGAAAACTTTTGCCCATACCCTGTCGGAACACTTCATGAGGCATGAAATGCTACAAAGAACAACAATGACTCTAATAACGATCAACATCAGCACATTCAAAACTGAAGCAGCCCACCCCTTAAGCCCAACAAAAGACTCCCACCACCCTGGCGGACGTTCTTCTTTCAGCTGATGGATAGAATCCTGGATCACCTCAATACGAGCATGGATGCTGTCTCTCTTTGAGGATAGATTCATACAGCAGAGTCCCTCAAAATCCCGACAGCCATGTCCATGGGTGAGCAGCAGGTAATCTATGGCTGCCCTGTTTTGTAGTGTTGCCTGTCTGGTGGTGTCCTCTTCCTGCAGGAGGTCCGTTAGTACTGAGGATGTTAGATTGGCCTGCTTCTCCATCCAGCACTCCATGTGTTCACACTCCATGTGTTCCAGTTCCCCTAACACTTTCGCAGCTGCCACCCAGGGGAGGAAGATGGAAATTACAATCCTTTTTGACTGGGGCCAGTTCATGACTTCACTAATGCAGTCAGGGCTCAGATTTTTCAGGCTTCTCTTCTTTTTGGCCCCAGGTCCGTGCTTCACTCCCTGGTTGACATTGACGTTTGGGGTGGGGATGGAGAGCTGGGCAAGGGTGCACAGCCCTCCTTGCCAGCGAGACGGGATACCTGCCCACGCCCTATCCCCACAGACAAGAAACACCCCCTTAGGAAGTGTCAATGGGTGGTGAGAGGACACAGATATGATATTTGACGTATAATTACACCAATCAGTTTTGAAGATCTTCTTGTTTGGGCTCACATCTTTCCGCAAGTGGTCTCTCACATGCTCTCTAAATGGCACAGCCTTGGTGTTATCCTTGCGGTAGTAAAAATTTAAACAAAATTCAGCCCTGGAGGACCCCAACAGATCCAATTCCTGGGGCTCCTCTTGCATGTGTGGATAAATCCTTGTCCC
Organism: Alauda arvensis; assembly: GCA_902810485.1. NCBI lineage: Eukaryota > Metazoa > Chordata > Aves > Passeriformes > Alaudidae > Alauda > Alauda arvensis. Next base: position 1,037,492 of record CADDXX010000218.1, read on the forward strand.
CTCGTCCCATGTGTCTGTGGGGTTAGGGCCTTTACCTGCAAAGGGGTAATCTTCTTTCCTGACCGGTAACCCCACCAAACAGGAGGCCAGGGGGTTCTCTGCGCTGCCCATGGACAAGCATAGTTCTGGCTGTTTGAGGGCTTGAGCGAGAGTCACTCACACATTTTGGTGAGGTTGCCTCACAATCCACGCATTGGTGCTGTTGACAAGGGTGAAGATGATCCAGGTCATCAGAAATTGTCCATTCAGGAGGCAGGTCATCATTATCTTCATCATAACCTTTGGACTACGTTGCTCTGGGGTAGGTGCCATTTGGGCTGTTTTCTCAATCTTTTAATAAAACAATAATAATTAAACCCATGTCCAGCCACCTGRCCAAATATAAACTCTTCCACYTCCCTTCCCCTCCCCSTTTTGTATAAACTGAATAGTGGTGAAGTGTGAGAGTGGGGGGAGGATAGACAGGGAGGAACAGTTTTTAATGATTTGACAAAAGTCTTGCTTTAGCGGTTTGCGACTGTGTCACCAGAGTGTTCCTCTGCGACTGCATCATCTTGTCTGGTGCCTTTCATTCTTTTTTCCTTCTCTTCTTCCAGGAGTGTCTGCTGGGTGAGGGGGATCTGTGCTGTGAAGGGCTCTTGGTACAAGAGATTATATTTTGAACTGGTTCTACATAAGGTTTCACGTTTTTGGTGGGGACCCATTTGGGCCCTGCAGGGGTCGGCACATATKCATACCCCTTCCCACAGGCYRCCATYGGGAAAGGACCCCTTAATTGTTGGGATTCAGGGTCCTTAATCAGCACAGGCGGCTTCTCTGCGAGCTTAGCTYGGGCCGAATTAGAGAAGTGCCTTAWCACRGGGGGTCTGGCTCTTGGGCGGAACAATTGAGAAAGTTYGAAATGAACAGAGCCTTACAGAGCCTCTCAACAGGAGGACTGTTCTCTGTACCTCCCTGTTGCTGTTCAAGGACCCTTTTCAGCATCTGGTGGGTCCTCTCTACGAGGCCTGGACTGGCCTGTTGGGGAATGAGGTATGCCTGTGGTGTGCAAAATGCCCCATTGTTGGAAGAATTCTGCCAGTTTGCGACTGATGTATCCGGGGCCATTGTCGGTCTTAATTTCCTCGGGGACTCTGAGGGTGGCAAAGGCTTGCATGAAATGACGTTTCATGTGCTGCGAAGTTTCTCCAGGGTGAGCCAATGCGAAAACTGCCCCAGAGAAAGTGTCGACAGAGACATGAACGTATTTCAGCTGACCGAAGGAGGGTATATGGGCGACATCAGTTTGCCACACCTCGTTAGAGTTGAGTCACTGTGGATTGACCCCCTGCTCAAGGAAGGGCACCTGGGATGCCTGGCAATGCGGACACGTTCCAACAATGGCCCTTGCCTGCTCTCTGGTCAGTTGAAATTGTCGCATGAGAGCAGACGAGTTTTGGTGAAAAAACTCATGAGACAACTTGGCCTGTTGGAATGTGTCTGGAAGGTTACATCGTTGGACAAGCATCGCCAGAGTGTCTGCTCTCGTTTCCCGCTGCRATTGGCCCTGCACATRTAAACACATATTTAACTCCTAAAGAGCAAAATAAACATCTTTAAAATAATAATGAACTAAAAARTTGCTAACAGTGACAAAAGGACCATGTGACTTTGCTAGTTTGTGAATTCCTAAATAATACTCAATAACTCTGCTTCAAGCTACATGCCCCTCAGCAATGACATTATCTATAGAAAGTGACATGGTGCAAAYTGTAACCCTCTCACAATGCTGGCTGCTTAATTGCCTGTATCCATTGTGACAAGTGCTGCCCTGTCAGCATGCTAAGTAATTGAAAATTGTTGTGTGGTGGAAGATCAATACAACTTTAACAAGAGACAAATATGATAGAAAACTAGAGAATAACCAAATTTAGCAATTGTGATTATCTCCTGAAGATATACAGGCATTGATTGGTGTTTCATGGGTTCAACCAATGGGGTTTCAAATGTCCATATTTTGAAAACACTATTTCTTCTGACAGAACCAGATTGGAGAGGTACTTGAACCTGTTGAATTTTTACTTGGAAACCATGTATTGTCTATTTTTAATTAAAATAGCTAATGGTCTGTATCGATTCCTTAAATGTGCTATCCTAGATAAATCATTTGTGTTTATCCTTAGTTATTTCTGCTTAAGCATTTTAAGGCTTCAYTAAATGCTTTCGAAGAGAATATTTGGTAAGGAAAGATCAGCAGAAGTATAATAAATTACTTAGCTTTTCTGGATATTTTAAATGTACACTCAAATACACAGAGATGAGAACCTTTCACTATTTTTACTTGCAAAACAATGAAGGCACCACCGTTCAGCCAGCATACTTCTCAGAAGTCAGACGTGCATAAAAAATGTAAACTCAAAATTAWGCTCTTAAGGTAAATTTATGCCACAGTATCCCCTAGGTTTTGAATTTTATTACTGATTCACCATATTATGAGTTTAAAGAAACATTAAACATCGATTATACACACACACACACACACATTTATACACACATACATATATAATTTTTTTAATTTGCCAAGGATTTACTCTATCTTATAACTTAGAACCTTGTATGATGCACTCAAGTAGCAGCCAGCAGCTACATTTCTTGATGAGTTAAGACTGATGATTTAAAAGGCATTCTGCCCCTCTGGAATTAAAAAGAGGTACTGAAACACATAAGCAGGGTAGGAATTTCAAGGTATGATTGCAAACCAGAGCTCATTTCTGTCACTTATATGTTACAATATGTTGCAAGTTCCTTGTCTTATTTAATTCCAAGATACTTAAAAGTCATGTAAATTGTATTACAACAAATATATTTAGAGAAAATGTAAAAGCAAGACTTTCTAAAAATTACCATAAATATTATTTTCAARAAGGTTTATTATATTTGTTTAACCATCCTGTGGAGGTCTTTCTGTTTAGTTTTGTTTTTCTTCGAGAACACTCAAACCAGTTAACATATTATATGATCATTTTCACAGAGATAATGAAAATAATTTGATTTKCCAAAGACAACACAAGATATCTGAACAAATTCAATATGTGATAATTAAAAACAGTCCATGGAAAAAAATCAGATATATAGCTCATATTTTTTCTCCACAGCAATCATTAAATGGTATCTATTTCTTTCTAATCCAATAGGAAAGACCAGCCTCTTCATTTAAATTTTTGTCTCTTACAGTTCTTGGTATGTACAAAATCCATGTTCTCTTATGTCAAAACAAGCCACCCATCTTTCCAATAGCAAAAACTAACAAAAGACAACATATTTACAATGACCACTGAAAGGATTTATTCTGGCTGATCTTTWAAAAATTGTCTTCCTGGAGACACACTGGAAAACAAAAATTAGGAAAGCAGCACAAATAGACTGGAAGAACAATTGGTCTATGACTACTCCTATCTATCTCAGACTAAACCAACAAAATTAGAGCAGAGATAACTTGTGCATGTCTACCTCTGTCTAGGGAAGATATCACAGAACCTAATCCTGCCTTTATCTGAGTCTAAAACATTGCTTAGACTATCTGTTATTTCCCAGTCCAAAAAAGAACTACAGGGACCCATGTGAGTGTAAGTAACTGATTCTCATGGGCAAAAAATGCAGTATTATGGTGATCATTTACAGCAATTGTAGAAGTGTGGCAGTTCCTCTTCATTAGTCAGGGAACCATGCTTTCATATTTCACAGAGAGTTACAGAGCAGAATTATGTAGTACAAAGGAAGGAAAAGCCTGTTCTTATATATCTTCAGTGCAGTCTAACACATTACTTCGTGAAGGTCAASACCTTTACTTGGAGGCTATTAGCTATAGTGAAGAAACAAGGAGGRAATGCAGTGTAAAAGGAGGGAAGAAGAAAGAATATGGGCCTGGARATACGCCTCTATCCATGAAGGTGTAGTTGTAAAATCAACATAAAGCAGCAGCAGTTGGCTTCTTGGGAGACAGGTTGCACTCCTCACATTTATAGAGTCAGRTTTTTGCAATATGTTATAGTGGTTTGACCTTGGCTGGGTGCCAGGTGCCCACTAAACCTCTCTATCTTTCCCCTCCCTAGTCGGGCAGGGGACAGAATAAAATGGAAAACAACCAGTAGGTTGAGATAAGCCAGYTGACTAAAGCAAAAGGAAAAAACAAATGAAAGTTTGCACGCACATAAACAAAGAGGGAAAAAATAATCTCTACTTCCCAGGATCTGTACTCAAAAAGAGGTTAGAAACTGCAAGGTTTTGGGACATTTTTTACTTCTTTAAATGCTACTCATTGTGCAAATCTATACCCTGAACGGCTATGTGCACTCAATATTACACCAAGGTTTAGGAAAAGGTTTCTGTTTCAAATCTGTATCGTGTGGCTAATTTTTAGGCAAGGAGGAAGAGGAACATGCAAATAATGATCTACAAAATCATATGAAGTGAGCTACTATGAAATCATATGAGTGAACCTAGTTTTGTTGAATGAAATATTTAATTACTACTTCAAGGATCTCAAAGGAACTGATAGAAAGGAAATGTGTTTTGGTTAATGTTCATTAAATCTAATCAACATGAGCTCATGATCTTCTAACTGCAAAGAGATTGAAATTAAAAATTAAAATTCTAATTAAAATTGAAAATTAAAATTCTAATTAAAATAGAAACCTTGTATTTAATTTATTTTCTAAAAAGGAAAGTATCATAATTTTAATTAGGTTGATGACCTGTTGTCATATTTTGAATTGAAATATTGACCAAAACTATATGCCAGTTAATTTCATGACCTCTGCARCTTAGCATGCATTTATTGATTTTCTTTCATCCCACTATTTCTAAATCATTATGAGAATACAATATTTTGGTGTTAGTCTTACTCTGTCACACTTTGAMGTGTTCAGTCAAGCAGTCTGATACAGCATTTTAGGAGAAGAATAGAAGCATAAATTTCTCCTATTTAAATGATCAGAAGTGATAAGAATGACTATTTCTTATCCATAAAAATCAGTTAATGTCATTGACATTGCACTTTTCTGAGTACAAATTTTCTGGATAAAYATCAGGCTGTCTTCTTTCTCTGTGTTTTCTTTCCATTCTACCAGGTTTTATCTGGCCTTTTTTTTGTCTCACTTTCAGATGTCTGAAAAGGGGTTATTTTTCAAAGTGGAAGATTGATACACGTATGAAGAGTTCTTAAGAAGGTAGATTATAGCAGCTGGAAGTTTTCAGTAAAGGTCTAAAAGGATTTTTAATGGTGACTGAATTAGAAAAGATGTCATGAGACTTCTCCAGCAGAGTAACTAATTGTTTGGGAAGTATTTAATGAAATATCTTTTACTCAGTTTCACTGTAGCTTGAATTATAAAGCTTTGAAAAATGAATTCAATTTTCTGGACTGTATCTACATGAAAGACTTATCACATTTAAGAAGTTGTAGCAATAATAAACAGGAATGCAGTGTACAAGATATAAATCACTATGACARACATCCTGTGTAACTAAATCTATTGCACACAGGAATGTGCAGAAARCAAACCACTGCTGAACTTCCCCAGTAAATAGTACAGACTTTAAACATGGCCATTGGAGGCTGGCAATTGACACTTAATTTTAGTCATAACATTAAAATACCATTTTTCTTGCAGCTTTGAAGAAGCTTTCCTAGGTGAAAAAATGTAATAATTTATTCTTASAACTCAATCATTGTCTTTCTTCTCTTTAAATAAAACTTTTATCTGTATTATATCTCTTCTAAAAACATTAATTTCTCTAAGGATTGCACTTTTTTCTGGTTGCTTATCTGGCATTAAGTAATATCCAGCAACCCATACCAATCAAGTTAAAATGTGAGCAAGCATCCCATGGCTGKATTTTAAAGCTATAGGTATTAYAGAACTGTCRTGGTTTGAGGGGGAAATGAAAAGWTGTAGTCCCCAGGAAGTAGTTAGAGAGGTTAGACACGCCTCTGAGAATACAAGGAGTTAAAAGAAGCAAGAGTTTCTGGGGAGCTCTCTCTCTGGTTCCAGCTGCAGGTGAGCACACATCTCTCCCCCCCAGCTCGCAGGGCTGGGGTGGGGGGGAAGATCAAAGAGGGAAGGGTGGAGGTGCTTTCTGTTCCCCTTCTTCTCTACCCCCCCTCCCCCCCCAGGAAGATATCAGTACTTTGGAAGCAGCTGGYAGCGGAGAGGGGAAGCTGGGCAGACAGAGAGGGTGCCAGCTGTGGGGGATGTGCTGATGTGCTGATGTTGTGGCCTGGTTGGGAACTGAGGACTTTTAACTCTTAAGCAGAAAGGAATCTTTTCTAGACATTGATTTTCTCTTGGATGGTAGTTTAAGAGAGAGAGAGACAACCTGGGACTGAAATGTTAAAGGAAGATGAAAAGAATCCCAGATGGGCAGAGATGAAGAGGAGTGGCTTTGAAGCTGGACTTTTCTTGCATAATATTAGCCACAGACGAACCTGGATTTCTCCTGGACTGTGTTTGGGCGGATGCTGTTGGCTTGAGCCAAAAAGGACTGCGGCAGTGACTGCTATGAGAGAGGAGAAGCATGAACAGAGAAGAGAAGGAGAGGGTGTGGTGGAGCCCTCTGTCTTCACGGATGAAGATCTCTGTTCTCAGAACCCTTGGCCCCAGGGGAAAATTGGGCAAATTGAAGTAGTTAAGTTTTTGGTACTTAGCTGAGCATCCGTAAAGAGCCCTGTATGCAGTTTTGGTCCATGGACGGTGGTGAGAGCACCAGACATGGAAAAAGGAGTGTTACCTTGGCATGGTGCCATGGGTGACATGGAAGCACGGGAGAGTAGACCTGTGTATTCCTGACAGGGAAGTCTACGGTGCAAGAGAGACTCCTCTCTCCCTTGCTGAATTGAAGATTGGATTTTTTTAGTAATGTAAAGCAAGTAAAATAGAAGGAATGAGTAAGTGTATAAGCCTGAGTGTGGAAGGGTTGGAAACCGGGGGAAGAGGAGAAAAAATGTTCTGTAGGGTTTTCATTTCTGTTAATCTGTAGTTTAATAAATTTTATTCTGTCTTCAAGGTTTGAGCCTGCTCTGCTCTGTTCTTGATTACATCCCACAGTAGTTGTTAAGAAATGTATATTCATAAGTGCACTGGCATGGTGCRAGAGCCAACCTATGACAAACCTGGGACTGACAAGAAAGGAAGAAATTTGTGAAAAGCTCCWAGCTTTTCTTCCAGCACACTGTTCAGCAGAGACCAAACACAGTTTGAGAAAGCTGGGAAGAAGCATTRCAAGGGGTTCCAATCCTATGACCTTCCTTTCTCTGCTTTTGTCTGAAAAGTACAATAAAGTTCATGATGGTATCCTGAGAAGTTAATTGCAGTTTTCTCTTCCATATAGACCTTCAGCCAAAAAGCTTCTGTAAAGTACTCTACTAATTAGGGATTCAGGAACCTATATCAAGATCTATTGAATTTTCCCAAGCAAAGCATCCTGTATATGCACTAAATCCATAAACCTCACTGAGATAGGGTTTGGCAACACTTCAGAAGTTAATTGGAGATTTTCATATATGTGCAACATATTCTTCATGGTGATTGTCATCTTTATATCTACTAGAGTTTTAACAGCTGATATCAACAACTAGTTTCAAAATATGTATCATTAATAACAATATATTGACTACACAAATAGGTAGAAAAAGGAGCTAGGTCAACTTGTCTAGGTAGCAAATGAAAACAAAAACCCCTAATAATCTCTCTCGTATTTCATATTTATTAATGTAAGCCTCATTCTACTATGTTCTTTCACAAGCCTTTTATTTGCACTTGAAAATTGTTTTCCCTTCAGCTTCCAGTGGTTACCATGGTCATWAAGATGATATTCAGTGAAGATCTCACAAACTCCAGAAACACACATAAACACTTGTTCCCCATAAACACATAGATATCGAAGTCACTGTCATAGTAAAACAACAGGCAAACATGCAGCTGTCACAAATGACTTCCACATTAATTCCCAACATTTTTCAGTGGTGAAAGGAAAGGTAATGATATCTATAACTAATTTTTTTTCTCTAAACTAGTTTAAGCTTTTTGCAGCTTTTCTCAACTTCTGATTGATGTTTTTGCTGACTTTGGTATTGTAACTTCATTTCAGAGTGAAACATTTTATCATAACATGGTTTCCAGCATTACCCCTCAAAGTCTTTTGTAAGTATTTAGTTTTAGACACAAGGTAAAGGCTGTTCCTTCTGAAAAAAAATATGTAGAACGCAGTGGGAAAATGGAAAAGACACAAAATAGATGTAATAAAAGTAAATKAACTACAATAAATTAAATAATACTATTACTGGAAAGGGACACTTGAGCAGAGATACCTGTTGCCAAATACATGTTCATATTTCTGGCTTCATGCCAGATGAGTCTGGCATACTAATTTTGAGAAATCTTGGCACACCCATCTAAAAGCATTAAAATTTTTACCTTAAAGTCTGATCCAGSTCCCTCAACATGGCAACTACATTCAGGAGACAAAGTGATCCCCTAGTCTGTACTGGGAAAGAACATAATCCTAAAGTTCATGATGTTTYAAGAAAACTGTAGCATGCCCCAGAGTAAGGCAGTGCAGCTATACAAAACCACTTAAACTTTTAGCTCTATGATTTACATCTTTGTAGCTCAGTCAAACAAAAGTAAGCTTTTTAATCAGGATAGGAAAGTACAATCAAACATTTTTACAAATTTCAGAAAGATAACCTTCTCCTCTTTCTCCTCCAATATGTTGTCACAGAGGCATTASCACCATTTCTAAAYTGACTGGTGRCACATCTTTGGCAGCACCAGCAATTGGTTCTGCCAGACACAGAGCTGGCATGTTCCCATAGAAGCCACTCCTGTGGCTCACAGAAGCCACTCCCCCCATCAAAGCTTGGCCATATAAATGGAATATATTCATGCAGACAAGAAAGTGCATTTTCCAGTTCCTCTCTTAAAAACCTGTGACCTACTTTTAAAATTCCATTTTCTTCAAATTCACCAATCTGTGAATGTCAAAGGCAGTGGAAAATCTTCCTCTCCTTACTTAACAGGGGTGTCTTTGAAGGAAAAATTTAAAGGTGTGTTAGATTTTGMGTGAAGGGAATCAAAAAGCTGATAGGAAGACATAAAATAGAATTCCCCTCTAAAAGATCCAGCTCACATCATTTGGCTTGATGTGAGAAACACTCTGTGAAGTTCTATAACTTGAGCTCTCCCATAACTCACACCAGATGATCGTGAGAGTCCCTTTTATTCCCAAACAAGTATGGATTTATTGTCACTATAATAAGTCCTCTTCACACTACTTAGGCAGTGTAAAGTGCCTTTTAAGWGTGCATAAATTACATTTACTCTCACTTAAAGAACACTTTATTCTGCCACAACTGTGTTAAAGACCTGTGATTGATGTCAAAATCAGCCCTTAAGTATTCGAGTTCTAGGTTCATRGATTTAAGATCCAGGAGGTACTGATAATGTCCCCAGTCTCATGTCCCACACAATGTGGAACATAGAATTTAATTAAAMTAATTTCTCATTCAGATTTGAATAGGTGAATAATTTATACTTCAAAGACAMATCTCAAGCTGAGACTTACTGAGATCAAGTGAGTTCATCATAGTTCCATGGAGTTGTTGCAGCAACAGCCTGCCTAGAAACCCTAACCTTAATTTCCAGCTGAATTTATCCAGTGTCCACTCATAACCAGAGAATTACATTATACATTGTCTGCTAAATGAAAGAGCTCCKCACCATCAAAAACCTCTCTACAACCTCTCTGCACAGATAACTGTCAAATCCCTTCTTAAATGTCCCTTTGGTAAGTCAAATGGATTGTGCAGGTATAATACACAGTTCAGAATTCCAAGGTGTTGAACAATTTGTTTAAACACTTCTTGATTTTCAACATCAGTTAATAAGGYAACCACAACAGAAATGTCTGTCCAAATAATATTAATCTCTTCTACACTTCCTGAATCTACTCTGCCTAACTTTTGGATTCCAGCACTGTTTTAATCAATATTTAACAAAATTCAAACCTTAATGGACAGAAAATGTGAAATGTGAAAAAATTGCAATATTCTCTGTTCAAAGCAYCCTGCTCTTTGTTGTAATACCCATTCCAAGAACAGAAAAGATCATCCTGCAAAACACTTCCCAAGTGCTTRATTCCACTCTCAGGAGACTCATCTGGTGTTCTTCCAAGAGAAGATTTAGTAGTAACTCTTTTTTTTTTCTTTATTTTTTTAATTTATATTTTGCATGAGACAATTATTACCCCAATTATAGCCTTTCTGTCAYAGAAACATCAAAAGGCAATCTATATTTAACCTATCCAGCACAGACAAAATGCTTAGTAAGGATATGTGCTTCCATGTTCTGAGCAAGCGATTGGTTTTCACACCTCAGATCACAGTTCAGAAATGTTGAAAAAATTATTCTGCTCTGTACCATTGGGAGTGTTAGAAAAGTCCTTGAAGGATTCATTTTTACTTAGTCTAAGTGAAAAAGACAAGGTGGTACCAGGTAGGGCAAATGAAACAGCCAAGGTGAAAGAAACAATTAAGCAAGTGAAATTTCTTAAATCCCWGAGCAAGGCAGCAAAATTCTGCTGGCACTGCTGTTTTTTTAAATAAGTTTGCTCTCTGTTTCCATGTCCTGCACATATCCACAAGAACAATACCAGTATCACTTATCTGCAGTCTGTGCTAGAGACATCAGCCACTCCAACACATCAATGAAAGAAGGAATTCGATGAAGTGCATTGCACAAAGACCAACTGCMGTATTACAGCATAAATCTACATGTTTTTACTGGAGTGCTGGTGGCAAATCAGGCAGTAACAATCCTCAATTATAAAATGTTTTTGGGAAACACTGATTTCACATTGTTCATCGCCATCTGTCAGAGTTGCAGTGGATATCATCAAAAGCAGCTGCTGTCTTTTCCATTTCAGGCTCAAAGTATATTAAGAAATCTAAAGATGTGCATTGTCTTGGCACTGAAAGTGAGGAATTTAACTTGTGCATTTGATACTTAAGTTTTCCAACCATTCCATGCACAGTGTTAAAGCATAAGTGCTGTCTTCTCCAAGTTACACCACCAATGAAAATTTATTATTACATACAGAGAGGCTGAGAAAATTGAGAACATTTTCAAATGAAAACATATGTCTTTATTTGCTGACACACTCTGATGATTTGAAATATTCTGAGTGTTGGTAATAGCTTGCTGTATTTTTTCTTACTGTCATTTAAAGCTATAAAGCACCATCTAAATAAGCTTATATTCCTTCTACCTCTTGGTCCTCATTTTCATTACACCATCAAGGTTTGAAGGAATGCTTTATATTCCTTTAGGAATGTCTTTGCARCCAGGAGTAATTGTATTTTATCGTTCTGATAAGAGAATTACAATGTGATTTTTCTCTTTTGCTAGAGGAAAACAAGATGGAAAGAAGAGAGTTAGTATTCATTAAGAACTACAAAGGGATGTTGTAGTTGCAATTTTCCATCTAAGATTAACTCCATCCCCACAGCRTTTCTGAACAATGAAACTTGGGACACTGCTCCAAACGGATCCAATTCAAGTTTTGAAGCAACTTTGCACAAAAAAATTAATAAAKGTTCTGCACTTCATTCAGCAGATTTTAATTTAGTGTCTGGGTTTTCCTGTGACTTTTTTTGTGTGAGAAAAATCTTCCTCAGACACCACTGTGATGCTTATCTAAGCATAAGATTTTTCTAGATGTTGAGAGGAATTGGCAAAGAAAGGACAAGGCCCAGGARCAATGTCTATATTAGGCCAAAATAAAAATACAAAGAAAAAAAATAGAAAGATAAAGCTACTGAGGAAAAGCAAGAACTTTATGTAGATTGCTATGAAACCTGAATTGCCCAAGCTTTCTCTGTTATTTACTCCTTATTATTTGTTTTCAGAAATATTTCAACTAAAGCATTTTTAGCAGTATGCCAGACCTCTCCAGAGCACTAACCCTGCTGAGACATATTGCTCACTGGCTACAGATGTTCTGCTGCACACCAGGCACAGCAATATCCTGCATGTTTTCATTGCTGGAAGATTGTGCTCTTACCAGGCAACGTTAATTAAAAGATGCTCTTTGAACACCATAAGGATATTGGAAAGTCATAGACAAAGTGGGGAACATAAAAAAAGGCTTTTTCATTTCTTTCTCCATGAAAATTGAATTTRCACAGGAAAATCCATGGGGGAATCCTGTTACAGACCATTATTTTTAAATATTGCTTTTCCTCCAGTTTGTACAACCCAGTGGCAGTACACAGTACAGTCTAATTGAAATTTATACTTAAGGAACAGGAYAATTTCCTTCTCTTTGATGGTTTGTGCTGGTCACAGAGAACTCTACAATAACCCAGGTAAGACTGGTGTAGGCATTTGGAAGCTAGGAAAACAACCTGAKCCACAGCTACAGGTGGCTGTTTATTCTTTTAGTCTAAATTTTACAGTGAAGAAACAAGTATTGCTGTGCACAGAAAAGGAAATTAATTCGCCCTGACTTTGGTGCAACTTGACATTCATGTTTCTGGGTACATTAAAGTGACCACTTACCTGGGGACCAAGGAAGAACAAAGATTTTTAAAAAGTGATGCAAACAAGTCTGCAGTTATTATTACTTTTTACTTTGTAGGGCTATGTTCTTACAGCCTTTCATAGCTGCCAGGCTAATGATTTGCAAACCTGATTRGATGTGGAAGATAACTTATCTATTTTTAAATCACTGTACAGAAAAAGTAGTTAAATGYTATTTGGATCTTCTGAGTAAATCTTAATCCTGATACAGCAATAGATGCTCACAGGCAGTCTCTGATTTTGCAATGTTTGCAATGATCATTTATTCTGYGGACCAGAATGCATCTAGCTTTCTCTCACTCACTTCTCACATTACACCAGAGAAGCACTGACAGCAGTCCACCTGCCATGTCTGAGATGCTTTCAAYAAGACAAGAGCACGGAAAATAACCAAGGAGAAACATTCAAGSAATGCAAGTCCCAAATATTAACTATTAAAAAAAAATCATTGAAATTTACACCATCACATATTGAAATACTTTATTAAACTCTTTTCTCTTTCTATTTATCTAGTTAGTAGATTTTTTCCTGTGACAGAAATAGCCTCAAAAAGTCTTTGTATTCCACAGTTAGATAAATGGAGAAAAAAATGTGTGGGCAGCATGTAGACTCAAGGGASATGGACATTAGAAATGAATACAGGGAAGCCTCTCTGCTTTCTGCAGTATCTCCTTTTTCCCAGCTTCATGATGGTATCAACAATACAGAGAAAAAAAGATTCAAATTGTGCAGAGAAGACAGGGGATTCAATTGCAGATTACCTGCATAGGCAGCAGGAAACACAAAGCAAATTGTTTTATTCTTTCACTCCCAAATCACTGAGCAGGCATGCTATYAAGTCTCTTTTTTACTAGTTTCAACTTACACAGTAAGAGGTGTGATTATTATGGATGAGTATGATCATTATGATGGTAATAATAACAATAACAATAATGATGATAATAATTGTGACATAAAAATAGAAAAAAAAGAGAAAAGTACAAGTTAAAATTTTAGCTCATCACTTGCCTGAAGGCCCTCATCTTACCCACTGCAACTGTCAGCCCCCATAATGGATAGTCCTATATTAATAGCACAGTAAGGGCATTAAAATGTAAATACCCTTTKGAATTTTTAAGTATTTTGATAAAAAATCTGAAGTGAAATGACAATGACAGTTCTGTTGGAATCCAAATGTCTTTTCTGTGAATGTAAACACTTGTTGAAGTACAGACAAGAGCACAGTATTTTCCATTAAGATCTCCAAAGCATAAGGACTGGTTTCTCTTTGCCAATTTTTCCCAAGCCTTTTCAGTGATTCAAAGATCTCAAGAGTTATGTTGTTTTTATTTTAAAACCTGCCTCTACATACCTATCCCTATCAACACATATCCAGGTAAGTCTCTAAACTGATTTATTGCAGTGAAAATACYGTGTATGTTGTGTAAAGCTAAGGCYAAACAGGAAACCAAATGACACTAACACTTTTAATAAAGCTGAACATTAAGTTGAAAATATTCATGCCCTAACAGAAGGTGCTGAGGGCTAAGCATGTATTCAGAAGTTTCTGGGAGCATTCTTTGTCAAGAAGTGCCACTCAGCTCTCTGTCAATTCGTTGGTATGTCCCACTTCCACTTTCCAAAAATAAAAAATATGCTTTTGGAGGACRGTTTCCAAACCTTCCCTCTTCACTTTGCTCTCTGTGTGTTTGCTGTCCTCAAAAAACAGTTATCCTCCAAGCAGGAAGTGCTGAGGTCTGCAAGACTTAATAGTGGTGTTCATTCACTTAGAAGAAGGGATGGCCCCCAAAGTCGTATTCACTGAGAGTGGAATGGCAGCACAATCTYTTWGTATTGGGCTCCCACATTCACAAAYGTTGTGCCTGTTGATGTCCATCYCACAGACAATGCAATTTCCACCTTCCACCACTTCTGAGCTCATCTGCTGCATCCAGAACATCAGCTGTAGTAGGGGAAGACTGTCAGAATCTCATGGCCCTTGTCTTTTTCCCTAAGGAAAGGACAGTCAGGAGGAGCAGCATCTGTTCCTCCAGAGCACCTCTACGGAGCACTAACCTGGGTGCAGAAGTGAGGCTGTAATTCCTTCCAGCTCTGTGTACCATGGCTGTGCTTGGGACAGCAAACTTGGCTAAATCTAGTATAAATTAATGCATTAAAGAGGACATAGATCCTTCTCACAAAATGCCTTGTGCTCTGATTACTGTTAGTACTGTTACACTGTACCACTTGCTAAGGTAGACATAGACTAACTTAAGGAACTAGTCATTTCCCCTCAGAGGGGGGAGGCAAGTCACTGGAAAATTGTGCCTGTCTAAGCATTATACTGTCCTCTGTGGAGGCCATGGCATCAACTGAGCTCCTAAAACAGGTATCACAGTCTGGTCTGTGTGAGGTGCTACAAAACTAGGGTTTGCTGGGAAAACTCAAAAAGTGGATTGAGAGTGACTTGAAAGCCTATGAAGGTGTTCATCTTGCAGAGTGATGAGGCACTCCAAGACATTTTTAATTTTTTTTTTTTAAACCAGAGTCTGTCCTTCTTGAGTTGCAATGAGGAAGTGTTTGCCAGGTCAGCAGTCACAAGGTGGTAAAACCAGATTAATTCTCCTTACAACAGTAATGGACATTTTAAGAGATCCCCTGCAGTCCATTTTTATTAACAACATAGCCAACACAAGGGATATAGATCACATCTAATATGACTTTGAAGTCACAAGTGGCTGCAGCTGAGTCTCTGCTAYAAGCACTGAAAATGGAAAATGTGACTTCTTTTAAAAAATGTAGAAGTTTTCATTAAGTATCTAAGATAGAAGTGAGACCTTTTCATGCTGTGTAGCTGAACTCCTAGTGAGAGTTTTTGCATCTCACCACTCTTATCCAGAATCTGTGTAGCCCCTGCCAAGGAGTCTTCATCTCTGTCATGGTTCCTGCTCCTTGACTCTGCCCCCAAATCTGGCAGTATCGTACCCAAATAAGCAATATAGGGAAAAAATAGCTCTTTCTATTTTTTGTTGCAAGAGAAGTTTCCTGTGTGCTTATTGTACTACCTGATCTTCTGCTGGAGTTGGGATACTGCTAATAGTGAGGAAGTTTTATTAACCTCAGATCACAAATCTTAGCAATAACCAATTTATTCCTGCCTGTGCTTGGAGACCACTGGATCTCTAAGCCACAAGTCAGTACAGAATTGAGTGTAGCTGTCAAGAAACTCTTGGGGGTTTATAAATTATTGCATGGAGGATTAGGTGGTTTCAATTCTATGCTCACTGCAGCTGGGTTGGCAAAATYCTCTCTAAACCCCAAACTTTGAAGCAAGACTGTAAGCAGTGGTTTTGTGCCAGATAACACAAGCTTACWTTGTAAGTAAAAATCTGGCACTTGGAGCATTAGAACTCCAAAGTCTAGAAATTAGGTAGGCTCAAAGAATAATAAATGACAGTATTATGCAATATATAGAGCAGAGTGCACTGACAAGGACATATCATACAATTAGAGAGGCTAAAAAATTTGTCTCTTCCATTCCAAACCAGAACTTAACTACACCTTAGTTAATACTGGTGGAAGAAGATGTTTACTCAGCTTACTCTTTAAGAACTTGATTGGTGGATTCAAGTAAATGTCAGCAAGTCCAGTTATGGAGAAAAGTATGCATTTGTACTGATACTCATCCAGGCAAAAAGTAATCCATAGGCATCCTTTCTTTGAACAGTGTAAATGAGTTACTGAATTAATTAAGGTATCAGCAAGGAAATTAAAACATTTAAAAGATTAGATTTTAGAGGGGACTGTCCAGCAGAAATTACTCCTTACCCCAGCAGACTGTCTTTCAGGAGAAAGAGGAGCAACAGAGAAATTTCTCCCCCCTTGCCCAGTGTGACAGATGAACATTCTTACCTTACAACGGATTCATGCAGGAAAGATTTTGCAAATATAAAAGCTGCCTTTATATTTTTAAATAGCTCATATTGCCATGCATTGGCATTGAAGTTTTGAGAATTGGGGTTTTGAGAMTTTCTCTAATCCTCTGGAGAGGCTTTTTAGCTGCTTTTAACTTTTATGGATATTGTTATTGTTCTAATCATTCCCTCAKAAATGCTTAGAAGAGGAGAAAATCTTTTGAGAACATTCTAATAGTTTGAGATTCAATATATTTTTTAATTAGGACTGTGGGCACTAGGGCAGCTTAAACAAACTTGAGAATCAGAAAAAAGTCCAGAGGGCTTTGCTAAAATATCCTGGAAAATCTTAAACATGAGAAATCATCACCAGTGTTTAAAAGTTGTTCCACATGAAAATATCTTTGACAATAAATGATGAGAAAGACTGAATCTCAGGCATAACTCRAAAGTTCTGCAATCAGAAAGTAACATATGCTGTTTCTGGAAGAACAATGAATTAATTTATGCACTGTTTATGGTAATTAGAATATTTCTCACTTTGTTTACTGGGTGTTATAAAAACACTTACCTGAACAAGTACAAATTACTATCAGTGACTCCTAAACACATAGAAATYATCATATAAAATAAAATCTGATGTCTTCTGAAACCAGAACTTTGAAACACCTGGGATAAGTACCAGAGGCATATTTTTGGTAGGTGTAGATCTAACTAGAACATTTATGATTCAAAAAAGTGCATAAAGGTGTTTCATTTCTTCAGRTTGCATTTAGTTACCAAAATGCCAATCAAAGGTTAAGTATTGGCAGAACAGATTTTTACAGATGGAATTGAATTTTATTATTGATATAACTGAGAGTAGAATATGACCTGTCAATATTCATAAATCAAAACCCCTTTAATAAAAAAGCTGCTCAGCACAAATAAAGAGAAAAGTCTACGTGTAAACCAATCTATTACCTAYATAAAAATCACTAACTGGCCTCAATGAGTAAGAATAAAACTGATGGGATTTACTGTATCAGGTTGATTCCACATTGTCAGCACCCTGGTGTCTAAATGCTGCCAGGCTCAGCTTTTCTGTTCCTCTCCCCCAGGTTTGAATTTGCAACCAATCTTTCCTTAAGTGCTGCCTCAGAAGTTCCCAAGAGACTTCTGTTGGCAGTGCTGAAGTTGAGAAGGTTTGACCTGCACACCAAGAAYCACAGATATGTTTTTAGCTTTTCAAAAATAATTTTTTACTAGAGTGTGATCCTTCCTGTGGCATCCAGAGGAAATTTCAAGCTGTATWAATGTGCTGACAAATATTGTTTATTACTGTTTATTTAAATCCTGGATTTTGTTAGATTACCATTCTTTTAAAATACATAGAGTGAATGCCTAKGGTATTGAACACAATACATCACCTGAATCTTTACTTTCAGTTGAAAAATATCCAGAACAGCAGGTAGAAAAAAATTTGCTCATCAGAGAAACTTTCCTATGGCCTTTTGTGCAGTACAACAAGATGTTTCAGTGTTATCTTGCAGCCAACTAATGAAAAAATATATGAGTGTTCTTGGTCAATTCAAGCATTTAAATCAATTACAATGATTATTAACACATTGYATCCAATGTGCCTCTGTGAAATGTGGTTTCTAGTATCTGTAATAACAGGCAGGATGGTGACACCCCCTTTTACTGCCCAAAGGAGAGGAAAAAGCCCAAGCAGGACTCTCATGTGTGACAATTGATTAGTTCCATTGCATTTCTCTTATTGAGAAGTGTTTTGACTAACATATAATTCAATTGAATTGTTTGTACTGAGGTCTACTGCCTGAAAGCAACAAGGATATGTAAATGTTTTTGAAGTTTAATTAAAATGGGATTTAATATAGTATTTTCACAGTTGCATATTAAGAAGTATGGGAAACCACACAAACAGATGAACTTGAGGAAAAAAAATATGGCCAATTATTTTGGTAGTCATACTAAAATAACTAGCATTCAAGAATATACCTAGAAATAAATTGTGCCTTTATTGCTTTTCAAATGGTACCATCAACTTTGCATATAGATTAAAATATATATTCTATGAAAGTACTGATGTAAGGAAAAAATCAATCTATTTCGAATTAATATTCTGTGACTGAAACATACAACCTTATTGCTCCTTCAGACTGTGAAAATAGATATCTGTTGAACTATAACATTATCTTTATAAACCTCCATTTGCCACAGGAAATATTTTAGGCCAGACATAGATCTAAAGTTGTTTTGGAAGAGGGGAATGTATTCTATATTTTCAGTGTGTCTACAGCTAGATCATATTGGAAGAAGTTAGAACTCATCCCAATGGTGTRTTATGGATAGAAAGCACAATCATTGTAAGGGCTTTTACCATAAGAACTTAGGAGAAACTAATGGGTTTTTTTAATCTGCCCATTGAAGAACTCCCTCAGAAAAAAAATTCATAAGTGACACAAGGAGTTGGTCTCTGACTCTTGTCCCTTGCAACTCAACACATTCCGTGATTCTGTAATGCTCAGAAATGAAAAGAACAAACTCTTGAATGARTTTGACAGAACAGTGTAGACTAGAAAATGTGGTGGGAATCAATCACATATTTTTTTGGAAGACAGTGGGGATATGTTTAGAGCATTACAGTTGGTCTATTAGTTTGTGTCTAACTCCTTCACTAATGACATGTTGCTTCTATTTTGTTTTAGTAATTAATACATTGGAGCTTCTTAGTACTCCTGTGATTTCTGACACCCATCTTTGTTATTTACAGCAGATAAGTAGGTAARACTCAAATCCTTTGGAACACAAACTAGGCATATGTTTGGTTCTGTAACATATTTTCCAGWATTTCATCTATTTTCTGCTGGTTTTGGAATTTTAAAAAGAAAACCCCCCACAGGAATGGATAGTAATTGACCTAAGATTTTCTTCTTAGGAGTTAAAATATATGTGCAGACGGATTAGAGCAAATCTGAGTATAAAAAATCTTTCTCTCAAAATTGTTTGCACTTGTTTTAATTATGTTGAGCTAGCAAACATCTTATTTCAGTGTAGAGTTAATTCCAATGTATTGTTCCAATGTCCCACAGCATTGAAGCAGGTGTACGGAGTGTGATTTCCTCAGACAAGTCGTAGCCATGTGGTGCTGGGTTCAGGCGTTGTTACAAGAAGTTTTGTCTATGACTATCCCACGTTTTTGGACCTAAAACTACTGATAAGCAGCCCACTGCTCTCATATTGTTATAAAAGTTATACCTGCAATTAAAGTTCATTTTGAAACAAGGAAAAGTCAGAAAATATGCGTGCATCCCTTGACGACAGTCAGCCATGGCTATTTCCTCCTTGCCCTACATGGAGCCCAAAGCCATGGAAGCCAATAGCAGAGGTTAGTTAGGCTAGATCTGGTATGTGAATGGAAGTCACCTACAAAGGAACCTTTTATTCTCTCTTTTAACTTCCAGAGTCTTAAGGCAGTCTAACTCTGCTTTGCAGGGGAAGGAGCTCACATTTGAAAGTGCTGGACTCAGATATGCAGAAAAAGGACCTCAACTTTCAGTCAAGTACTTTCTTAGAAGTGACTTAAAATGTTTAAATAAAGGATTTGTTTTGCTAGAGGTGTAATATGAACAGTACAAAACATTCCCAGTGAARACTGATGAAAGGAGGAGGWGGACAAGGAGGGAATGTCACCCTCTATGCCAGTAACCAGCATGACGCTTCACCTGGAACTGGACAAGGAGCTGATTAAAATGTTATGGGATTAAGRGTTTATCAATGGGAGGGAATATTGCAGTAAGGGTAATGGCATCCCTGCCATGGCAAGTGGGTTGAAAAAAGATCTTTAAGGTCCCTTCCAACAAAAACATTCTATGAYTCTATGACCTAATTTAAAGAAGAGGAAACTAATATAATTCTTCAAGCCTCTCTTGKTTCATGGATCAGCTTTAGTCCAGAGTCGTGTCTAGACTTCTAATGCTCAGATTTCTGCTCTGAAACAGACTCATATTCCTTTTCAGTAAGAATAAAACTCCACTGTCATCCTGAAACAAAAAGATAAGAACTTTCMATTTTTCTCAGCATTTGGACAAAAAACTGACGAAGTTTTATGCTGACTACTTGGCATTTCTGATATACAGCTTAAGGAGTCTCTTTCCCAGACTTTTGAGCAGTGCTAGCAAATACCAATAGCTAAGGCATACTTAAAAGTGGCTTACAGACATTCAATAATTTTAGGGGATTTACTTTTAATACCAAGAGAAGAATGAAGTTTTTTTCTGGCACGAAAGAACTCAAAAGAGTTCCTGCTCCATTCACCTCCTAATTGCCAAATGGTTAGGTTTTGTTTGTATCATGATTTCACCCAAGAACCCCAATCAGGCCTTCACTCTTGTTGTGTCACAAACAAYGTTAACAGGCAAGAATAAATGGCATGAAAACAATTATTTTAGTCTACATTTAAGTTACAACACAGCTCTGTGATCTAGCTTACAGGGTAGGTGCAGCACAGGTAGAATTTTGCTGTCTGTCCAAACACCTGAAATGTAGCCACACATTTAAGTCCTGCACACTAAAGTGAAGCACCTAGGTACAGCAGGGTCTTTCTCTGGAGAACTGGAGTCGCTTCTGTCC
Organism: Alauda arvensis; assembly: GCA_902810485.1. Lineage (NCBI taxonomy): Eukaryota > Metazoa > Chordata > Aves > Passeriformes > Alaudidae > Alauda > Alauda arvensis. The sequence continues at coordinate 1,058,637 of CADDXX010000218.1, forward strand.
CTGAGCATTTAAGCCATCAGTTTTGGAAAAGCATTTTWAAGTCTTTAGAGTTAGGACAAGTGGTGTTCTTAAATCAGGTGAAGTGACTCCCAGTGTGTGTTTCTGATGTATCTTACTTGTAGGAGATACTTTCACATGTCTCAATGAATCAGTTTATCCCATCCTTATACTAAAGTAGAATTCTCTGTCCACTTGGGGTTAATACATCACAAATGACATGGTAGAGTCACACTATGAATCTACATTGCTGTGGCCAAATACTTATTACTGTCCAAGAAAGCAAATCCTTACGGAAATAAAGAACAAGAATGAAGAAAAAGAAAAAACTGGTTTTTTTTCTACTGTCCACGTGAGCAGGATAGCACAGCCTAGGAGAGTAATTGCATTCAAAATTAACACATCCAATTCTACATCTTGGTGTTTACGGACACATTAGGGACCCTCAAGGATCATTGAGTCCAACTTCTGGCTCTGCACATAACCCCAAAAATCACACCAYGCATCTGAAAGCACTATTCAAACACTTCAAATTCAGGCAATATGGAACTCACMTCTTTCTAATTGCCTGACCTGGGAATACAAAACTGGCACATTTCCCAAACACTTTACCTGCCTCTGTCAGAAACTTATCCTGAAATGGAAATAATAAAACAGCATTTATTTTATTTAKCTGACAACAGCTTACTTTTTAAGTTTGTAAATAACTTCTTCAAAGTCTCCTGCTCYGAGGCATCTTTTTCCATATGAGTTTCATCATATTTACGGTTCATTTCTGATGGCATTTGTATTCATTTTTCCCCCACATCTTTTGTGCTCTTTAATCTTTGACTTCCTGTACCACTTTTCTCCTAAAAATCCTTTTCTATTTGTTTCTGTAATCACTGCCTCTCACACATACCCTCGTAGTGTCCCAGAATACTTTTCATTGCTCACGCCTTTCCCGAGGGCCTTCCTCTCCTCCTGCACTCCCCTCATTTATGCAGGGAAACAATGCTCAGACTAACATCCAGGAGATCTCATCCTCCAGGAATTCAGTGGGTAGGCTACCCTCTTCTCTGAAGTCAGAATCAGATAAGAAGCTCTCCTCCCAAGAGACTGCTTAAGTAGTGAACAATACCAGCAGAAATGAATTTACAGTACATTTTCTACTTTGACTAACACCCACCTGTGTCAGATACTTATCTTTGGAGAGGATGAATCATCCCCCGGAGAGTCTCTTTGCTCTCTGCTGTCTGTAGGTGGGAAACCAGATGATTAGCTTAGAACAGCTGTCTCACAGAAGAAAAGGGAAAAAATCAGCAGGCAAAGCCMAATCAATGCCAGAGGTCAGAAGTTCCTCGCCCAAATTGAAGCTCTTCACTCCCAATTTTGCTCTTAGAGAGAATAAGCAACTCCAGTGAAACAGTTTGTCTCACCTATCATAACCACCATCTGAGGATGAGTGACATTGCCTTCTGAAGCAGTTTTGTAGTTGGCTACAGAGGGAGGGTAAGGTGCTAAGCTTAGGTCCCTAAGACTAMCTTTTAAACAGGGTATAAATATTAAAGCAGGTATGCTACCACACAGTTTATGTGGGGGTGAAAATATTAATAAGTAGCAATTKGGCATTTATTGCACACCAGAGGCCCTAGCAAATTTGGGTACTGTTAGTTCTCCTAAGGGTGACAGCACAGTGACTRCATTTTGGGACCAGCCTGTGGTCAGTCTTCATTACAGACAGGTCCAGAGTCAAGATGAGCTCCTTTGAGCTCTCAATCTCTTTGCTACTGCTTGCATTACTTACATTCAAGATTCAGGAGCTATTAAAATTCAGACAATGATGACAAACATCTATTCCATTAGTGATGTTTATTACTTTTTTCTAATACATGATGTTAAGGATAAGAATTATTGATGAACAGCATGCAAATTAGTTAGGAAGACATTGATTCCCTTATGAGTGACTGAAGTGACAAAGATGCACTTTGAAATGTGTTTGAAATGTTATGTGTTGTTACTGCATGTTTTCACCACACTCAAAATAAGAGGTTAACTGCAGGCAGGCTGAAAAATAATGAGATAGCATCACCATTTACAAACAGTGACAGCTGTGACATGGTAAATAAGTATGACAACTGAATGAGTAATAGGCTATTTCACTCTGAACCCTGAACAAGGTCTTTTTTTACARCTTAGGATAATTTTTAACTCTCTATAAGAGAATATGGTATCTTAATCCAAAGGAAAYATTGTAATAGATAACAAAAGCAGATATCAGTAATAGAACATCAAAAAGAAGACTCCTGTTTTCTTTGAACAAGAAGATRCATTTGGGACTCAGGGGAAACATCTGTACATGTAAATGCCATCACTATCTCAAAGGCAATTACTTACTCTGCTACAACAGGGTACAGAGGAGTCTGTAGATCCMACTTCAAGCACCAAAACTACTCCTGATACTAGTGTTTGAATTTTCCATAATTTTACCCTTATTTCTGAATGATGCATAACTTTTTTTATTACCAGTTCATAGACAGAGTTCTTCCATCATTTTAATGAGACAGTCTCCTCAAATATGCAAGTATGTGCTTTTAATTCACTGTGAGAGACAGCTAAACCCCAAGAATTCTCTGTTTCCACTGGGGAGGAAAGACACAAAATGGTTGGTTACACTCTAACTTATCGTGTGTGTAATGTGGATATTCACATCRTCCTAGCAATAGCATGAACAAACAAAGTGTGTCTGATTTAAAACTCAGTGCCAGATGGTTTTCAAATTGAACATATTATGAAGAAAATTAACAGTGAAAAAGGAGAATTGTTCTTATGTCTATTTGAATAAGGAAAATCCCTCAAAAAGAGAATCTGTTAYCAGTGACAGTTTTTACTATCTGCAGAAGCATGACCTTGTTTAATGAGCRTAGAATGATATGTATCATGTGAGCTGTCAAAACAGGAGGCGGGTATCTAGTAAGTGTTCAATGTTGCTAAAATTTTGGCAAAGACAACCACTTTGAAACTGTTCAGAGGATGAGACAGTGAGAGGAATCCTAACAGCAAAAAAAGGCAAAATATTTCTCCTTTATTCATGCATATAAAGGGCTTGGCTTGCACATGACCCATAATAAACACAACACAACACTTCGACGAATATYTATTGGCACTGCAATAACACTGAGCTTTCTTAACAACCACTGTGGGCTTTCAAAMCCAAAAATGCTTAGTAGCAATATAGTCATTGTCATATAAAGGGATAAAAGCCCCCAGAAGGGATTGAARGCATATTTTCTCTTATTCTGCAAAGGATAGGTGAGGCAAAGAGGAATTAAATTACTCAAGCAAGGCAGTGAGTGTTGTAAATACAACCCATGGATGGAAGCTTCATCTTTTCACAACTGTGACCAGATCCAGCTGAACAAATATYCCCCTGGAGGACTTCAGAACAGTCAGCCACATTTCACTGCTGGGTAAGGAAGCAGCATTCAGCTGAAGGAAGAGTGCTTCAGCAGAAAACCAATCCTACAGCTCTGAGGTCAGTATCTCAGCAGAATAAATCTAACCCATACCTTAATGAAAAGACTGTTGAAATCCCCTTTTGCTAGATGTGGTCAGGAGGGCTGTGATTGTCTTGATCAATTGGAAGAGGATCTAGGCCATCCTGTTAAGTCATCCTTTCTCGTGGCAGGACAAGCTGTAGTACACAAATCCTCCCTTCACCTCCTGCAGAGAAGTGTGCCTGTGTCCAGTGCCTCTGGGAACATCTGACCCTCAGTCAGGGATGGCTGCACTCACCTGATCGCTGCTCTGGGCACCCTTCCTCATGTTCTGTAGAATAATATATCCTGCAGTATGGCTTAAAATATTTCATGAAATATGGSTATGATATGACTTTCACACCCACTGTAATATACACAAAAATATTCAAGCAAATTTCTGAAGCTTCCAGTWACGGATGTGCTGATTAGCTTTTATTAAATTTTATATTTTTGAGCTCTCCTGCCAAAAAGAAGACTGAAATCAGAGCTTTAGTATTATATTCAGTGACAATTTGGGGCTTTTGTTCTTTTCTTCTTGTCTTCCACTTGGGAAACTTAATTTGCAGTCTTCCCTGTTGTATTGTCTTTCACACTTAATGAGTTGTCAAAATCTTCCTCAATGGTACTCAAATTCCCTGAGTGCTTCCTTCTGTGTAGCCATTGATATACCCAGCCTTGCAAAAATGTATTCTGATTGTGAARTCTTTGGACTTCAGTGTTTATTCAATTTTAAATTACAGCACTATGTTTTGCTACAAATTAGAGAATCCAAATTTATKTTGCAATAGAGTAGCTTATTTGTGTTTTGTTATTCTCACATATCAAGTAAAGGAACAGAACAGTAGTCCCAGCTTAAGAAACTGAGTCATGAACCACAAGACATAAACTGCAAGAAAATCCATTTCACTGTATGAACGGGCTGAGCCTAAAGGATTTGTTTTCCTTTGACAGCTTTGTGTCTGCCCTACTTCTGGCTGCTAGAAATGCTTTTCATGTCATGGTGCACCATGCCCCCTTCTCTCTTTCGACTGCCAAAAAATAAACATAACAAGATTACTTTGGAAAATCACTGTGGAGGACATATGTTAATCTGAAATGTGACCTCTACCTACCACCACCTCTAGCAGACTGGAAGGAGTGCAAAACAAGAGCACCAGCAATGRAACAGGTAACTGAGCTCCAGACCTGGGTGCTGAGGCATTGCATGGGGAGATTCACTGAGCCCCAATCTGATTTCCATGCTTGTGGATACTTTACCCCAATACCCACTCCCCCAGAGCTTATTGGCAGGGCTGTGCCAACCCTGCTTTGGGACAAAGCTCATTCTATGGCATCAGAAGAGTTCAAGCCCTGACAGCTCAAACCAGGGAGGTCTCAGCAGAACGTAGAAAATGTGTTTACTTTTAATTTGTAAGGATGTGGTAATAATTCTAAGATCAATTTCTCTTTAAAGGAGCTAAGCAGACTAGTACCTCATCTCAAGGACTCTGTGGAGGTAAAAATGATTTATAAGTTTTACATAGCAWTTTTTTTCTTCTCTTTTCTATAGTTTCCTCCTATTTTTTTGTCATCTATCTTTTTATTCAACTAAATGGCATGTAATTATTTGCACTTACTACCTGGACAAAGAATGAGTTCTCTGTACAAAGAAAAAGCTTATAATGTTTCCCTTGAACAGCACTAGCTTTTTATCATGCCAAAGTGGATACAAAAAGTTTCTCTGGTCAATTACTCACTCACCATCAGCAACCACCACAATTGTTCTCTTTCAGAAATGCATGAAGCTAACATCTTCTGGGTAATAGAAAATGGATTTCCTTGTTCTGAAAAACGATCATAATGAATTTGAAATCTTAGTAGAATGGATAGCCTGTGGACAGCACTTTCAACTAACCACTGGAAGAGGTGTTATAAAAACAATAATAATCAGAATCATTTCTACAGGAACTAACCAAACCTGTCACTTAAGGGCATATGTGCCAGGCTACCAAATGYACAGGATAATAAATTGCTTTTCCAGATTGTGCCTTTATACACCACTGAAAGTCTTTTAATGATCTCTCTAGTGAGCCACCTTTTCTCAGTATTTATTTTCAATAGATTTTTCTGATATTGCATTTGTTACAACACCTTGGAGGACAGGGTTTTTYAGGGTGATCCTAGGGGTCCACCATCTCACAACAATGTGCTGCTCAGAGTTCCCATAGTATCTATGCTGCTCACAAATATTAGTGAGTGCCAAAGACAGTGCTCCCATTAGGATACATCAGTGGTATCCTTTGCCTTTGCTCCCTGTTTCTTGGATTTTCCCTAATGAATGCAAAAGGAAAATAATCATTTTTCTCTGCATATGTGTGAGTAGAAAGACATTGAGCTTTATGTGAAACCACAATCAGCCAAGGGGGTGCAAGGACATCTGCTTTAGTGCCCTGACAATTACCTCTTTTAACACTTTGATTGCTCATGCCTGTGTGAAATTAGCATCTGTATGTTAATATATGCCTCAAATTACAGATAGAAATCTTATTTTTTCTGGGAAATTGTTACTATGTTTCATTAAAAGAGTAAAAAGGAGTTTGAGAAGTTATAACTGGGAATAAGTTAGAAATATATGTGTGATCTAACTTAGAAATACCTACACAAGGTTAAGTTCTRAAAGGAGTTCCTTTTAAAAAATATTAAAGTCTTTTTAAACTAGTTTTCACTGAAACAATTACCAGTCATGTTCATATAGCATAGTGTCATTCTTCAAGCATGACAAAGTGTAGGAATGCTGAAAAGAATATGATAACAATTCAGAAAGCCTAACAGTTTAAAAAAAAAGAAGTTAGACATTTGAATGGATGTGAATCACCCAAGTGAACTGCTGATAAGACATTGGACAAGCTAGCTGTTTACAAGGATTTACAAGCTAATATGCTTCACAGCAAGTACAACATACACRATTATAAACAATGTTTGTATCAAAACTTGAATTACCACATTCTAGAGAAGCAAGTGAAAATTGATGTAAATCAGAAAGTTAAGCCCTTTCATTTTAACGTATAATTTTAGTCATGTTCTYAGATATGTAAACACTCTGGATTTATTAACAAATAAAAATAAATCTTAAGACTCAGCAGAGAAAAAGTGGTGTCAACACTCTACCCAAAAATAGTACACTCTAACTTCCCATTTTGCTAGAGGTGCAGCTGGGGAAAAATTTTTTTCTTTGCTCTTGGCAAATAAAGAAAGATGTTAAAGGAGAAAATATAAAGAGAGAATGAAAATAGATGGACTTATAAAGAGCTCAAAAAGAGGTTTTGAAAGGCATCTTTACTTGGTGGRTGATGACAAACAAAGGGATATTGCAGGCTGGTCAGTTTACTGGGTTGGTCAGTCTGCCAAGAGCTGGTACTATATRTTAATCATTACTGTTCTCTCATTCAGCAGAAATTACTTTCCAGAATAAATAATCAGATRCATTATTTTGTAGCTTCCTCTGTGTGCTTAGTATGGTAAAGGACACATGCAATACCCTGAAGCTTGTGACAAATGGTTTATAAAGCAATGATCATGCTGGCCAAGCTGATTATATTTACARCAAGGCACACAGCAGCTCTCACAGAGGGAAAGCTATCTGGCAGGCAGACCAGCTGCAGGTGTTGTGCACAGAAAAGTAAGGGCTCAGGTGGAGAGATGAACAAAAACATGTGTTCCTTTCTAGGAACTGACTGCAGCAAAAATGTGGCACCCAGCCCAAAGAAATGGAGGTGGCAGAAAATACTGTAATCCCAGTTAAGCTTTAAGACTCTTAAATAGGTGTGAAACTCAGCTGGTCACAGGCCCTCTTTGCACCATGACTTAGTGCATCAAAGAAGGAGACAGTAATAATTTGGTTTTACTTAGAGTGTAAGTGATGCATCTCTTTCATGGCACAGCGTGGGCTGACCTCCTAGTACATCTCCCTGGGGGAGATGTGCTTTGAGACACATGACTTTTACAGATGAAGCAGAGTCCTTTGGCTTATCTGTTTAATYGAGTGATCCTAATTACTGTTTGCCTAGACCTATGATAAAACACGCTAAGGCTTTGAACACACACACAAAAGCCTTTCCCTTGCCATACATGATAGCATAGTATTGGAAACTAATTAGAAGAAGGGTGTGATGGGTATGAAAAACAATGAAAGCAATTTCTAAGAGCAAGTCTTAGAAACATGAAACACCATTTTATAAGCATGATGATGTAATTTGTCACTCATGTGACCTACCTATTTTATTCCCAGAACARTTGGGAACCCAGCTGATGAGCAATAAGCAATGACACAAAGGGATAGGGTGCTGTCAAATATAAAGGAGAATGGCAAAAAATGATGAGAATTTAGTTGTTACCAAACCATTGTTTTTGTTGTGATTATATGGCTTGATTGTGTCCACTCATCAGAGACAAAAATCAGTCTAACCTTGAACTTCAGAGGAAAAAATAAGAGTGATGAAATCAATAGAGAGTATTAGAATCTGTGAGCCCTCTGGGGTGATCTAGTTCCAACCCCTTTCAAAACAGGGACAGCTTCAACATTTTCCCAGGTTATCCAGACAGAAACTCCACAACCTTGTTGAGAATGTTGTTCAAGTCCTTGTGGGAACTCTTGCTGAAAATTTTTTTTTCCCTTTGTTTAAGTTCAACCTGAACCTGTTGTCTCTTGCCTTTTTCTTGCACACCTCTGGATTCTATCTAAGGTATAGACTTCAAAATTSACCAAGACTGATGAGCCTCATTTTAAAGCATTTAGAAAACTGACAGAAAAAAATCTCAAACAAAAACCACCAAAAATTTTCAGAGTTCCTGGAGACCAGATGTGGTCCAGACTGCAAATGAGCAAACACATTCCAAGTTTTGAAGAAAGAATAAAGGAAGTGCTGGTAGTTAGACACTAGCAAGGATGGAGTTTCAGAAAAAAAATATAGTAATAAATACTCAGACTGTAATTTACAGACACCTGGATGATGACAAGAAGACCACCCAGTTTAGAGTTTGTAAATTTGATTTAAGTGTTCCAGGAGAGAAAAAAAGCAGGAGCAGTATATGTCTTTTCCTCACTTCAGGAAGGTTTGACACTTTTATATGGTATTTCTGAAAACGAGTTAGGAGAAAARCCTGTCATACAGAGATTTTTATGAAAGAGTATAAATCTTGAGCACTTGGTAACCACTAAAGTTGTTTATTAATGGTTGGTGTCAAAATGGAAGAAGTGCGAGTCGAATTTTGAAGAGGTTTCTCTTGAGATGGCTACTACTCACTGTTTCTGTTAAGAACTTTTACAGCAAAATACAGCTATGAAGTTTGCAGATGGCACTGAACTGGGGGTGGGGGGGAAGGAGATGAAGGAACAGGGGAAAACAGGGTTATAATTTAGTATGCTTATGTGAACTTAAGAAATAGCCCACAGTCAATAAGGACGTGAAAGGTGTTATAGTGGAGGTAGGAAGGCTGCATGTGCAGAAGGTTGGGTAACAGTTCTCAAGGAAAGGATTTGAGTTTGAAAAGAAGGTTTGATTCTAAGCTGAATATTAATGAACCTAGTCATGCTGTTAGGAAAAAAAGACAAGCACTCCACTAGAATACACACACACATACACACACATATACTGATGCATATGTGCACACACAAGAGCATAATCTACCAAATACAGCAGGTAGGTACAGCAGGTACAAAAAACTCCCAGGCTGTTCTCTGCAGATTTTTGTTTGCCTCAGCTATTAATGAATAGTGTCTCCAGCAGTAATAAATATGCTCAAAAATAAAAAAGAAAGAAAGAAAGAAAAAAGATAAAAAAGGGAACAAGTGTAGAGTTCAAAGTAATAAAACTGATCTCATAGAGAAAGACTGAATAATTTCAAATGGCTTAGTCTTGAGTGAAAGTACTTAGAGACCATATTTCAAAACATAACCAAAAAAGTGATCAGCTCCCCATTCCTTTGAGTGGATATGATATGAATTAGCTTAAACTGAAGCATTATGARGAAAATCTCACAGAATGGATAACAAAGTTTAGGACTAGGCTTGGAGAGGTTGTGAGGCAGACAATTTGACAGTATTTTAAGAACAATAGGTTAGAAAAAACACCAATCAAGAATAATAAAGGCATGAGAAAACCTAGGAAAGAAGGACAAGGTAACATCCAAAGGTATAATTTCACCTAGTTTTGCCTTAATGACTGAGGAAACCAAAAATTAATGAGAGGTSTCTCACATTCAAATTGTTTCAGACTATTAAATACTAAAATTCTGTAGTTTATTATGGTGTTACTCCTCAGTAACGACTACACCAAAGTAACAGAATAAGGTATTAGCAAATAGGGACCTGTCAYYCTGAATTTTTAAGCATTCTGATAWGTTGTAGTTTGGAGTCAGTTTTCCCATGGTTTTTCATGTAAATAACAAGTGYTGTTTTCYAACTAGCTTRGATGTTTACATTCTTCCTAGTGGGATGGATTTCCTTGACAAGCATGTGCATTAGCCAGTGTGTGTGTAGAGGTGGAGACTTTCTCCACYAATTAGAACCTTTTCCTTCCTTTGTATAAAATATCCCWAATTTTGAATAAATCTCTCTTCTTTTCTTTTCCCTCGTGATTGCTRTGTCRTGCCGTTCTTTYGTGTAGCAGTGCRACATCGACCYGAGTCTGGTTTCACCTGTTCAGACAGAGAGTACAGACAGGAATCTGCTATCCAAGACTGAGTAATTTACTTTAAAAAACCTATCATTTCATGAGTATAGGAGCTAGTCCATAGTATTTGGGCCCATTTTCTCCTGTCTGACCTGTACTTCTTTCATGCATAAAGCACAGCTGTGCATCAGGGTCAGCTCCACACTCCAGGATATGCTGTCAGCTGGTAGCATCAATCTAATCCAAGAACATTCAGCTGTAGTTCCTGCTTCAAATAAAATTTTTTTAGGCATAGAAGGAGTTGACTATCCAGTCCAGAGAGGAGCTGGATAAAGAAGGAAGGGTCTAGAACTTCTCTCTCCGTCATGAGTGACAGTTCTTGGTAAAATAGACTCCTGGGTGTTGCATTGTGTATTCACTTTATCCTGAAAGTTTTCAGGGTAGCCTTCCTTAGAGGCTTTTCCCCACYCAGATTAGGCAATACCYYCTCCCTTTYCCTGATCTCAGACCGCTGTCAATCTAAAGCCACRACTTTAAATATAAGGGGTTTCTYTGTCACCCCTYGAAGAAATTCCAAGGAATCGTCGAAGGRATAGGCCAGGAGAGGAACAGCCCACCCATGGCTTGGAGAAGTCTCTGGTTTCCATAACCCTTTAARGGTGGGCATAAACTGGATGTAAGCCACAATCAACATCAGCTGAGCAGTGGTACTTGGGAGAGTGTTGAGACAGACTTGGGGCAATTGTGTTCTCAYCTGAGATTTCAGGCACATTCAGAGCCCAGAAGAAAAGCTTAGTAGTAGTTCTGATAAYTCAGATTTTACACTTAGCATTATATTTCATTAAATACTTTGGCTCCTCTAAGAGCCTTTGGCTGATTTTTTCCAACTCCACTTGTATCACAATATATTTTATTCTCTTTTGAATWGCTACCCTGCAAGGATATTTCAATATCACTAATTCAGTGCAGGTTATGAGAAATACCATAAATAACAGATGATACATAAAAAGAAATATTTCATATTCTGTACAGTTGTATTAGTGTATATTTGTTGACCTTTAGGGACAACCTAATTCTTTAGCTCAACAAACTTCTTTTTATTATTAAAATAGAACAAAAAATATTCTTAAAAGAATGTTATAAAGGCTCAGAAGTGTTCAATGGATAGAAAATGTCAAGACAGTTATGTATTCTGATGYTGAAAACAAATTCAAGGTTACATTTTCTTCACAGGTAACTTCTTTCCACCTCAGYTGAAGATGTGATTTGTTTTTGCTTCATATACAGAATTTCCATATTTTGCAGTGTCTTTTTGCTATGTATTCTGTGGTGCTTGTTTCAGTGTCTGAGGGTTTCACAAACTGTRGTGAGGCTTCTTAGCAATCTCTGGCATGAGCACAACCTAGCAGCAAGACCAGAAACAGGGCACAAACAATTTTAAAAATAACAATATATTCTCCAGCTGTGGGTATTACTGCAATAAGCTGGGCTCATTATTAAATAATTTTTCCGAAACCTCAATAAATAAAACCTTCTTTGTTTGATCAAAGTAAGTCACCTGCTTCAACTGTGTCAAGGAGTTCCCAAAATTTCTGCAAATGAGACTGCAATGACTTAAGACCATAAAATTGTTAAAGGTTAAATGGTTAACTTAATGTTAAATAACTTAATGAGTTATTTATTGCTGATACTCTTGGGAACTGTGTTTACAGGAACAGCCAGTAAATACGCCAAAATGAAACCCCTTTAACCCTGATACCATGGGAAAATGTTACTTCCCACCATTCAGCATTTGTGATGACACACGTGGAGTATTGTAACCTGTCTTGAGCCCTCCAGAGCAAAAGGGAGATTGACAAACAAGGGTGAGGCCAGTGAAAGGCTACTAAATTATCAGGGACTGCAGAGTAGGATGTGTTAAGAGAGGCTGATATAACTGCATTTGATTAGTCTGGAGAWGAGCAGGCTAAAGGGAAGGTATATCTAATCACTATCTTCATTCAGGAAGAGTCTGTCTTGCATTAGGAAGAGTGTCCCCAGCAGGTCACAGGTCYTCCTTCCCCTTGTGCTGTGGAGGAACCCAGAAGAGAAAATTTCAATCCAAGTATTTGTCACTAGTAAGAGGTAGCTGTAAACTGATGATTCTAATAAAAATGTCAGGTAAAGAGGTAATTTGTTCCAAATCATGCAGAGAAACCAAATGCAGAGACTTTTTTGCAAGGGTTTTGCTCTCCTCCTGCATTATCTGTGGCCTTTGCATGCCCTTGCAAGGAGGAGTGAGACAACCTGTGKTTCCCCAGGCAAATTCCAGAAGGCAGACTAGTGAATCGGGTGGATCTTTRTCCTGACACAATCTACATCTGTTAGATGTATATAAATTGTGATCACACTTTTGTCAGCTTCCTGTCATGCTTAAAGCAATAAAAGAGAAAAGATAAAGAAAAAGCCCTTAATCTCCTGTGAACAAGGAAATGGCATGTGCAGTCACATTTCTGAAGCTAGCGATTCCTTAGCCCAAGTCACAAGCATTGGCAGTGAAAAGCTTCAGAATGCATAAAGCCCTTCTGAATTTCAAAATTCCTGTCTCACTGAGCATTTAGGCATTCTTTTAATTTCAGTGAGGGATTTTTTTTAAAAACAAATAATTTCCCCATAATTACAGAAAAACTAGTGTTTAGTCCTTGGGAACCTGGAAACCCCTTAGTGTCCTACATGCACTGGTATAGAAACGTCTAAATTGCGTGTGCAGAAAGTTTTGCTACTACCTGTGTTTTCCACCTATGAACAAATCCAGATATTGTAACCCATTTTTTCTGCCCAAAAATTTCTTTCATTGATGCACAAGGGAACTGAAGCCAGTACAGTCATTGAGACAACATGAATTTTGTGTCATCTCTTCCAAAATTTCTGCTCCATCCACCATCCTAAATGATCGCATTGTATCCAGAGGTACTTTACCTCTTGGAGCCTTGTGCTGCATAATTATAATATAATAATTAATATATAATTAAAATATAATTAAGATATAATAATGTAGCAAACAAATAATATATATAATGTAGTAAATAATAATATAGTAAATAATATAGCAGATCATAAATGTACTAATATGCTAATATTTACTATCTTATTTACTATATACTAAATATAGTAAATAAGATAGTAAATAATAAAATAATAAAATTTATATAATAATGTAGTAAATCCTGTTCAGGATATTTGTACCTGTGCCTCAGGCAAAATTCCTGGAYTATCGAGGTGACTTCCCCTGGATTGCTAAATAGAGCAGTTTCTCAATGACAATAGTGCAGCAGTTGATATGGATTAATGAGCTCCAGGTTTATTTACACTCCCCAGAGTGTTGTTTTGGATTGTTTATAGACAGCATTAGCAATGTTCGATCCAATTCTGAAAGACAGTTCTCACAATCCATGGACTAGAAAACAATGGAGGTTTTGCAAACATCATTGTCACATAAATCAAATAAATACTGCAGTGAGTGRGGTCTAGGGCTGTACACACAACTTCTTCATAGGACCTAAAAACTGATGCTTCAGCACTCTGAAATTTCTATCCAAGCAACAGTATTTATGATGAAGAAAGGGTAAAGCCTTTGCAAAATTGATACCTCCTAAAAGTACAAGGTACAATCCCATCAGGGGCTGAAAAATGGAACCTACAATGCAGACTTCGAGCCACTAGCGAGTATAATGTTATATATTCTCTGTCAGCTGTGTAGAGCTGGGATTCTAAATCTAGCATAGCCTAGGGTTTCCAAGGACCATTATACTCCACAGTATAAGCCACAGGGAGGTGATCAAAAGCATAGTTACAACACTTCATGGAAATAGTCTTTGCTTGACTCTTGTCAGATGGAAGTCAATATTCCTTGTCTTATTTCTCCCCTTGTGCATTGTTCTTCTCAGGATGGCTCGTACTGCAATGACAATGTACAGCTGTTGCTATTTTGGCTCTTAGGAATTTGCAAGGCAGGTGATAGGTCTCCTGGTAAAACTTACAYAGAGAGCTGGAGTCAATAGAAAACACAGAAACATCTAGAGATAGCCTGTGTAAATCGATACCTACATTATTTTGTCTCTAACTTGCTATTCTGAATTGAAAATATTATGAAAACAAACTAACACATAGCTTGAAAATCAGTGAACAAATCAGCCAATTGCATGCCTAGTGTCTCAAATAAAGGCTAGCCAAACATTTTCCATAGAAAAATAGTGTCAGTGAAAAAAACCCMTTTAATATYTAAGCAGATTGTGCAGTGTTTGAACAACACAGTTAACAATGTGRTTATTAAACTTATATGCAGAAGAATGAAAGTCACCACACATTGTTTCAGCCATTCAATTTCTCTTTGATAATTTGGTTCATGAAATAAAGACTCAAATTAAGTAAATTTTATAAATGGCAAGTATAAATATAGGGTGCCAAAAATATCAATACAAAGTGAATTCTTGGAAAATAATCATATAGCAAGATTATAAAGTAAAACTTACATTTGAAAGATATGTCTTAGTTATCCACAGATACAGAGAAGTAACAATATGATAATACTATTTCTAATAACTTTAATGTGTCAGATTCCTTCTTCGGAATCATAACCATGGGATTGCTCTTATTCTTTGAAGATGTGAAGCCTCAGACTTAATTCTGGTAGGGAATTCTTTCCCACTGACTCCTTCCTACTTTTCCTTTTTTACAACTTCGTGGAGAGAACTTCTGACTCCTTCCTGAAACAATGACCAGCATAGGACAGAARGGTGATACTGCTCAGGAAAACAGAGGTTTTTAGAAAACTATGTCAATATACACCAAATCCTTCTTGCCACATGCACTTCCCAGTATTTCTGGGTATATACCTCAAATCCTCTTCTACACATTTAACTTCCCTCTCTTTATGAWTACAAGTACAGGTAACCCACATGTCCCAGCCTCAGACTGCCTCCCAATTCCTGTAAATAGGCTTTATAGAATAAATTGTTTTAATTTTTAAAAATAGAWTTTTCCTTAAGCTTGTGACATGAGTCCATACTAAGGAAAGCYAGAGTGAAGGGCTACAGTTTGTCCTCCACACAGCTTTAACTGAGATAAAACATGTGGCTCTAGAGAAAGTGAACTGAGGCCTGAGTGGGAAATTAGGAAAAATACAGGAGATGGATTCAGATCCATTTAAGTGTATCAGAACATTTGTGTCTCTGTGTCTACAAGCACCATCCAGGACAAGATAGTTTTACACATTTGCAGTAAAACCAGAAAAGTAGGTACAAGTAGATGCAGACAACTAGAGTTTGGTTTTGTTGATTTATTTGTTGTTTTGTAAGGGGAGGGGAGTGTAAGTGGCAGCCAAACCACAAAAATGACAAAAGGAAAAAATGAAAAAGAGGAGGTGGATTTTGATCTGCACAACCCTTTTCTTTCATTTTGAGTGCATTTGCAATAAACACGAATGGAGACACAGGAAACTGTCTGTAGTGCCCTTTTCTTCCCCAACACACAGGCATGGTTCCTAGGGCTTAGGAACATATCCCATTCAGAAGGCAGAGACTGCACCTCTGCTGATTCAGASAGACTGCACTGAAACCTGTGGGCATTTCCCAGCTTTGTCTTCAAGGACTGGAATCTGTCTCTCTCTTTTTCATTTTTTTTTTTTCATTCAGTCACAGTTTAATTTAGTAAAACTACAGGTGTTGACACCTCCTCCCAGTCCTTAACACTCTGCAGGTAGCACTGCTCTCTCTGTACSAAGCCACATGCATTTCCAAGCATGAAAAGGATCTGGAAAAGATCACATAAAAAGGAAAGGAGTGGTGATTAATGACACTTGAGACCCTGGTTTGAGTGCTGGGATTGATATTTACAGGCTAGGATAATCTGGACCTCCATATCCTTGACCTTYTTCATAAGTGAGAACACTTTGACTTTTCAGAAAGGGAAAAGCTTTAAAAGGAAAATCAGAAGGCTCMAACAATTTTCATCTGTGATTTCAGCTTAAAGTGCTTGCTAAATTCAGGATATGTTTGAAAATTATTTTAATGTTAGCAAAATTATGGAATGGGAACAAACCACCCACCAAAATATATTATGTCACAAGGTTCAACCTTCTCTTCAGCATTGTGAGAGTCACAGGCTGTCAGAGCTGTTGGGGAGCATAAATGGGCTAAAATCTAAAACACTGTTCTAGAAGTGTGATAAATTCTCACACAGGACTTAACAATGGCTCTGCCTCCTGAAAAAAAAAGAGGCACTGGAGAAAAAAAAATCTGTCAGAGACACATATTCTTCTGGGAGTAAAGAGTCTGGGGCAAGGTCTTCAGGAGYAGAAAGAGGAAACCCACTCATCCAAACAAGGGTTTTCATATTAAACAGCTGAGGGGCCTATGCATCTTAGMAGGTACTACAATGCATTTAATTTCATCTAGAAAAATAGGCATTTGTTAATTTCTACTCCTTGTTCAGAAAGAAAATATTTATTTACTCTCATTTTAAAATAAGAATATGTGTTAAACTCAAGCAGTTTTCTGAGGTGGTCAAGATAYTTTAAGGATCTTGAAGGCAGTTTTCCCTTGTCCAGGAGTATCTGCAAGTGCATTTAAACATTATAAAATTATTTTTAACAAAGAAATAAAGTGGATGTTTTATTTGCATGAAGTGGAATAACATTGTTCCTTACAATTTCATAGAAAACAATTATYTGAGACTGACTGGTGTGAAATGAAAAGGCTTTTCACTACACTTTCACTCATATTAGCACTGCTGAGATGTTACATACACAATAAATAGTTTGTTTTTATAGGAGGCCTCAATTATCTACTACCTATGGTTCAGATATATTATTTTTCTTCCTCAAACTCTGGCAAAGATAACCACCTGGAAAGCTGAAAATAAATTTCAAATACAAGATGATTTGTTTAAAGAGGTAGACATTTTTAAATTTTTTTGCCTCTAGTCAAGTAACTGCAATTTTGAATGCAATTATTTTTCTCTGAGATCATACTTGCAGATATGAACTACATGAAGCCTCTTTTAAAAGCCTTGTTTTGAATATGGATGAGTGAGAACCATTTTCTGTATGTATCTGAAGGTCATTTAATTTTTTCAGAATTAACCCATAACTCCTGGGAAATGACACTGCATTCTAAATTAATGTCAAACTTCCTGGAGTGCTATCAAGAGAAGATTCAGCTCTGTATGGTATCCCAGGCTGTATGGTATTACATTTCAGAAGCCATTTTCTGTTATAGCACAGGAACATGGCAGGAAGAAATACTATCAGAGTAGCTATAAGTATGTAAATGTYTATGGGAATGGCACCAGTTAAAATTAAGACACTCTGAGTATTTTTTTTACTAACAAGATTTTTCTAGTGCTAAGCTAGTGAGTCTGYTTGATTTAACTCATGGACCTTTGAAACTTTGGGCTGATTTTCCTTTTTGTATTAACATTATATTTACAAAAAAYGCCTAATGAGCCATTCTGCAGCTTCTGGTCTTTGAGTTCTGTTTGGATAACTAAACATGCAKAGCAGTTATGCACTGCAGAGCATATTTTCTGGCTGAAAACAAAAAACTTTGTGAAAATGACATTATTCTCTGTTTCAGAATTAACAATGGCRAAAGGAAACAGCTCTAAAAACCACATTCATCTGCTTGGGGCAAAAACAATAATGAAAAATATCAAACCAAAGCTGTTTTGCAGAATCACTGAAAGATGCAACAGAAGGGAGATATGAATGAACTAGTTAATTGAACCCAGATATTTTGTGCTACCTCTCACTACAAGTATTCATTGAAGCTTAATCTTTTTCCTGAGGTATTCTTAATTTCAAATTGTTAACGAATTGTTTTGCAAAAGCAGATACTGAATGTTAGACTCTGAATTATTAGGAATTGCAAGGACAGGTAAGATTTGATCTGTGCCTTCATTTCACTTCATAAAAATTCACTTCATAGTAGCACTGAGGACAAGGGTCATTGAAGAGCTTTGCTGAGTATTTTAGAGAACTGYAACAGAATTACTGAGATTGGCAGGAACAGAGACTGGCTGCAGGAGCACACAGAGGAACAGAAGGGCCATAAGACTGGTGGTGCTCAGATGAGCAGGTCACAGACAAYCCAGTGCAGCACAGCTACTTGCAATTTCTCAGGACAACTAGAAAGCCAGGAACAGCCAACATGCAAACTAAAATGCTCAAACAGTAATGGCTCCCATAAAASTGGGAAGAACAGACTGGAGTCCTAGGCTGCCCAAAGAGAGGGATGAAGGATGGTGAGGAAAACCTGTGGACTCACAGAGGCAGCATGGGATGGGATWGGATGGAGAGGCAAAATCCATCACCACCTCCTCAAGGGCACAAAGAAAGTCAAAGGTCAGTCACCCTCCCCAACCCAGGCAGCATGGCAAGGTCTCAGATGTGGTGTCCACCTAGAGGCATCTGTCCAGTGCTTATGAGAGCCACAGCAGGAAAACATCAGTGAAGATATCTTTTAAAATAAAATTATTATGTTTTCCTCCCATAAGCATTCATACTGAGCTTTTAGCAGCACTGTAGCAGCATTATTTGCTACAGCATGGACAAAGTGACCCTCCAGGTCCYCAGAGCAGTAAGATGGACTCCCTCATGGAAACAACAGTGATGAACACTGTCACTGAAACTGCTCAGGTTTGCAGGGGGAAAAGACAGGTGAAGATCATCAAGTGGCCACCTGAGGAATTATCTCCCCAAGAGCAGTACACAGCTTTTAAAATGCTGTGCTCTCCTAGGAAAAAAGGTGCATAATCAGTATCCAGCTATGCATAGTCCAGCTAGTGTTATGGACTTGGCTGGGAGAACAGCTGATGAAGAGTGCTCATCTCCATCACCTGCAGGACTTAAGGTCCCTGGACTACCTCTGTGCTGCACATTAGCTGAAGAACTGCCTGCAGCCTTGTCACATTTTGCCTTGGTCTTGCTTTGCAGTTAACAACTTTGTGTACGCTAATTAACTTAGTTTTGGATGCTAAAGAAATAACTACTTCTGTTTAGAGCATTTATTTGACAGACATCATTATAGGATTCTGGCTGATTCACCAGAAAGGATTTTCTTGTGCTATTTGTCTATGGAGTGCTTCACAAAACTTTATATCAAGTAGAAATAGTCTTTAATTTGGGGCAGGCTTGRGACTAAAGCCAAGCAGGGAGGTACCTAGTGCAGTAACAGCAAAAGAAAGATTTTTTTGCCAGGAAGCCTTGGAGCTACCACAATTTCAAGGCTGCTGTGCTTGAAAATGGTTTCTCCTCCCTGCTGCTACTGCTGCTGGTGAGCCTGTCAAAACAGCAACAAGCAGTGATGCCGTCAGTGACTTTGGAACATGAGGTGGAACCTCTTCCTTTCAGCCTTTCCCCTGCCACCCCCATGGCCCCTTCCCTCCTGTCAACCACTCCATCCACCTCCTTCCTCCACCTGAGTGGCTGCTCCTGCTGGGGGAGCTGGGCTGGTTCACAGCATGCTCTGAGGCAATTTATGGGCAAACTGGTTGTTAATGGGCTTAGTGTGAAAGGCCCCATTCCTTCTCAATCAAAACATTAGATTCCTTCAGGGCTTTGCACTTAACATGACAGGGAGTTCAGTTGCTCTGCAGTTAATAAATGTATCCTACTAGTTACTGTTGTACTGAAGAAATATACCTTGGTTGTTTTATATTTCAAGGCACACGGTTTGCTTAAATTCACCAGCACTTATTTCCTCAAACCTGTTCTATATTCATTACGWGCTTATGTTTCCCCTACTTCTATGCCTTATAAGGATGCTTGCCATGAAATATATTTGCTTGGATTCTGGTATCTTCAAAAAACCCCAGGTATTTTCACAGAAATAATTTTATTTTCTTCCAAGTGGAGTTTATTAAAATATCCGTTGCTACGGGCTGTRGGACATGGAATGGAGCCATAATTCATACTTAACAACCTTTTTCCAGTCTTGCTACTGATAGCTGAATAAATTTAAACTCTCCTTTTGACTGTGCTGATTTTTGGATGTGGCATTTCCCTTACTAACCGGGGTCATTTTTTTCAATGGCCATCCGTGTTCTTACAGGAGAGGTGATTAAGGATCATTTCTGGCCTCTCACAAGCACAGAATTCTTAGTGCCTCTTAAGTAGAAGCAACTGTGCTTCTGAAATACACACTATTTTTCTATTAAATTCCCCAGCACTTTATCTTAATTACTTCCATTTTGTCTATTCTGTTTTCCCATTACTTACCAACACAGCAAATGATGACCTGAGGTACTTGGAGACTGCTGTAAGTGCTGCCATCCAAGATTAATTAATCTGTAACTCTGGACATCACCTCCAAGGCATACTTCTTGCCTCTTCTGCAGTGRAAGAGCTGTGAACCAAGCACTGCACCTGTGTTTCATTGGGATAACACTCAGGTGATTTCCTGTTTTCCAAAGCCTGGATTGACCAGTCCTCTTCCCTCCACGGCCTGCATTGCACCAAAGCACCACGTGGCTGTCACTCAGTGTCCACTTGACCTCTTGGTGCAGGATACCTCTGTGTCAGCCTCATGCTGCATTCCTCCCCTTTGGCTGTGCTTCAGTCTGTGCAGTCTRTAACAGAGAAGGATGAGATTACCATTACAGATATAAAGTAATGTTATATTAAAGATTCTAATCTCTTAGGAGAAGAGCATAAAAAACAGTACCAAAACTAGATAAATTTCAATTGAATTTCTCTGTACTTTTGTTCACAGAATAAGTGGTTTCTCCATCTCTAGATGCCTCCACATCAGGATGGGATGCCTCCTGAAAGACTGTTTTAAATGGTGCTAAAACTCAGCATGASGCAAAATGCATGGATTTCTGCATTGAGGAAGCTACATCACACTAACAGTTGCTTCTTTCTTTAAAATCTTGAACCTATGTTCATTTTCTACACTTGTAGCCTTTTTCAAATTTCTGGTTATTATGAGTGCTCCAACCTGCACATCTCTTGGCCAAAAAAAATATTGTTTTGGTTAAGAGAAATAGTCAGGGACAACAGCCAAGAAACAAAATTGCCTGTGTCTTACATGACTGCTGATTGTGAGAACCTGGCAAGAGGAAACTGAAGAACCTCTATAACTGGAAAGACTGAAAAATGCTTTTCCTTTGCTGTATTTGAAAATACTTACCAGCGTGATTTTGACAGCATTAAAATCAATAAGAAATAGAAGCAAAATGAAGGACAGAGTTTAAGCACTGCAAACTGTGCTTTTGCTTTGTTTCCCTTTTCCATTATTTGTATTGACTACAATATTAATGTGAGACAGCAGTAGCTAGGACACTTCTTGAAGACTGTTCAGAGGAACTTCTCATTTTTGCTTCCAAGGACAGAAAATTGAAGCAAATGAAATATGAATTGTATGAGAGTCTGGATGGAAATAAACATATCTTGTACTCCCAGTACCTATTTGACTAGGTAATATTATAAGATACAGAGAAAGAAAATCCATAATGCAAGAAAATAAGCAACAGAAGCCAAAGGAAGAAATTWAAAAAACCTCGAAATCTGATATTGTTCCATGACTACCCCAGTCTATTTAGCTTTTCAAATTACAGTTTTGATCTGATTTTTAATTTTGCTGAAATTTGCAATGTGTGTAATCTTTTTTCTATGTTTGTCGAACTGCCAATGAATCAAGACACTGTGTGTCAGACAAATCACTGATTTGTGAGGTATTTCACTTGCTTTAGTCCAAATGACTGTAGCATATACTGACATCCAATATTCAAATATGCAATATAAATCTAATTTGCAGTCTCTTGCATTTCTAATGCATGGGGAATTTTTAACAGAGTGCAACYATTTTAAATATTTATAAAAACTCACAGAACTGCAAAGTTATTGGATATTATAATTTGCTTCATACATAAACATGACAGTAAAAATATACAAAAAAAGTAAGAGAGTTATCCCTCATGGCTTTATTATTAAAGACTGTTTGAAAGAAGTTTCAATATTAAACAAAAAAGAGTTTATCAGAAAGGCACCTGAAAGTTCACAGAAGGAAGGATGCACAAGCAATAAAGGAGAAGAGAGTTCTGGGAATCCTCTTCAGAGAGCAGTGATTTGGAACATGGAGCTGCACCTCAAGGGCTGCTCATTCCCTAAAGCACAGCAGCTAAAGTGGATGTGGCTTTTTTCAYGCMCTGGTGGTGGTTCACCCCAGMCAACAGCCAAGCCCCACAATACCACTGACTCACTCACTCCCCTACCAATAGGATTGGGAAGAAAATGGAAAGGGCAAAAGCAAAAAACCTCATGGGTTGAGATAAAGACAGTTAATTAGGGAAAGCACAAGCCATGCAGACCAGCAAAGCAAAGTAAGGAATTAATTCCTTGCTTTCCATGGGTGGGCAGGTGTTCAGGGCTCTATCACCTGTAACAGTGACTTGGGAAGACAAACGCCAGCACTCCAAATGTSCCCTCCTTTCTCCCCCCACTTTATATAGTGAGCATGATGTCACATGGTCTGGAATATCC
Source organism: Alauda arvensis (assembly GCA_902810485.1). Taxonomy (NCBI): domain Eukaryota; kingdom Metazoa; phylum Chordata; class Aves; order Passeriformes; family Alaudidae; genus Alauda; species Alauda arvensis. The sequence continues at coordinate 1,081,322 of CADDXX010000218.1, forward strand.
CTTTGGTCAGTTTAAATCACCTGTCCTGGCTCTGTCCCTCCCCAACCTCACAAGTACCTCCAGCCCTCTCCCCAAGGTGGCAGTACGAAAAGCAGGAAAGGCCTTGGCTCTRTGYAAGCCCTGCCCAGCAATAACAAAAACATCCCTAWATTTTCAACTCTGTGTTCAGCACAAGTTCAGACACYATGMAGAAAACTAACTCCACCCCAGCCAAAGCCAGCRCAGCCCAACAAACCAAACCACTTCTGATTGTCCACCTGGCCCTGTGCACCCTCCCAGACAGAGGGAGTCAGAATGACGGATGGATGGCCATGGCTGCCCTCCTTGGCTCTAACTGACTTCTGTTTGAGCTTTGCCAAGTATCATTAAAGAATTCAGCCTTCAGGCTGATCTAGTAYATACTGGATAATTTTAAATCAGCTGAGCTCTATGCAGTTTCTAGTTGYGATCACAGCCCAGCAGTGGGTATAATGCCATTGGGCTTTTTCCTGAGTTATTTATATACGGAAGGCAGTTCTCACTTCCTTTAAATCTTTTGGAAGGACTAAATGGCAATCCCCCTGGCTCCCTTCTTTAAGAGAATAGAGGTAGATTGGGGCACTAACTGGTGAAAAGACATCTTCATGCAGCCTAACAGAAATGGAAAAGGAACAGGGTATGTTTGGTTCCTTTTTCAGCATCTAAAGAACATGCTAACAAGTAAGAGACTCATGGAACCCAGCCAAGTTCTGATAAGTGTCCTGGTTCTTATGCTCAGTCTAATGCTTTGTGATTTAAGGAGCTAGTGAAARCCAACAAAWAATAATAATAATAAWAAAAAWWTTACACTAAGAAATAGTAACACAGAAATGACTGCACTGAGTCAAAACAATGGTGCATGTAACCCAGTATCTAACAGCAAACTCCATTTTAACTAAATGAGGCTAGAGCAGGAATATAATTGTTTACATACCAGATCTTTACATACTGGGGCACTGCAATATAATTTAACAAAAKGAGTGCCTGTTGATCCAATATTCAGTTCTGCATAGCACCTCRAAGCACAATGTTGGTTATGTGCAAGTGCACTGAGGCCACAGTAAAAAACCCCAAATCACAGAAATGGATTGAAACAARCATAAGAAATAGGTTCTTAACCAGGGGTAAAATGCAAATCAGTGCTCCCCCTAAAAAAATCCAACAAGTCAGCAAACAGAAAAGATCATAATAAATTCAGAGGATAACTGAAATTTCTTAAGATCAGAATTCCCATAATTATCATAATGCTAGAACATTAATTCCCTAGTGTTCTTGCTAAAATGAACAAGAAAAGAAGAAAAGTGTTAAGAACTTGTTTTATCCTCCATTAGACAATTATAAATTGTTTTGTTCAGCTGTTAAATTACCTGACACAGTGAAACATAATATAAGAATACACAAGATATGTTGCATTACCCAGGAATGAGTCTCTGAAGGAAAAGAAAAGGGGGAGGCACTTGGACTACCTGTTGTTTTTTTTTTCTAGCAGACCTTGTAGTTCAATTACAATTGGGAATGCTGTTTTATGTTGCTTGTGGGCTAAGAAGAAAAATAGTAAAACATAAGGTTGTGATTACTACTACTCCATTAGTCAGCTGCAGCATGGGTTACACACTGCCTGGGCCCAGGGCAACAGGAAAATATTGAGCCATTTTTTTTCAGATCCAGGAGATGAATGATGCAGCAGGGGGCCAGGTGTCTGCACAGGGTAGGGATGAAAAACTCAAAATCATTTCAGGGAAGACCTAGATCCAGAGTTTCCATCTCAGCCAAGAAAGCTGTGGGGAAYTTGTTAAGCCTTTGATAACTTTAAATACAATGCCTAGCAAAATAAAGGCAAGCCTACATTTCACTTTGGCCTTGCAGTTGGCAATTGACCCAGCAATTCATAAAAAGTCASTTAAATAAACTGGAATGCTGCTAAACACTCCAGCCTAACATGTTTAGAGGTTTTAATTGTAAGTGAAAAAACAYAATACAGTTACCTGAGCACTGGAGTTTGGCTGACAGAAATAAAAGAAAAGCTTATGACCTGGCATCACATTCAAAGGAGCACATAGATAACAAATCATCTTCCTTCATCTCCTTTACCACAATATCATTGATCTCTTCCAAAAATACAGAACAATATKAATCTTTTACAATATCATCACTGCAGCTTCTTGCTCAGTGGTAATTCAACTTGAAGTTTGTGAAGAAAAGCCAATACATGAACTGAAGCAGTCCTGTACTTTGCCAGTCTTCAGAAACAGACCTTTTTATCAGTCTTCAGAAACAGACCTTTTCAACTCCAGCAATGGGATGTATCACTCAGATACCAAATTTATCACACAACAAATATATATGAAGAAGAACACAATGCAGTACTTTGAAAGTGTATCAATACAGTCCTCAGTGATAGAAAATCCTTCTGTAATGAACAAAATAAAGGGAAAAAATTAACTATATCTGGTAGGCAGGGGGCAGAGACTATACCACTCCACATTCCACTCCGCTGCAGGAAAATGACAAGCTAATACTTGTCATTATACGATTTAAGATTTATACAAGAAATTCAGAAATACTTCCACAGACTTATACAAGAAGTTCAGAAATACTTCTTAGACTAATCTCTTTTTTTGTTACAATCCTCTCACATTTAGTACACAAACATACAAAGTTTAGTGGAAAAATATATTGTAAGGAAGTAAGAAATGCAAATCTACATTCCACTATATATAACTGATTTTACAGACCACAGCCTTATATGAGTTATCACATATAAGAGAAAAACACTTCACTGAGTACAAATCAAGAACCTAAAACCATAAAGCCTCCAGTTAAAATTTTTGTTTGCATTTATAATAGTTTCTTCATTTGCTCCATCTGTCTGTGGGACAGGATTTTTGGCTTGTCCATATGGAGTATAACAGTACTGAGATACTGTTACTGGGAGAAACCGAGTTTGGGATAATAAAATAAATACCTTCATTATACAAAGTTCACTTCTAGTTAAATGAAAACTGCCTACCACACACAGGTGCTGCAATGTGACATAGGTCTTGATTTCCCACACTGCAAGACCTATTTCTGGCAGCATTATGGCAGCTCAGCCCAATTAAAACAAATGCAGGGAGCGCAGCAGCCCTCCGGTGACCTCGCTGAGCACCCCGGGGTTTTCCTGCCAAGGAAAGCCTCATTGTGAGAGCCATGTGGTTTGGCAGTGTACACACTGGAGCTGCTGATGGAAGCAGGAGGAAGCAAGCAGCAGGTTTGTGTCAGGAAAGCAATGTCTTTGCTGGGACACCAGAACTCAGAGASTGCAATGGTGAGGAGTCCTGGCTTTTGCCACTTGCAGGTGAGCAGCACCTCATCATTGCACGTACACCAGCCAAGGGGAACATGACTTCAAACAACTTGGTGCCTTTACAGTTTGCACAGTGTTTGGGTACCTTTAATGCTACAAGACCTGGTCTGGSATTTCTTGCAACCTGAGCAGATCCATTTGGCTCCAAAGTGATTAAGGCTGCTTCCTCTTCACATCGATCCAATCCCTTTTTAAAACATGATGACCTGGGAGATGTGCAAGCTCCTATTTGCAGTCTTTTCCATACTTCCTACAGCAGAATGGATTATTTTCAGTTCCTTTTTGCATTTTTAATTCTTGCCTGTCTCTGTTTTTTCCTTCAGAAGGTTTGTAGGCATATGTTACTACAGAAGGGGAAGTCAGTTACCGATCTTTTAGGAAGAGTGAAGTCACCCACAAGGCAGTACTAATGAAGTTTATGATTTCTCATTTATTTCCCTTACTGGTCATTCAAAGTTTCCTTTGGTAACAGGTGCTTGGCTGGGRCCTGATAAAGTGTCATGGGCTTCTGGGGTACTGTATGTATCTCTCATTGGCAGAAGTGTTCTTCAGTGCTTCCTTGAGGGGTTTCTTTCCCATCCTTTGATGCAAATCAACACAATTTTAAGCAGATCAGGTGATTAACATCAGATGAGAATCTGCTGTCCTCCATCTTTACTTCCTGGAAAACAGCTAGTAATCCAAGGCTTTCCTGCCAAGCAGTCAGCAGTCAGTTGTATAAACACTTCTTCAATTAGATGCARGCTCACGATCAAAAGTGAAAAGTCCACCAAAAAACCCAACTGTGAGAACAGATTTCAGAATGATAATCCTTATGCTGAAGTACATAATGCTACTGAAATATGTATTCAAAGACCATTCCTGCATAAGTACAATAGCTGCTCAAATTCCCAGGGAAGAAAATGATTTGTGTAAGATTTTGTTATCCARCGGCAGCAACAATTATTTTTTCATTTTTCTCTTAAATAGCATATACTGGCTATCCCTGTCATTAAAAACATACATTTGTAAAATCCCTTAAGMCACTGTTTCTACTTACTCTCTTTGAGGATGTACTGGCTGTTAGCATGGGAACTTTCATCATATATCAATTTGTAAGTGAAAGAGAACTACTGCACATGTTAATTTACTGCTTTTAATTTAGATGGAGCTGAACAGTATTAACACTGATGAGCCTAATGAAATGAATATTATATCTCAGTGTATACTCTGACTCAAAGAAAAAAAAACTACCTGCAGGGAATTTTCCACACTGAATTCTGAGTAGAGAACCAGCTCATACAATCACATGCACAAATCCACAAAAAATTKCTTAAAATTTTTTTAATTTCTTAAAAGAATGTGTTTGGGAGAGATAAAATTTATCTTCTGGACAGAATGAAAATGCTGTTTTTCTGGTAAATTTTTCATTACCTGCTTTGTATCACTTGTCCCAGAGTCTTGCTGTTACAGGACTTGGAATGTGTCTGTTCCCAGGGCCCCCGGCTGTCAGGCTGTGATTATGCAGCCATCCGTGGGAACACTAAATAATGTCACAAGACATGAWAACTGTATTAACTTCCTGGTGAGGGGAAACAAGAGGGACACTTCTCTCAGCCTATTATCACTTTTTCTTCCAGTTTGCATGAATTAAACAGTGATGTCTGCAAAAGGACTTGGGAGCTTCAGCTGGTATTTAAGTGGGACWTGCACACTTCTAATTCAGCTCATCAGCTCATGAAAGCCAAAGGATGTTTGTGTTTTTGGAATGATACAACACTGTGGAATCCCTTCAACCTTTATAACTTACTCAAAATCCTAATTAATGAAATTTATTTTCTTTTGTCCTGTAGAAGGCAGAGCAATATCAGCCAGAAATATATGTATATAAGGTAAATTATATTTTACTCTTTCTGAGCAGTTAGCATCACAAGAAAATTTGAGTTAATTGAATGAGATAAAGATTTTTAAAAGGGGTAGAAAAGACCTCCTCACTGCCTAAGAACTGCAAAACAAGAGGAAGCAGAAAAGAAGTGAAAAACAGAGAGGTTAGAGGGTGTCTCCTACCAGATCTGGAGAAACATAATTCTTTACTCCACATGATGAATTCCAAGCAGTCATGGAAAAATGCAAATCCCTTGCCCTAAAGGCAAAAGTAAAGCAGAACAATTCTGCCCAATAATGCCAAAAGACAGTTCAGGAAAAAGAGTAAGAATTCCACCATTTACTTGCAATGAAATCTTGCTTATCAGCCACCTTCAGCAGATGCATTACTCAGGCCATTTCTGACCTATCTGAGGCATGGGCAGGAAGCTGTCATGGTTGCCTGTCTGGGTAGGCTGCCTTTGGCTGGATGTCAGGTGTCCAGCAAGCTGCTCTATTGTGCTCCTTCTCAGCAGGACAGGACAGAGAGAAAATAAGACAGGAAAAAACTCATGTGTYGAGATAAGGACAGTTTATTAAAGCAAAAGCAAAGGCTGTGTACAGAAGCAAAGGAAAGTGAAAATATTTTTTCTCTACTTTCCATAGCAGAGGATGTCCAGCTGCTTCCCAGAAGACAGGCTTTCAGCAAGTGCTCTGGAAGACAATTGTCCAATAATAACAAATGTCCTCCTCCTCCTCTGCTTCTRTTGTTGAACACATTTCATACAGTATAGAAGATCCCTTTGTTTAGTTTGACAGAAACTAAACAAAGGGATCAGCTGGCCTGTCTAGGTCCTCTTTCAAGATCTGCTGGTGAGGGGAGAAAGTTGGGGAGGCAGCCTTGGTGCAGTGGTAGCCAAACCAGTGGTGTGTTATCAGCACCTTTCAAGATAATTATACAACCCACAGCACTGTAAGAGCTGCAACAGGGAAAATTAACTCCATCTGAGCCAGAATCAATACATTGTCATCACCAGGAGATCTGCAGAGGAGTCCCTATGAGAGAGAGAAGCTCAACTGCTGAACTAATGCAAATTAGTATTGCTTCATTATCTTTATAGAGCTCAGACAAATGTATATCAGTGAAGATCTGGCTTATTCTGTCTTGTTCTGCTTCAAGCAAACAYACYCCTTTTATCTCTATTTTAATGCAAAGCACCTAATAAAACCTTCATTTTGACACAAGTGGGCTGTATGAGTGAGAAAGAAAGCTGATAAGCTTCTCAACRGTTGGCAACAAGATCCTCAACTAATGAGTAAAAAATCTGAATCATGGTCTTACTCTTCCGATGACGAATATTTCTAGTAATTGATGTCAGTAACACAGGCCTTGGAGAGGGACTGCTTTGTGTAGGAGATGTAATTCTGCAGGAAGGAATTACAGACAGTAAGCTCATCTTCCAAGAGCCGTACAAAGAGACCCAGGCATTTCTGTCAAAGCTTTCACCTGGACTGATGTGAGCTGCACAGCTACAACTGTTAAATACTGTGCTATTCATTGCTGCATGCCCACAATATCAATCTACCCTCTTCTTGATCCACATGCCTCTTCCTGAGAAGCAAGATGCCTTGCCAAGGACTAAGATGAGAGGGAGAGCTTGGGCAAYGTGGTTCCAGGTGGGGCCTATGTGATCTCCTGACAACCACCAGGAAGCTTCAYACTGACAATATAACACATCAAGATGAGTTCCCTGGATATTCAGTAAGAATAGCTATGCAGTAAGGAGTGTTCCCAAGACAGTTAATTTCCCTGTGAGCCATATATGACATGCCAACATCCCATCCACATTCAGGATTTCATTCTAGGGTTCAGGCTGGGCTACCAGACAATGAGATAATGACCCAGATGCCATGGGTAAACCACCAGTGTTCCCTTACATCCTCAGGTTCCTAAATGCCTTCCARATCTGACCTCCTAATCCTCTTTTCTGCTCTTGGGAGAGCTCCTATCCTCTCCTCTTTGCCAGAGACAATGTGCCACACTGAYAGGACTTTGCTGTCCATTCTGAGCCTAGAGAGCCATCATGCTAATTGTCACCATGGGCATGGGGAAAAAAGACATGACCTAAGAAGCTGGTTTCCCCCTTCTCAATTTCAACAAACATTTKTTGTCCAGTGTGTTGTTCAATGTAAAAAATATTTGAAATACAGCATTAAGTAAYTACTATCAAGAGCCACTTCAGCTTCACATTTTCTTCTGTATTTCCAAAGTGGCAAAAGCGAATGCTGAGCTGGTTCAGGTGGATCGTAAACACCTGCTGTAACCCCTCTTTAGCCCTAATTCCTAGCACGAGACTTGGCAAAGCGTGGAAGGCAACCAGCTCTTCCTCTATTGCAGAAAGCCAGGTGGTGATTGCTGAAGCAGCGTCAATGCTGACGGAAGAGTGAGTAAGGCTTCAGATAAATAAAATCTATGTTAGGATTTCAAGCATCCCACACCAYAGAAGGATCCAGGAATCCTGCTAAAATGACACCATCCAGTTGATATTTTTGAACTCCATTTCCTTATCACTTTTTTAAAGGCCAATTTCTTTGTTAACATGTAAAAGAGTATTTGAAAAGGTCTCACATCTATGTCCTATATGATAAAACAGCTAGTGGTTTGCATGACTGATTTAGAGATTGCTTCCATCTGCAGTATTCTAAATACCATGTCTCATTTCAGAAGAGAAAAGTGGCATAAATATGTGACTAAGCGACATAAAAAATTTGACACCTCAGGAATAGCATTTTCTGCATGATCTCAAACTCGATAGAAATGAAGCATATATTTTTCATGCTAAAAATTACTAATCTGAACATTCTGCAGAAATGGGACCCATTGACATTTACCTGARGAAAAGTGATACACAGATTCTGTGTGTGGACAAAATAAATGCATATATCCTTCACACATTGCCAGTGATCTAAAATTAGTCTGCAATTTAATTTAATTGGAATTGGAAACAGAAATTTGTTCCAGTTAAACCAAAATATTTTTAATGAACAAAATGTGTGCAATAGGAGTTTTCTTTCCAAGAAATTAGATTAGTAGAAAAGATCCAGGAGAATTTTTCACAGCAAAACTTTGTAAACAGAAGAAAACTGTAATTTGCTGTCTCACAGCCAAAGTGAGTCCTATGAGAAAGAGGATTATCCTCAGATTTATTAGAATCCAGAATTCTCTGTTTGAACCTTCAAATTGATGGCAATATGTTATTAAGAATAAACCTGTATTTGTTGAAGAAAGTACTGCAACAACAAAACCTAAGCAGAAATAACAGTGAGTGTATCCAATATGCATATATATTTGATTTTGTTGTTCACAAGCACCATCTGGAAAAGCCTCATCCACAAAAATAAAAGAACAAGGAAAAAAAAAAGTGTTTTCTYCCCTAAATTTCATTAACATCTGAACTTCATGAGGAGATGGGTCAAACTAAATGGCAAGTTAAATACAGCAGCAGCACAAAACAAACACAAACAAAGCTAAAGTTGTGAATATATTGTACCATCTCCTGTGCTTTGGTTTTGTTCAGAAAAGCCTGGAGAAGCGTTGCTGGATAGGTTCTCAAAGGCGCATCTGCGTGCGCATTGGTTACGGTCACGGTTACTGTTACGGCTGCTCTGGAGAGGCGCTTTTCCAGCCTGGTCAGAAACATTGCCTCTCTTTCCTGGAAATGCTGCTGAAAACCTGACTTAGGATTACAATAGGGGTCTTGGCATTACTAACCAGAATTAAAGGATTGCTCTGTGTGCTGGTTGTACTTGTGGTTTATACAAACCAGAATGGTACCTCCCTTTTTTTTTTCAGACCCCCATGCAGCTCAAAATACATTATATTGTCAGAATATTCCATGGAGCTGCGCCAAGGGAGATACAGGCTAGATTTAAGGAGGAAGTTTTTCACAGAAAGGGTGGTAAGATACTGGAATCATCTGCCCAGGGAGGTGGTGGCAGATCCAGGCACCATCCCTGGATGTGTTTAAAAAAAGACTGGATGTGGCACTTGGTGYCATGATCTAGTTGAGGTGCTAGAACATGGGTTGGACTCGATGATCTTAAAGGTCTCTCTCAACCTAGAAATTCTGTGATTCTTTGAGAATGGCTCTGTRGAACAGAATAGTCCAGTTGGTGATGCTGTSCTTGATGCACCCCTGGACATGGGTTGCCCTCTGGTCTTCCAGGGTACACTGTTGCTTTGTGCAGAGATTGCTGCCAGCCAGCACCCCCAGATTCCCTCCTGCAGTCCAGCCACTTCTCTCCCTATTCATACTTGTGTCCGGTGTTACTTCATCTCAGGTGCAGAATCCAACATTTGGACTTGTTAATTATCATGCCATTAATGATTGCCCAAAGCTCCAATCTGTCTAGATTGGAGACTGGAGTCCTATGCTCTCCATTCCCTATTAATTCACCAGACTATACCTGCTCATGAGTAGCACTTTCCACTTGTTCCTACTGAATGTGTAGATTTTTTCAGATTATTTCTTCATTTTTCATTTCCTTTTTTTCTGCCTTGCAGCATAACTATAGTTCTTCTATTTGGTTTTTTTTCTTTTTTATTATAAGCACCCTATCTGTTCCTTCTGAGACCACTGAGCAAACTAGAAGGCAAAATCCTGCAGAGCTGCATAAATATATCTTCCCCTTTTGTCAAGAAAGTGCTGAAAAGTACTTCTGGAGCCCAATTTTGCTAGCAGGATAGGGTTCTTTCATCTAAACTATGATCCTGTAGCTGACTTGTGAATATAATGTTAAACATGGTGAAAAGCCTTASTAAGAACCAGGTATAAAATATTCACACTCCCATTCTACCCACAGATGCCATTATTCCACTGTAAAAAGTGTTTCTTGGATCTGCGAAGAACAAGTTACATGCTACAAATCAGACAAGAAGAGAGTTCATCCAACTCCTCTCATCATTTTCCAGTTACTTATAAATGTGTTGCTGAATCATCTGTTCCAGAGTTTTTCTGGGTATTAAAGCTATGCTGAGTGYTATGTAGCTCGCTGGCTTCTCCTCACCCTTGTTCCTTCTAAAGAAGGAGGGGAAAGTAAAAATGATGAGATCAATTTATGATGCTTCATCCATTCCCTTTGTGAATCCCCAGAGCTGGTTGCTGCTGGCTCCCACATCTTTTTAGCAAGTGTTTTTTYTGTCAAAGAATGGAGTTCATCAGGTCTGGAAGAGCTACAAACATCTTATCTATCTAAGTATCTTATTTACCTCTGAGAYAGAGGGTTTATTGCTGGTATTAACTTTGCTAATCTCTCTTGCTGCCTCTTCTATTACTGATTGAAAGGTAACACTGCCTACYGTGCTGAATAGTTAATTAAAAAAACCCAAACCTTCTGCAACACTTCTTTATAAAACGTAATGATGGCAAATGTTTCCTGAAATTCAATTAGAAATTAAGTTTACAAAAATTCAATACCATTCATAATTGCAAATGGTTCAGGCATGCAATGGAATGAATTATTGTCTATTGTATTTCCTTTAAATCCTGGTTAACCTCTTGCTGCTTCTAAATTGGAATAAAAGCAGAGAGATGTAGAATGAGACTACCCTCAGAATATCAATATAAATTGACTGAAATACATTGCTGAGGATGCAACTTGAATGTTAAAAAAGTCACTTCAGTTATGATACAGAACTTGAAAGTGGGGGAATAATTCAATAATGGTAAAAAAATTTCATCTTCTTAAAATGTTATTAAATGTTATGTAAATCATTGTTAATTATATTCAGCACTGAAAATACTGCTGTGTAGCTACTGTTTCAGTGGCAGTGAGCACAAGAAAGACAAAATGATGGTTTTTCTTGCTATACTTGTACTGGAAAAGGGGAATTTTGACATCTTTTGATGAGTAGAAAGATATTAAATCTGAAGGGAAAAGTCAGCCCTAGATAAAACAAGTTTTTGATCTGGCAACTTCTAAAAGGCAATTTGCACTTGATCTGACTCACACATTAAAAATATAAAGTAGACAATTAATTCAAAGAATAGTGGCTTTTCAAAGTCTTATTTTTGAAAGAACTAACATTCCCAGAATTAAATTAAAATGCACTTTTAGAAATACGCAAGTTGAAAGTGCTGTTATCTTTAATATTGGAGGCCATACTACCCTCCATCCCTAATTTTTTGCAAWAATCCTTGTTTGAAGGTCTGGAGGAAAAGTTTATCTTAATTGCTGGGGCATTATTTTATTCACAAAGGCATTTGAGCTCRTGCTCACTTCTCAYTTAAATCAATGAGGGTTTAAGTGTTTTGGTCTAGGGCAGATCTGTGTTTACTTCCTTTCATGAGTCACYCTCAGTCTTCAATAATAAAAGAACTCTAGAATTAACTATTTCACATTTTAAACATATAAACARTTTTTTTCTCTGAAGATTTTGTGTAATTCGAGTTYGTGTAATTGGTCAAAATGGTGTAARACAGTGGAGGAGGAGAGAGAGAGTGTTACCTTATTATTTGAGGTGTGATAGAAAAATGTAGYAAATACTGARTGTGAGCACTGCAGGGCTGTGCAGTGGTCTGCTGAGGCACCTGCAGGGTCTCTGCTTCCRTCTGAAGGGCAATCACCTACCAAACAAATACTGTCCCCAGAAGGCAACCAAAATGCTCTCCCACAATGCTACATTAATCTTCCACTTGATACGTCAAGAGGCAAAACCAAAAAGACATGAAAAAGTGCAGGATTTTAAGGAGGTTTCCAGTAGGAGGCGATATTAACAGTCAAGGTYAGCAAAGTAGAATAAAAACTTTGAAGGACACTTCACATATTCACTGAAGCAGGAAGGCTGAGGCTGCTCAACTTGCAGCTCTCATCAAAGCTTACACCAACTGCAGTGAGCTCAGAATTGGAGCCGAGGGCCCCAGTTGAGGAGAGCACTCAGTCAAATCCTTAAGTGTTTTGTTGACGAGGACGAGGTTGAAGGGTGTGCTTAATGTGCAGGTGCCAGTGCTCACAGGAACAGAATTGAAAGTGCATGTCTCACAAGGACTGCAGTGAGAAGTTTCACATTTGCAGAGGTTCTGCTGGAAGTACCTTCTGCACATAGTTTGCAGAAAGGCAACACAAGCAGTGGTGTGACAGTGACAGTGGAGAAATTATGTATCATTTAAATAAATACAAAAAGCCTCCTATCATCTGCTCTACCTGCAACCCCAGCTGAGAGAAATTCAATGGAATACTGGCATCATGTGGCAAGTTGAAAACACTTTAAGCTGACTATTCATTTTTTGTCCTTGGATTAATACAGAACATGCTGTGCTGTAGGGCAGAAAAACAACCCTTGACTTCAGCTTATAAACAAATCATGAGGAAGATAGTTTAAAATGTATCTGTTGGACATAAAAGATGGAGAAGAAAAACTGATGTAAACTATATCTTGGCACAGAAGTACGTGGGCCACTTTAGCATGTGTGAAGCTATTTTACCTTTTGTGCCTATGACAAGAACTGACCCAAAGGCACAACCAAAATGTGCCCTTAAAATACTGAACATGCACAGAAAAGAGTAAGCAGTGCCTGCATCCTTACTAACATTTAAACTAAAGCTTCTGAACAGTCATTTTTCAGGAGCTGTTGGGTAAAAACCACAAAGAGTCCAGGGAGCTGCAGCCATGGGAATGTCCCCACTGCTGTTTGAATACCTACAGCACTGCACTGCAGTTGTATACCCTACTGTCTCCTTGCTTCTTGTTGTGATTTGGTTGCTTCTCTTCTCTCTCTCTTACACACAYAAACACACACACATACTCAGAGTGAATTCTGCACTCAGCATCACCCTGACTTCAAGATGACAGGTGCTCTCACAAAAGACCTGGTRCTGCTCAGGATCTTCAGTCAAGGTGCTGGAAAAAAGGGAACTGTTTATGAATGAAAAATATCAGATCAAATGGACTCCAACCTCCTCCACAGTGCAGATTCCAGCCATTAGTTTGTTATATAAAATATTGGCATYGCATTACACTTGTTCCAGCACTGTRTAGGGGAAGACTGGAAAGGACTTCTGTAATGGAAATGCAAGACTATGAGGCAATTTTTAGCCTCTGCATTTGCAATATGAAGCTCTTCCAACTAAGTATSAGGATCATCAAGTTCCTTGAAGGAATTTCTTTCAAGAAAGCAGCTGCCAGTAGTTGAAATGTAATAGAATGGTGCTTTAACTTGGAAGATACATAATGCCTTTCCACAGTTTAAGGGCAGTAAAAGTGTTTTGAATTMATATTTTTGGATCCATTAATTTATTTTAGATCAAAGAAATCAGCTAGTAATATGCCCTTTGGTACTAAGTAATCACTTCTGTATCTTTGTAATATTAGATAGGATGCTGTACTTGGAAAAAATCCCACATTGCATACACAACTGATGCTATAAAGCTGGTGAATCCTGATAAGAAGTATAATTGTTTCCTTTTAYTTTTTTGTCTTGGTATGAATGAAAATCATTTTACATTCACTTGAAAATACCTACCAGTTCAGAAAGAAATGCATTCACTCTTTGCTACCTTCTTTAGATCTGTGTTTAGGTGATAAGGAAGAGACATACAAGCTAATGCATTATTTGTTTGCAATCAGGTCAACATTAATTTTCCAGCACTCTTTTTTTAGTGAGACCACAGCTTGAAACTTCTCAGCTTRATGACAGTAAAGCAGAGGTACAAACTCCCAGCTATTCATCTGTCAAGGATTACCTATTAGAAACTATGATGAAGCAAAATATCAGTATATAGTTTCAAATTTCATCKCTCAGCTTTCAGATTTTGGTCAGGCGTGGTTCTATCATTTCTACAACTCATTAGATCTTCACAGTAATCTCCAAAGAGCAAGCATGTCATACTACACAGCAGTTAGAGTCTAAGCAGACATTGTTCTGTTAGGGGCCAACAGCCTCATCCTTAAATTCCTGGGAAATGTATCATCATAGTGTTCCATCTTACCTTTTCCAGACAAAAGTGTTTTGGAGCTTTTTTTTAATGCAGAAACAATTCCAGTTTCATGAAAAGGTTTTAAAAGCCCTAAATGAAACAAAACCTGTGTGTGAAATTTCATTACTGGTACAAAACTGAGCTGTGCTGAGATGGACTGTTGGCTGCAGTTACTATATTGAATTTAGCTAGTCTCTGAGAAAATGAGGATAAATACTGCCAATAAAAAGAAAATGTGAATTGTGCTTTAGMTGTTTGGGTCATGTTTAAAAGCAATCAACACAGTTGGGGGGTTGGTACAATAGAAAATGGTAACAGTGGCTATAAACCACAGTTAGAAGATACACCTTTTCAAAAAAATCATCACCTGCAAAAGGATATGAAAATCTAATTAGATGATTGTTTCTTTCTTTATTTATTTCTTTAGGTGTTCTTAGCCTGCTTGGGGTACTTCTGCAGTTGGCTCAGGTTTGCCATAGCTGCTGCTGTCACCAGTGTTAATTACAGAGATGTTCATTTTGCTCCTACTCAGCAAAATCACAATAAAGTGTAGTCTAAGATAAGTCTCCACAACTTCAGTTGTTCACATTTAGCTACAGTGATATTAACAGTGTGCAGCCAGAGGCTGCAGAAGGCAGAAACTGAGCTTGACAGCTGCTCATACCACGGGATGCAGCTGCAGGAAAATCGATTGAGCAATGTGGTGTTCTCATGYGGGTAAAGATGGACCTGTTTATACCCAAGTTCACTGGATGGCTGGAGCACAGGGAGGGACCTCCACAGCAGAACCTGCACAGAGAGGGACCACATGGTGATGGGGTGAGGCATTGCTACAGACAAGAAATGATGGAAACCAGRAAACAGCAGGAAGGTGTGGACAGCATTCAGTATGGCAGTGATTGYGAGTGAGCTGGAGATGTGTACTGATACGAACAGGCACATTCTCTTAAGCCACCAAATTAACAAGGATACACAAAATTTGGGGGATTTCAAAGGAGTGGAAAAGGTGACATGCCCTTGGTGGAGAGACAATTGGAAGACCAAAAGCAGACCTGCTGCTCCGACATTAAAACATCTAGAAAAACTGTAGCTGTAAGTTTTCCTTTTATTCCACAAGGCTGAAATTTTAGAGAATGCAATGAGAATGTGAACATACACACAGTTCAGCTACAGAGAATTTTTTATCAGTTYCAGCTCCAGCAGAAATATTTCAATGCACACCCACATGGAAATGCTTGGAGCTGTAAGAATTGAGGCTGTCATTCAAAAAATCTCTCACTGCCAATTCTGCTGAGTACCTTCACGTGATGGGGAAAAAACACCACAGGAACTGCTAAAGATAGAGCACTGGGAAAGACAAAGACCTTCACAAGAAGGTAGAGCAGATGGATGAACTTCAAAACATTCTTCATTTCCCATTGCTGAGAAATGCTAAAACTTAAAAATCACTCCTCCACCTCTGCCCAAGGTTTTAACATTTTTCTACAGAAGAAATGAATCTTACTGACTTATGCAGTTATTTGTTTCTGAAGAAGGTTAATGGGACCCCTCATCTTTAGTTCTCCCTGTCACATCTGCTGACCTCATCTGAGAAGAGGAGCCTGCAAGGTCTAACACCTCTGTTTCAAACTGCAGCTACAACAGACTCACAGAGGCATCCCTGTTCCCACATCACTTTGTTTATGCTAAGAAACAGGTCTCCAGGGGTGGTGTGGGCATTTGCCTTGCTGTCCAGATGAGGAAATTACAGTCACAGACATTTCCATTGAAGAAAAAACGTGTGGCAGAGCTGCTTTGCTGAAAAATGGATAGGAGGAATATTTTGAATCCTGACAATTCTCAGCTAGATAGAAACCTGAGAGCTCCTTTTGGGAAAATTATGAAAATTATCATAAAATACTTCAGGCTGGGAAGGACCCTCAGAGGCATCTAGTGTTACCCCAGCTGAAAGCAAGGCTTCAGTGTTAGATCAGCCTGTTCAAGGCCTTTTTAGTTTGTAAAATTTCTGGGAGTGGAGGCACTACAGTGTCCCTAAGCAATGTATTCCTGTGTTTAGATGACTTCACTGTGAAATTTTTTGGCTGTGATGGTGGTTTTTCTTGGTCCTTTATTGTTTATTGGGTTGTTTATTTTTTTGCATATGTGTGAGGTTTTTTCCTTTTTTAAATACAAAAGAGTAACCTGGAGAACAATTTTACATTTACACAGGCCATAATTTAAGAACTAATAAGTTAACCATCTTTTTTCACTACAAACAGAAAGAATTCAGTTTCTCAAGAGGACTGTGGAAAGGTTATGGAGGACCTCTTGTTAGCTGAGGAGAAATTCTCCCCCTCTGTGATGGGATTTTCCAAATACACTACAGTGTCCCATGGCAACAAAAGGCCTCCCCATTCTTATGCTAAAGCCAGCAAGACTGTCATCAGCACATGCAAGGTTTCTTAGGAAAAGCTTGGGAAGAGCCTGTCTTAGCAAACAAATTTAACACACAAAGAGACACAACCCCTGGTCAGACATTGGGTCTGGAGGAGCAACAATCAGGTGCTGAAGAACAACCTCAGACTTTTTGTTCTGTGTTAGCCAAGGATCCTCACCCAGCAGCACAAGCTGACCCTTACAGTCACCCATATTSCCTTTTCTTTTGAAGCAGGATAATGCCAGTCTAAATAAGTCAGTTGTTAAACATTTTGTAAATCAGAAGAGAAATTCAGCTACTGTAGAAACAATAACTGATCAGTTAGAGAACACAAYGAGACTGATGGGARGGAARCCCAAATGGCCTTGATGGGAGGGAAATCCAGAAACCCACTCAGTTCATCATGATGAAAGGACAAATATATAATTGGGCGGAGCAGATCTAGGGTTAACAGAGGTCTGACTTCTGCTTCTCATGGGAATTGCATACTTACAGGCCTGACTTGGGTCCAGAGTGTCTGGCAWACATGGCTAAAACAAACATAGCAGGTACTGAAAACTCAGTCACAGAGCAGAGAGCTTAAAACACTGTGGTCACCTCAGCATGCTGATGTTACCACACAAAAGGACATCCAGAACTTTTTC
The DNA here is from genome assembly GCA_902810485.1 of Alauda arvensis. NCBI lineage: Eukaryota > Metazoa > Chordata > Aves > Passeriformes > Alaudidae > Alauda > Alauda arvensis. The sequence continues at coordinate 1,098,564 of CADDXX010000218.1, forward strand.
TTCTCTTTTTATGACTTGCTACAGGATAACAAAATTTGTTTTATAATGCAGCATCCTAATAGCTTTGGAGGCTGATGAAATGCTTTGTTTCTGTGTCAGCTGTTAATTTATCACAGGATTACCCATGGCTTTATGTTTCAAATCAATAGAGATTATCTGTTAAATAAMCTTTAAGGAGACGGGCAAGCAATGCAGCAAGCACTAAAGCTCCCAGAAAACAGTTTTATCTCTTATAAACTTATAAAATCATGATAAGCTTTCAAGATAYGCAGGAGTGAACTTTTTAAACCAAAACAGTAACACTGATTATCTGAGGGCATTTTTATAATGAACAGTGATAACTAACATCATACCAGTGACCTCAGGAAAGAACACAGAAGCTGAATGTATTAGACTTTTATGAGAGTATATATATGTACTGTTCCAAAATTTTCTGGACTTCTGTTGTGCTCCCATGATGTTAGTGCTGCACAGTTCTACAGGAAAGTTGCAGACAARCAGATATTTTGATACAATAATATGTATAAGAATACATCTTCTCATTCTCTTCATCCTTTTCCTCTTAGATCTATTCCTGGCTCCTCCTTCCCTAACCTAAATTCTCATGAAGTCTATTTAAAGCCACAGAATAATAGTCACAAATTCTGATAAATGCCGGTTTTGAGAGGGTACTGCTTCACCTTCAGTTTTTCCAAAAGTGATGAGAAAACACAATTGTTATAGCTGTGATGCTGTCCACTGCTTCTGTAGGCAGTAGCAAAGGCCTTATTGAAGAATCCCAAATAATTATTTTTTTTTTTAAAGATGCTTCAGACATGTTCACCTGTCAAACTTTCAAAATGTACTTATGGCCAGTGTGCAAACAAAGCCACACTGTAAGAAAGAGCAGGAGAGTAGGAGTGGCCTAAACAAATGAGAATGGAAAAAAGTCACAGGAACAACAATTTAAGGACGTTCAGTGAGAATTATGTCAGACTGCAGGACTTTGTGCATGCATGTGTGTACATGAAYCCAAGGCCTGGGGCATGCAGGGAAACCCTTCCTCTGATAATTTCTTTTTTTATTGTGTATGAATATAATAATTATATTATTATATATTATCTGTATTATTATATATTATCTTAGCCAGACACTTAAAAGCTTGTGAATGATTCATGTTGTTTCTAATTATTGGCAGCTTCAATCAAACATTTTGCCATTATTTAACATGGTATTTCCTAATAAATAGTGCCCAGTTCTTTTTTTTCTTTCCTAAGCACAAGCAACATCAGCTCCTCAGCCACCAGAGCAGCCAGACTGATAATTCCTCCCCTTCCCTTCCCCTTTAGGAGTAACTTGTCACACAAACAACAATTATGCCGGAGGACTGATGATACAACCTCACACCAGTGTTAGGGTCTCTGCAGGGGAGCCAGGGCACCACAGACTCTGGAGACTGCTCTGGTGAGACAACAGAGCCTGTAACGAAGAACAAGAAGGAGATGGATCGAGACAGACTGCTGGGAAGGTGACAGTGTGGTGTCTGTACCTGCTGCACTAACAAGCTSGTGCCTGAGTAGGATATCAATGAGTGTGTAGATAAAGGTGATCCAGCAGGTGTGATTTATTGGGATTCTCTGCAACTGAAAGATTCTTACAGAAAATTTATTGTAGGAAGTAACATGTCCTTAGGAAAGGTCTTTCTACAAATTTTTATGTTCCTATTGTTTTAACAAGCTTCCTAGAATTCCCTRAAAACCTCTCCCATCAAATTTGCTGTTCTTTACAATGAGGTGAAGACACAGATACCACTATTTACCCTTAGACCATCTGGAAAACCCTAAAATAAACCTACGTCTTCTACCAGGAAAACCAAGGCCCTCCAAAGTAGAGAAACATCAGCTGCAATCTCAACTCTGAATTCTGAATTTCTGGAAAATCTAAATGCCTTCCCTGGGTACCTGTTATAGGCCATGTTTTCAGACATACATTCCTGTAACCTGTGAGTCTACATGAAAACTCAGCATCAGCTTAGGGAAAATAAGCTGTAACTCTAAATAGCAAAATCCGRCTTTCCTCTTGTAAATGCTGATGGTAAGCAGTCCACCTCTCCAGTTCCTCACACAGCTGTACATGTACTTGATAAGTAAATATTCTTTTACTGCTCATTTTCCTTTCTTCTCTCCAACCATATCCTATTCACAGCTTCAKTGTTGGGGGGTATTGCCCTACCTACCTTTTGCATTTATCTTGAGAAACTACCTAATCTCATTACTTCATTAATTTAGTTGTAGGAACCTCTTACTGCTTAGYAGATGGATGCTCAGTAGGACTCAGCCCTGCTGCTGTCACCCATAGGTTCTGTGAGTATTTAGCTCTAGACATAGCATTTTAACTACTACCTTTCCAAACACCTTGCAGAAGCACCATGGGAGAGGAGAGCAACGACACTAATGAGACTTGAGCTTCCTTCTTAGCCCATGAGTCTGTTAAGTTACAGCAGTTTCAAATGATTTGTAGGACAACTATATAAATCCTCATATTCTTCAAGGATGAATCTTTAATATGTTCAGCAATAGATGGGGCCACAGAGATCTTTCTGTGCCCAGCCTGGTTGAATCCAGTCCCAGAGTGGTCTCACTATGCCAAAAGCCCACAGAGGACCTTATTGCATGGAGGATGTGTAATTCCCTATTCCTTCTCAGAAACCCAGCACCATTCATGGMAGAGGAGGTAAGGAGGTGCAGTTTCATCCTCAGGTCTTGGGCTTAGATTCCTCCATTTACAGCCTGTTCTTTGAGAAGAGCACCTGTCCTTTGCTCTCAGTCACTATTTCTTCAGCTTTTCTCAGGTCTAATATGGCAGATGGCAGCAGGCAGAGCAGGGACTGGGGCTCAGGAGGCCATGAGAAYACATGGAGAGCAGGGAAAGAACTGGTTTGGGAATTGGGAGGACCCGGAGATGCAGAAGTGTCTGTCAGCACTGACACAGCAGTTGCAGAGAGGGATTTACCATAGAGCAAGAGGAATGATTTACTATAGCAGGTGGTARTTAAGTAACATGCACGAGTTTTGGGTGGTGAACAAGCCTAAACACTAAACAAGGTAAAGTATTGGAATGAAAACGCAGTGGAATAAAACCAGGATGCTATGTGCTGAAGGAGCTGTTCTGATTTTCTCATCTCAGGAAAAATCTTTAGGAGTCCACTGTTGTTCCAGCATGAGAATTCTGGCAGCCTTCAGTACTTTCAGGTGATTGTTTGGCAGCTTGACTAATATTGACTTTCTTCTGTCTTCCWCAAGCAAATAGATGTTATTTTCCACTTATCTCTCTTCATTGCTCTTTTAGAATCTGTTTACAAATAGAAATCTGTCATTTTTTCTTAGCAAATTAAGAACTCATACATACAAGTTATTTTGACAAGAACAAACCTACCACAGAACTCCTATTTACAAGAATTACAGTCCTGTGATACTAACAGTGAATCTTGCCACCTCAAATYTTTATGAGAAGTGAATGTTCAGTTATCACAAGGCCATTGCAATGTGCCAGAAACCTACTGACAAATAAACAGGCTCCCATCCACACAGGCATAAATCCTTTGCAAATGACAGAAACTAGACAAAAATCTCAGGTGGAGTCCATTTTTCCTAATTTAGACATTCAAATTAGTAGTTACATAAGACTGYCAGCAGTTCCATCCTTTGCTGTCAGTAGAAGGAAATAACAAGAGAAAACACCTGTAAAACACAGCAGACAAACTTCATTGTTGATATGCTCATTACCTTGTCATCTAGAAAACTCAGGCTGTTGTGGAGAAAACTACATCTCTGAATCCCAACAGGAAAGGGGAAGGCAACCACCAAGCAATGCACTCTAATTATAGAGATCTTCTGTCTATTTCTTGCATATCTCTGTATTTGTAAGAGCTGAGCTGCAAAGGGAAGGAAGTTTCAACATCCTCCATGGTTAGGATCCTGGAGGATGTGTAGGACTGCAATGGAAATTATTATTTCAGACAATCAGAGATCTGTTCTGGAGCTAGCAGCACTCACTGATAAATTATTTTTGAAAAAAAAACAAAAAATGGGGTCTTCACTGTTGCACTGAGGCAGGCACATTCCCTTGTCCACAGTCTGCTTCTTGTTTGTGATTGTCAATAAACACATTTCAAAAAGTGTCCCTTRAAAATAATTGATTTGTGCCAAAAGGCAAAGGATATTACTTATASAGCTGCCTTTATGACACAGAGCAGGGGCAGAGTAGCTGAAAGTYCCAGCACTACTCACATGGAGAGACAGCAGTCACCCCTCCTGGACAGCACCTGGGTCAGGCTGAGACCCATCACAAAYGTGGAGGGGACACTGCCCATGGATACAACTGCTGACACTGGAGAAAAGACATTTTATAAACTACCTTATTCCTCCTCATCTTTGCAAAGGAGCAAGATCATCCTCTGCAAAAAGCCAGACTCTGAAATCTGTGGTTTTCCAGACCCCTCCAGGCTGGTGAGGGCTAGCATTTAGGAGCATGGCTGAGCCTTGAATGAGCTATTTACTGTCCCATGGGGAGACAGTCTTCTCCACTGTAACTTAAACACTTGGAAGCACAATCAATTTCCTACATTTAACTTCATGTTCAGAACAGCTGCATCAACAGCTGCATCTCATCCCCAGGACTAACACAGAAAAGTCTCAATTCCAGGGATACCTCTAGAAATACTACCCAAGAAATCCTTTGGTTGTAGAGCAGTATCAGCAGCTGATATTGCAGTACTCACTTCCTAAGCTCTGCAGTCTCCTCCTGCCTCTCCTCGTTCCCAGCTTGCCCCAGCCATTATTTCCCTCTGCAGACTGGTGAGAAGCAGTAACAAGATCAGTTCTGCTTGAAAAGAGTGTAACTACAGAGATGAAGGATCATTTCACTGATCAGTGGGCTGTAATTTAGAAACAAAGCTAGTAATATCATACCAAAAAAACCCCCAAACAATCCAAACCCAAACTCTTTTGCTATTAGGCATATTAATTTATTATAAGATTACAACTTAAAAGCTGGAGTTTCACACTGACCAAATTACATTCAAATTAAATAAATCACCCCAGGAAAAAAGATAGCAAACATATTTATATTCAACTTATTTGTGTGGTTTTTATGGCAACTAAGATAYAAAATTTGAAGAGAAAGGATACAAAAATATTTTTCCAAAGGTTCAAAATGAATCCTTAAGCTTYATACACACATGGTTTTACAAGAACAGATCTTGGCATCAAATTTTGAATTTGAAAAAGTGCCATTTCCATGTCTAGATGGCACAGAATCACAGAATCACAGAATAAGCTGAGTTGGAAGGGACCCACAAGGATCACTGAGTCCATCAATGTTCTGCACAGCACCATCTTCAAGAGTCACACCATGTGGCCAAGAGCACTGTGTAAATGATTCTTGAACTCTGTCAGGCTACTGCTGTGACCACTGCCCTGGGGAGCCTGTGCCAGTGCCCAGCCACCCTCTGGGTGAAGAACCTATTCCTGATATCCAGCCTAAATTTTCCCTGACACAACTTCAGGCCATTCCCTTGGGTCCTGTCACTGGTCACCACAGAGAAGAGATCAGTGCCTGCCCCTCCTCTTCCCCTCACAAGGAAGCTGTAACTGCAGTGGGGTCTCCCCTCAGTCTCCTCCAGGTTGAACAGACCCAGTGCCCTCAGCTGCTCCTCACACAGCTTCCCCTCAAAGACCTTCACCATCTTTGTTGTCCTCCTTTGGACACTCTCCAATAGTTTCATGTCTTTCTTACACTGTGGCACCCAGAACTGCCCCCAGCACTGGAGGTGAGGCTGCCCCAGAGCAGGACAATCCCCTCCCTTGCCTGGCTGGTGCTGCTGGGCCTGATGCACCCCAGGACAGGGCTGGCTCTCCTGGCTGCCAGGGACTGCTGGCTCATGTTCAACTTTCCATCAACCAGATCCCTCAGGTCCCTTTCCATGGCACTGCTTTCCATTATTTCATTCTCTGCTCTGTCTGTACATCCAGGGTTGCCCATCCCAGGTGCAGAATCCGGCACTTTCCCTTGTTGAATTTCATGTGGTTGGTGGTTGCCCAGCCTTCCATTTGTCAAGGTGTCTCTGCAGGGCCTCCCTGCCCTGGAGGGGAGTCAGCAGCTCCTCCCAATTTTGTATCATCTGTGAACTTGCTCAGTATCTGTTCCATTCCTGCCTCCAAGTMATTTATGTTGAAAAGCACAGGGTCTGAGGAATGGAGCCCTGTGGAACCCCACTAGTGACAGGTCACCAGTCTGATGTCACCCCATTCACTTTGTGCCTGATCTGTGAGCCAGTTGCTCACCCATCCCATGATGTGTTTATCATGGGCTGGACATTTTGTCCAGAATTATCCTGTGAGAGACAGCAGCAAGAYATTTATAGCACTTGCTTTAAAGTGAATGCTTTAACGGTATTAAGAGAAAAATAATGTCCAAAAGTTTGAGTTTCTATCAGAAGTTTTAAAGCTTGATTGTTTTACTCTATTTTGCAAAAACCACATTTTCTATTAATCCTTTGCTTCCTATTAAAAATATTGAGCATTTCCAGATTGTTGCTTAGATATTYTTACTTAATGTGAAGAAATCAACTGGTGCTGCCTCAAAACCAGCAGGAAAGGATTTTCCCTGGTTTCTACAGGCAATGAATACTTAAATCACAATCCAAAATCTAAAACAAAACTGCAAACAATTTTGAATAATAAGAATACTGAACTGTTACAGTTCCACTCCAGCACACAAATTACATTGGCCATTTAGCACAACTTTGATGCAGGAGCTCAGCTCCAAGTCGAGATTATTATCCCAGCACTGCAATGTAATGCAATTTCAGGAAATTTCAGGCAATTTCCCTGCAGCCAAGAAGCCCATCACATGTCCTACCTCAAGCTGTGCTCTGTCCCTGCTAACAGAATTTAGCCTGGGGCACTTGTGCAGCCAAAGAGCCATGCACACCTGAGGCTTAGGGGTACAGACACCCTCTCTCAGTGGGGCTCTGCTGTAACACACCCTAAAATGGGGCTGTCAAACTTGGCTGCTGTGCAGTGAAATGACTTCAGTCCAAAATAGATAAGCTTTAAGGGCATTTGTGAGCAAGCAATGATTTGTATTTCTTCTCAAGGACAGAGAATAGTTACCAGTTTTTCAGCYCAAAGTAGTTGCTGTCATCTAGGAAGTCATTCATTGTTGAGGAGATCAAGTAATCTCCTATATATCTGCTAAAAATTCCTTTCTTTCTCCAGGGATTTAATCCATTTGATTTATTAATTCATTATATAMAAGTAAAGGACTTGTTAATGGYGAAYAGAGATGACAGAATACAATTTTTATCTAATAATACTAAWGTTAAGGGACTTAAACATGCTTTTGGAACTGAARTATCTACTAAAATGTATAGKGAAAAGATTCTCACWAATTCAATGCAGCTTTTTTAGTACACTGYAGTGTTTTTTTATTTATTTATTGCAGAAAGAATGGTTTCACATAGCAAATCACAGAAAATTTTTAGGAACAGGTTAGAGAAACAGTCATCATAAAATCTCTGCTGAGCTTGCACTAGGGGGATGAAATGACTCTTGGGGAATTTTTCAATGCTCCATTTCTTTATGAATGTATTTAAAAATTTGGCACAGCATAAGAAATTGTTCTAGCCCTTACAAAGGATGTTGTAAGATTACTATAATCAATAAGACTATAWTCTAGCAATGCAGGCCAGAATATTACAAGAGAATGAAACCAAGGAACATGGTTTATTAAGGAAAAAAMCRAMCRAACAAAAAAGAATTGGATTAACAGCCCAGGAAGATACTTGAAWTAATAAAATTATTYTGCTTTTTCTTCCAGCAAGAGTAGAATGATTGAGACAGTGAAAAATTCCATAAATGTATCAGAAAACAAGAGGGGAAACAAACCCTAGAGACATCCTATGAAGCTCCTAAAACCTTTAYAATCTAAATGTACACAGCTTGTCATACTAGGCTTCTTTTCAGTTGTGCTTTAATTCTCACACATTTGTGGATACATCCTCCAACAAGGACTCAGAGTACCTTAGTTCACTTCCCTGGGCTCCCTGCCAGATCTTTTCAACCTCATCTCAGGTCTCCAGTCAAACTCCCATACAGTCCATGACTTCTGGTCCGTATTCTGATCACGTCTATCAGGCAAGTTTCAATTAGATGAATTATGAATCAATCTTTGGGCAGCTTCTCCTTGTTCAGGAGTCAGAGCTTTGATCTTGGACAGTAGATAGCTGAAAGAAAAAAAAACCTGATCTGATTACAGCTTCTTTCAACGTTTACTTTCCTACTAGGGGAAAAAATAAATGTACTTCTTCAAAATGACAGACTGGCTGCATCTCTCAGTGGAGACACAAGATGTTGTCTTGTGAATCTTCTACAAGCCAAGATGGTCAGAATCACAARTCTTGGGCCATGATTTTTAAAATTTTCTTTACGGCTTGTTGATGAATATTATTAAAGCTGATGCACTAATCACTAATCTGGTRACAAACATAAACAATCTTGTTTAGATTAAAGATCAAAAAGATACATCAGTGAAGGTGTGACATCTTCAATGACACCTTGCAATATTTGATCACAACTTGRAACATGAAAATACCTCTGTGTTGCCATTTAGTCCCTCTTGCTTGTGTCAAATTAATAATATGCTTTACAGTAGTTCAACAACCAGTTGACAGCAACTTTAAGTGAGAGTCTCACTGTCCCTATGATAAAAAACAGAATAAAAAAGTCTTACCCTAAGTTYTTAGATAAGAAMATTGARATCAGAATGAGTTACCTGTAATCATYAATAAAATGAAAAATAAGCTAAACAAGCTGACAGAAAAAGATTATGAGGGAGAGGAAGTGGAAACATCTCAGTGACAGTCCTTCACAGCAACACTATCTGGTCTGATTGAGACCCTCTTGAAAGTTTTCTGCCTTTTGTAAGGCAAATTATCCTTCCACCTCTGTAATTATTACTTTAGYCCTCTTCATCAGAGAACTAAATAGTTACATAAGCCTCAAGATTTTCAAACCTCATTTGATGATTTTTGGTTAGCAGAATCTTCTGTAGCCTGTAYAAATTCTGTGTAAAAGAAAGTTTTAGCGGTCCTGATAGCACCAGCACTAGAGGGAAATGGAGTCTCCATGCTGCTATGCAATAGATGTTCATCTTGTTCATTAAAAACAGGCAGGCAGAACTATCTGTACTTTGCACCATAGCTCCTCTGATGAATTTGGCTGGCAAACACTACCAAACAATGCATTCCAACCCATGGATTGCTTCACTGAGAAGGATCCTGAACTGGTTCCTCACCTGGTGCAAGTGACCATACCATCTGGCCCATGGAGAACAAGCCCCAGAATATAATGCACCAACCTCCTCAACAGAATAAGCAAAGAGTTCATGTCTATGTATAAAGTTCACAAAAGTGGCTTTTTCAGCTATTATTTTCAATAAGCTGCATTCTTTTTCACTGTGTTCCTCCAGCTGAAAACCCTAACAATGAGAAATCATTTCTAATAATTTTATATGTATCTATGATAAAGGGTGACATTCCATATTAATCACATTCCTTGTTGCTATTTTATTCACTTTTTCCACTTGATAATAACCATGGTAGGTTACAGGGAAAAAAGGATTTAAGGAGAAAAAAAAAATTCTATAGTTCTGCTGCCCAGAAATTCCTACTTCTAGCCATGTGACTCTTTATATTAAATATTCTTTCATTCKTTTTTCAAAAGATTTTTAAACTGTTTATATTTTTCTAACTTGATTAGAATGTGTTGCTTGAAAATTCTGACTTGTATGTTAAATTGAACTGTCAGAGACAGTTTATAGCTGGTGTGTGATCACTTTAATCAAGGAGGGTGGCTATTCCAGTTCAAAGCAAGATTTATTTCCCAAAAAAACTGAAGCACCTGCAATTTTCATTGGCATTATGTAGCATTTATACCAGTATTCATAACACAATAATTCTGAATTCCTCAGGTCTTCTTGTTAATGTCCACGCTTGCCATACAAGTACTGACTTGTGTGTTAGAGAAATTGTGTTGTCCAAAGAATGTAACATTTCTACTAATGTGAACTAGTAGAGATGTTATGTGAATGACAGTAACCAAAATGATGGGTTGTGTGGCTGAGTGACAACAGATTAGACTCAGTACAGCAAACATGGACTGCATTTCCTTTGCCTGGACTCCTTGTATCAGCACAGTGCAGGTGCTCCTTTGGAGTTACCCAGCTGYGGCTGTTACATGCTCAGCTGCTGCTTGCTTGGTATCATCAGWATTAACCACAAAGCTGGTATTCCACTTATTTTGTAATGCTCTTTTCTGATTTACACCATATGCCAGCTAACATCTCATAAATTACCTTGTTATTTTCAGTCTCTATTCAACATTGTGACTTAAATTTTTAGTATTATGCATTCCAGTGAGTTTGAGTCAGCAGAGCTTCTCTGCTGTGATTGCACCTGATGGGACCTGCAGAATGGTGCTTCTCCCAGAAAAGGGTGACTGCCTTGGCTACCATGACAACCAYTGTGGTGTCTGACAATGAATTTCCAACTCTTTTCAGTTTTACACAAGTACCTCTCTACCCTGTCTTCTGTAACCTCTAAATTGGTGGTTAAGATAATCTTCAGGACTACAGACAGGAATACAGGGGCTAAGGAGGATTTTGAACCTAAGACCTCTTTCTCTGCATATCAAACTTTTTGAATGCATACAAGAAGTAAGAAGTAGCACCCAATAGCTATCCTATAAAAGAAAAGGCTAAGACTTGCCCCCTATTAATGAATAATCATAGACATGCTCTGAAAAGAAGGCTACAGATTGGGTGGCCAGACCAGAAAGAAGGGCTTCCATAGAGGAATGGAATCTGCTGTGGAATATCAAGGTGGGTCTTCAAAATACATTTAGCCTTCTTCCTAACCTTCCTGGATATCCATCTTCAAACAACACTTATCCAGTRTTTTACCCATTTGGATCTCATTCTGATGTGCCTGACTGTCCTCACACAAAGATTAYTATGATTGTGTACTGAAGTGAGCTTTGGGCTGTTTTATCAGAAACAAAATCCAAACGAAGGGATTACAGTATCTTCATATAGCACATCAATATTTAAGTATTTTCTTTGGTCTGCTCCTAATTTAGAGACATCTGGCTTAAAGGGAGCTGWTTCTACTTCTGCCATAGTGCTATTGGCTTCCACAGAGAGCTGCTGTTCTATTTTATTCCAGTAATTTCCAATTTTTTTTTACATAACTGTGTAATTTCTAGATCCTTTTGTCATCTCATTTCAGATGGTGTATGAAGAAACAGCTGTGATAGCTGTGTACCTTTGCCTTTAGCACCTACTCCAGACACATGGAGAAAAGACTCTCTTTAACATGCAGGGCAAAACATAATACAAATTATTCATGCTGCTGAGACTGGAAAAACTCTTAGCAACAAGAACACTGGGGAAAGATAGTAAAAGGGGCTGCACAAATTAAATGTCTTAAACAGAATTCTTGTTCTGTTCCAATGAAACTTGAAAGATAAGAAAAAGGAGACCACAAACTACACAGATGAGACAGAGTTATCTAACATGGCAAAAGTTTGAAGTTTGCCTGGTGCTGGTGTAGAGCAGATGGCATATGAGGGATCCCTCCTCAGTTCTTTGAGAAAGGGCATATAGGATCAAGACAGTGTTCAAGCTATGTATCTCAAAGTCGCTGGCCTTCCATATTTTTATTAATACCAGTTCCCTATTTTATTCAGCTGTGCTTTCCTCCAGCTCTTGGTCACTCCATACCTCACYTGCTTCAATTTTAAAACTATGTTCCCCTTGCACTACGTTTAGGAGCAAATCTAAATCTAGGTCTATTTTGAGTGGCAGGAACCTACAGAAACAAGAGAGCTTTAAGTTTACATTCCATAGGCTGCTTTACTCTGGTGTATGTCCTTCCCAACTAAACTTTTTTCTTGTTTATGCAACTCAATCAGATAAACTAGATAAATTAGGGCTTACAATAATATCACAGGATATTATTGTGACTTCTTTGCTGGGAACCTTGATTAGGCACTGAATTTCAGGCTCTGACTTTCTTTTTAGAGTCCAGTYATTAGGAAAACCTTGAGAGGCTTTCATAGCTAACATATGCTTTTCCTTCGTGCGATTTTTGCTATGAGAAAGCCTATCCTCATACTTGAAACCTTACTGCAATTCATTCCTGCATTTCCAGTGTCTACTTTAACCATCTCCTGGAACACTTTCAGACTTGAAGTTCTCTTGTCTTGACTGTTGCTCTTCATCTCTCAAAGTCTTTCCAGTAAGTACACCCTGCATGTCAGGTGGGCGTATATTTCATATTCCAGCAGCTGCACCTTATCAGTCACTTTCCTTAGCCTTTGTGGTATTTTTAAATCAAATTAAAACTTTTCCTCCTTCTCTTAAGAATCTCAAGTAGACTTTCTGACCTCTCTTCTACACTCTCCTCCATGCTTATTCTACACCTCTGATCTTGCCCTCCCCTCCCTCTTCTCTAYTTGCACCATCCTATATATCCCGAAGATTTTTCTCCTTATCTGAATCTCTGGTTTATTTTAGAAACCTGCTTTACCRTTTAGCCTTTGACACTGAAACACGTTTTACTTTCCCTTTTGTTTCTCATCATGCAAGTCCCCTCTCAGTAGCTCATCCCTGGAAGTTTCCACCACAAACTCAGCAGCTGTTAAWTTCCATCCTACTGTTCTGCTCCTTGCTGTGTCCCTGTACTGCCAGAACATTTCTGCTGGCACAAGGCTCCCACTCAGCACACTAATGTGTGTTGCTGTACACATACAACACAAGGCCAACAACATGTCACTAACAAAACATCTTATTGCTTAGATCATTTTGTCTGATCTTCCCTTCCTCATTAACCAGAGTGAAAAATCATAGCATGAGATAGTAAACCTTCTCACTGTGGCTACCAGAGTGCTATGAATAAATAATTATGCTGGAGCAAGTGACATTCAAATAGAAAACCTGTGTGAATTCTACATACTTCTACTACAAAAACAAATAAAAAACCACAACCAAACCAAACAAAATAGAACAACAAAAAAAAAAAAAAGCACTATTTTTTTAGGTTCAGGAAAATGTATTTCTCTGTAGCAGCCCTTCAATTTTACAGAAATGCAAGCTATCGTTACTTTATTAGACTTCCATGATACACTGTGGGGTGTACCTAGTATTATTTTAAAACTCACCAGAGAACCACTGCAAAAGTCCCTGGGGTCTGATAGTTATTTCTTAGCCAATTTGCCCCTTTATTGAGAGTTTTASTGAGAGTTTGGGACATGCAATAAACATAAAGTAGGTCTTTTAAAGCACTGTGATCTTTTACCTGCAAATTTGGCAGTATAAAACGTAACTAGGTGAGTTCTTGTGTGTGCAATGTTCACTGTAATTTGCATGCATGCTTCATATTGAATCTCAGTTTCCATTGCCACATAGGACAGTATTTYTGTTATTAAACTATGACTTTTTATKATTTAGAAAACAAAATAAACATCACACATAGATTGGCTTCTGTGAAGACACAATCAGAAAAAGAAGAAAAAACTACTATCCAAGGAAACTGAATTGTAAACTAATCCTGTTGGTGAAAGTATTCCAGTTTTAATCTGCATTTTAARAGGACAACTAGATTTTAGTAACATTTTTAAAAATACAATTGTTTATTCTGTGGGAAAGTTCTTTTTTTGGTTGTTCCTTTGATTTTGTTCAAAGGATAAAATAGGAATGGTGAGAGATAATTACAGAACAATAGCTCTGCCTGTGTGAAATTATTACCTGGTTGTGTTTCTCTCTCTGATGTTGATTCATTGATGTGTCACACAGGGACAAAATGCCCCAGCTCAGAGAAACACTGGACTCATTTAAGCCATGCACAATTGAACTCCCTCCTGTGACTCACTGGTGGGCTCAAGATACCATACAGAAGTCTGTTCAGATCCATTGCAAAGCCTGTATAATCACAGATTAGAAAAATCAGTATCCTCCTTTTCCCCATCAGATGCCACGTAGGGCAGTCCCTGGCAGAGCAGCAGCAGGGGTTCAGGGGAGGGCTGGTGGCCTGAGCTCCCCACTGCCCTCCTCTGCCAGGGGAAAGGAGCCAGCAGCAAGAGCAGCAGAAGGGTGCACATCAAATCAGTACACGACAGCCTGTGACCTCTTTTTCTCTACCATCCATCAACAGCTGGTTCTTCACATCTTTTTCTTGACTCACAAGATGATAACTAGCTGTGATGGCAAGCACTGCAATAGCCTGCCCAGGGAAGTGCTTGAGTCACCATCCCTRCAGGCATTTAGAASATGTGTAGACCATGGCTCAGGAAATGGTTTAGTGGTGGACTTGGCAGAGGCAGGTTTATGGTTGGACTTGATCTTAAAGGTCTTTTCCAGTCTAAATGATTCTGTGATTYGAGGTGGCTTCTGGGGCTTGAAAAGGTCTRGAAAGAAGTTTGCAGTTAGATGCAGGTGCTGCTGCCTCCATAAGTTCATTACAGGCCAAAGCCACATCCACTTTAATTTTCCTACAAATTTGCTGCAGCARTATCATCTCCACTATCTCCAAAAATCACCTCTTGTCCATTTTTAAAACACAGCTTCCACAGAGGCATTAATGATAACAAACAGAAAAGGAAATATCTATTGATACGTGCCACTAAGTCACRTACAAAACACAGACTTAGTTAAATGCTAGATTTGAAATTTGCAAATCCAGTCATTAGAAAACTAATAATGAAGTAGGGCTATGGTAATAATGAATTCTGAAACTACTAACAGTTTTGAAACAAAGACAATGTTTATTTGGTTTCCTTTGTAAGGCTGATCATGTTTCATCTTACATCAAAAAGGCAAAATTATACAGTTTYCTGTGATGAGGAAGAAAAGGTAAATGAAATTAAATGAATAAATKAGTTTCTCTATTGAAAATCCCATAACTTAGTGGAAGTAATTAGAAACATGGTGTGGGTTTTTTTGGATTTTTTTTGGGTTTGTTTTTGTTTTTGTTTTTTAATGTACTATGTATATATTTTAAAATATATACTTTTATTTATTATATAATATACTATATTATATAATAAATAAAAGTATATATTATGTATTTTGTGTATATTTATGTGTACTTATGTGTATATGGTTGGAATGCAACAAAGGCAGAGATATATGTTGAGATTCTGCATTATATAGAAAGGTATGGGAGCTGGGTGTGGTTGGAGCTTTTCCCCCCTCTTCCCCTGGTATTCCACCTATTCACTCAAAAACAAGGCAGTTTTCCAGGTGACAAGCATACTAGATACCATTTCCTATATGAGTGCATATRGT
Organism: Alauda arvensis; assembly: GCA_902810485.1. Lineage (NCBI taxonomy): Eukaryota > Metazoa > Chordata > Aves > Passeriformes > Alaudidae > Alauda > Alauda arvensis. The sequence goes on from CADDXX010000218.1 coordinate 1,113,948, forward strand.
TGTATCATTAATTGTGAATTAATKTCTGAGGTAACWGAGCTTATCAAGCTACTCATCAGATGTGAGTCTATCCACTTCTGAACTCCTGCGTCCCTGCAATTTCTGACATCAGCCACAAAATCCACGTGTCTCTTGCAAGGGACACAAACAATAATAGCTTTGTTTTGCAATGTTTCCTAATGTGCACATTTACATGAAGTGTAATTWAAGCATTTTGTTCTTTTGGTCTTCCTAATTCAATGCCTTTCACGATCAGAATGGCTTCCCTGTMAAATACTAACACCAGTTTGGCAAACATTCTAAAGCTCTTCATGTGTAACATTGTAYAGAACGCTTAGAAAAGCCTATTTGTTCTACTACAAAACTTTTTACTGCAGAAAGAAGGGGAAATTGGTTAAGCTTTTGTGATTTCTGCCATTAAAATTGCTCCTGTCAAAGTCTGCTAAATAAAATATGCCAGTGTTCCAACACAAATGAGTTTTGCTCCAATAATCACAACACATCCCAGGTGGAACATGCTGGAAATGTTTAGAACCTAAAATTATCCAAACCTTTTCAAGATTACTATTTGCCCTAGGTTTGCCACATAAACTATTAAGAAATAAATTCATATTGATGGGTGCATTTTTCTAAGACTGGAGGAAAGTTTTTGAGAGAAAGAGACTTTTTCTTACTTCAGACAGAAGTAACCTATTTCAATTTAATCAAGAACCCACTTCAATATTACTAAGAAAAAAAAAGAAAACCACTGCTTCCCAGAAATGCCCAGAAGAATTAGAATTTATAAATGAACACATGGCTGGATTACCATTTCAAACCAAAATTCATTAAAACTTAAACTTAGATCCATTTTTTTTTTAATTCAGATTTTAGTTTTGAGATGGGGAAAAAATTTAAAGCTATCTTTGTTATGTGAGCTGAACCATATAAAGTTATTTCAAACCCAGCCTAGTAGGAGCAAATTTATGCTATTTAAATACAGTTTAAACCATATAATCTATTATAAGCTTTTGAAGCACTGGTGTATGTTTATGTAAAATTTATTCCAAATCCTTCAACCATCACACTGTTAGAGAAACTTAATGTCTACAGGAAACATTTACTTATTCCCTCCAAATAAATAACCATACCTATCCTTATGGAATGCCCTGCACCATCCCTTCCTTTCTCAAGGCAAGCTTTTTGATTTCAGCCTATTGGAGATCTTTTTCTCAAATCATATGGGCATTTGTGGTATTTAGTATCTTTTTTTTTTTTAATTTTTTGAGGCCCTTGAGGAGTTGCAGTGTCTCATTTTCTCTGTAGGCTGACTGGTCATGAGAAGAACAGGTGGGGCCCTTCTTAACATTGATGATCAGAGCTTTGCTTAAAATATCTCATCGCCAGATTATGTTAAGAGGAGACAAGATGTATTTCTTTTTTCTTATTTCACACAGAACATGAAATATATCATTAATTTTAGCTGCATACCCTTCTATAACAGGTTTACAATCCACCAAATGTAACACAAAAAATCCCAGTGCTTAAAATTCCCCTATTTTTTCAAACACATTGAAGCATGATTGAAATATTAACAAGAAGACATCAATGGTGAAAAAGACAAYAATTGATACAATAGTAAAAAATAAAAGCATGCATTAAAATAAAATTAAAATTGTTTTTGCATGCATAATTTAATGAAAATCCCATTCAATTTCACTGAATTTTTATGCATTCAGTAAATCTACCATGGAAAGGCCAATAAGTCAAAACATTTTACTTGACTGYTTCCAATAAACTTGTCATATAAAGTCAGGAAAAATATGCCCAGAGAGCATCACAGAAYAGTTTCAGTGCTCAGTTTTGAGTCAGGCCAGATCTCCAGATTTATTTATTTTCTCAGAGGGAAAGAAAAACAATTCAGCATTTCTTATAAATCACAAACAAGTAAATGTCCTTGCCTAATAACAGTATAAAAGTAGTTAATGTATTAATCAAGTTGGGCTCCCATTATATTTCTTTAAAATAAAGCCACATCGATTGATAATTGCTCTGCCCTAATTATCACTGTTGCAAAATGGGAATTAGAAACAATGTTACCTTTTTTGAATCACACCCAGTAAAACAAGCACAGTTGTGTGCAATCCTAATAAGCCATCAACATCTGGATAGAAGAAAATCATTGCAGCTGGACTAAAAGGACAGATGAGGATTTCCTCTGAAGGTTGCTTTCTGGACAAATCTTACTTGAGGGTTAGACTAGATGTTAAAGGATTTGTTAAAAGTCCCTTTCAACCCAAACTATTCTATGATTATTTAAGAATATAAGTRTTTTTCACAGATAATGAAAGGTGAAATAAGTTGACAACAGACACAATGTTGGGAAGAAYTGTCACAACAGAAGAATGTACCAAAGTGAGAGGAACAGAGGCAGCCTTACACTTGGGAATAATGTGGTAAAATTCAGCTRAACCAGCTGGAAACCACAGAGTCGTCCCAGCCCCATAATTCACGATGACTTGATTTGAAGGACAGGCCAAATATGGAGTACCTTAYTTCCACAGCTTCCTCAAGACAYCACTCAGCAGGCACCAGCAGACCCTGACTGATACAGAGCCATGGTCTTTCAGCTTTGTATTTACATATGGTRCATCTTTCCCTCAAAACACATGGATGTTCCTTATTTGCTTTTAATTACTGACTTTATAGTTCATTTGGGGGGACACAGAAGTACTAATTTAGAAAAAATGGCTTAAGTAACTGAAGTTATTTGCCAACTTATTGACAGACTTGGAGTTAACGTTGCAATTTGAGAGATCAATTGTCTTCTCTGTGTAGGGATTATGATTAAAGGAAGAAGTGAATAACAATAACAATGACTGGGGCTAAATTACTGTAAACTGTTCGGCTAATTAAAAATAAACAATKAATATATCAAATCAAAGACTGAGTGAATCAACCAATGAATCAATAATAATTTGCTCCTGAATTTTGAAATTACCAAGTCACTGAATTACTGAAGATAATAAATCATGAAGCTGACATAAGAAAAAAATGTCTTTTTAAAAACCCCAACAATTAATGCATAGAGATCTTGCTGGAAGATGTATTACATCCCTTGCTTCAGAAAACACAAAGGCAAAAAAATCCATCCATCCATCCATCCATCCATCCATCCATCCATCCATCCATCCATCCATCCATCCATCTATCTCCTTCCTGCCCAATAATTAATGCCCTGTCTGCCACCATGGCCTTGACTAAACAGTTGAATGTTCATTCTTAATGTAGCTCTTTGACTCCGGGAGCTCACCCAAAAGGGCAGCTAATTGCAGAGAAATAATGACATTTAATAMTTTCCCTTCATTCAAATGCTAAAATCTCACAGTGGCTAAAATGAGTTTTTCCTCCTGCTTCCTTCACAGAAATTAACAGAAGTCTTAAAAAAMAGAGGTAACTACTGAAAAATTAACAACCCCAGCAGAATTCTTTCATCTTAACTACATGAATTTAGATAATAGCCAATATAACATTGCAAAAAACTCAAACTAATAAAAGAAAAGAACAAATAGATATTTAAGATCTGAGATCCTGCTTGAATGTTGTTATTCTTCATGGGGGTTGTTAGGTACAAACAGGAGGAAGACCTTGAGGCCAAGATGGGAGTGGAGCCAGAAGAGGTAAAGAACACAGGAGATGCATGGTCAAGCACGAGCCTAGGTCAAGTAAGTAAGAAAAGAAGGCACTAACCTAGAGACTAAGGCAAGAGAGGGTCCAGAGGCTGAGCTGAAGATTGGCCAACTTTCTACTAGTCTAAATTCTGCTGGGGGAAAAACATGGGCCAAAACCCAGACATGAGTAATGGAACAGAACCCAGAGATACACTGTCTAAAAAAGCATCAGACAGCTTCATAGATGTGGATAGGAAATTTTTTGCAGTTATTGATTTGCATTGCAAAATACAACCTCAGTCAGACTGCCTTCTAATTGTCTATCAAAACTGTTGCTCCCTTAAATCAGACTTGAGAAATATGTTACCAGTAGTGCAGTCCATAAAGGCATACACAACTGTGGCCCAACTGTGAGTGCTCTAACACTCACTCACAATTCGGTTTTTTAAAAGTCTGTAAGGAAAAGCATAAAAGGGCATATGAGCATGAATGTGCCATAAAAACCTTTTTGTTGTACGTTAGAGTCATTGCTTATAGGCAACTCTTCCATGATGTGTAAGGCTCAGAGTCCAACCAAAAGAAAGCWCAGCTAYRAAGTAGGTCACCCAAAGTCTTGAGYGATTATAATGCTTGATAAACTGCACTTGGGTAGAAGCAGCATCTTGGAATGTGTCAGTAACACACCTCCTGCATCATAACTACCCATGGCTTTCTCTTAATRGAAACAGAGCTTTTCTTGAATTCCAGGGAGTGCTGAGGATAGCCCTCACCCTGCTAGTCTCATATTGGACCTTGACATAACTAATTTATGTAGTTTAAGAACCTYTACCAGGAGATAATCCTACATTTAGTTTTCCCAGTTACCAGCAGAAACAATMTTGGRGACTTGATTTCTGTGGTGAAAAGCAATGTGCTTTTGATAAAGGAAGTGCTGAAGAATCAGTCCACTTTTGGGATAAGAAGTTCTCAATGGAATACAGGTAGACYAGCCCTCTGAATCAGATAAATCCCAGAAACTGCAGGGAAGCCATGTATTTGCAGATAGAGGATGAACAAAGCTCAAATGTTTTCTCCCTTCCTGAAGATACTACCAAAAATAGAAAAACACTTAAAAATCAGATGCAGTGTTATCATTGCCAAGGGATGGAAAAATGGGCTCTCAGAGTCCCCTATGTCTTGAAAGAGTCCCCAGAAAGGGGAAGGCTGTCAGACAGCAAAAGAACAAYATAGACAATACATCCTCAGGCCATGGGATTTGTGAATTCATGAGATTATGTTGAAAAAGCTCTGGCTAGAGGTTACTCAGAGAAACAGAAGGGCGTCTTCATGCAAAGTCATTAAGCAAATGTCCTCTCAGGGGCACTCAGGACTTGGAACTTGGCTGGTGCTCAAAGTTATGACACATTCCAGACAAGGAGCTGAAGACTCAGGGCCTCTAGCCCTTTCCAGTCAGAGGAAAACTCCAAAATCTGCTTGTGCAGCATTTTTTTGAGTTTAGTCTCAYTTTCCCCAGATGTTCTTTTGTGAAACAGATGCATAACACAGTGGCTATGTTCAGCCACTGTGGATTGAGGATGGTGGTTGATGAGAACATGACACACACACAAAAAGACAATCAATGAAACTTTCATAGCCAAGGCAAACCGTAAGTGATGAAATAGAAACTATATTGACAAGAACAGAAGTGCTACATAGGAATGTTACATCTGTCTTGAGCCACTGCTGACAAAAGGAAATGAGAATAATCACAAAACTTTTTGAATGGCAGTCTTTCACAGAGCATTAGAGAAAGGAATGTTTGAGAAATAACCTAAAGTATCACCTAAAGTGAACAATCMTTCAGTCAGGCATGGTTTGGCATGTGCTTTATCCACAAATTTAAYGAGTAGAAGGTCCACCCTGCAGAATTTGAAATGTCACTTAAAATAATTTTMATATCACAAAACTCGATTTTTTTTTTATTCTGAACATGTACATAATATCTTCCCTCTGGACATTAACTCCCAAATTCAAACAAATTTTAAATCTAAAAATCTGAAAAAATYCTCGACTTTTTATTATGTCATCTGCTGTTATAACTTGTCTTCCAGCTTTGGCTTCTGCTGCATTAAATTTAATTTAAATTCAGAATTACTTATGGCAGAAACTTATATTTTTATTATTCTGTAAATTCAATTCTAACTTGTAGTGCAGTCTAGTAAGAGACAGTGATACAATTGAGAAGAAGAAATGGGAATTCTGAGTGAAGTTTTGTAGAAATCTATTGCCCAAGTTAAGTGTCTGCTGATCTGGATTTTTTTCWTATTTTACTTCTGTTCTAGCTGCAGAGCTTAAAAGAAGAAGTGGTGTTTTTCACTCCTATAGGAAAACAGTGTCAGCCAAAATATTAGACTACTCAGCTGAAGTCTGAAATGAGAAATTAAATACACCTTCAATGTGGACACCTGGAAATTGAGTRTATACTGCTACAGAGATGAATTACTTCTGTTCCCCTCAGGAGTGCAGCAAGAAAAAAAATGACACAAATGCTACCAGTCTTGAATAGCCTGTCCAGTAGACAGAGAGGTCTTCTCTTCCTGCTTTCACATTCTCCCTAAAACATGAGGATGCCAAATATTAATAAGAAGTTTGGATATTTTCTCTGAACAGACCTTATTCTCATTCCAATTTTATCTCTTCTAAAAACTAAGATTAAACATAACAAATACATCAAACTACTTTCTGTTTTCTCCTTTTTTTTATTTCAGCTGAAAGATCAAGTTTCTGGCAGAGAGTAAAGCATGACTTAGTTCTGTCTGTACTTTAAACCAATCCTTTTTAGGCTGGAGTTCAGCTAGGGTATGCTCCATCTGACAACTCTGTTCTGCCATGCTGATTCCTGCAAGTAACTTTATAGGCTCCATATGAACCAAAAATTCTGAATCAGATGTAATATTTAAATACATGTTTTATATACTTGAAAGCTTCTATTAATTGCTCCCCTAAGTCTTCTCTTTATTAGGCTAAAGATTTCTAGTTTTCCTGTTCCCACAAACATCATGGTAGATGTCTAATCATGAAGAAGTTTAAAAAACCAACAATCCCACCACCAATTCTCTGCCTTCAAGATTATCAAGGGGCCAAAGCCAGGCTTTTCACACTGATGCCTGAAAAGAAGAGAGATAACAAGGGCAAATGGAAATAAAAGGCATTAAGTAAGAGACATTCCCTAGCTAGGGAGAAAGATTCTCACCATTAGGCCAATCAAATAGCAGAATGTGCTGACCAGAGTGATCATGCAGTCTATGAACTGGTTATACTCCCAAGTGAGCATCCTTGGAATTTTTCAAAACTCAACTGGATAAATGACTGAGCAACCTGGTTGGTTCTCCTAGTTGATGCTGCTTCGAACAGAAGACAGGACTAGACATTTTGAAATCCTTTCCAACCTGAATTTTCCTAAAGTCCTAAAAATCACAAGCCTAYCTTTTGGAGAGTCACTAAAACTCTGAAAAAACCAGGTGTATCCAATGCTATGTTGCRATGTTCACAAGCTTAGCACATACTGCTTTTTTTACTTAACTATAACCCAGTATATTTTCTACTGATGCATGAAGTTGCATTTAAACCATCAGCCAAGTATATGGAATTAAATGGGTTTCCTGAGCTCTTATTTTTGTTCTAGGGAARGCTAGAAAAACAAAAGCTGAGTAACAAAAAAGCCCCACTCATAAAGAACTCTTTGGACATCTTATTTGTGCCTTAATCTGCTCTTTATTGCTTGCCAGTTGCATTTTTCTTTACATTTAACAAGCTCACTTGCAAGGGCAAACAAGTATTCTCCTAATGATGTTCTGATGGAAGAAACGTAATTGCACTCCATAAAACCTTAGTAGCTACTTTAATTRCTCCACAAATTATCTTTAAGTGCTGTGCATGATTTATAGTAGCAAAACGTTCTCCCTATCAGCAGCTAAAYAGAGCTGACTGTGAAATTTCAAGAAAACTTTTTTTTTTTGTAGAAAAATGCAATAGTTTTGCCCACCAGACAACAATATTTTTCAGGGCAGTTTTAATTAAAAAATAAATTTTGATGAATAAGTTGTCTTAAATTTAGGTAGAATTTTTWATCAGATTTAAATACCAGGTAAATGAGATTTTAATCACACCAAGAATACCCAAGTTGTGAGAGACAGAGAGATGGACAATGTGTAAGCTAAGACACAAAACATGATAACAATGGATTGAAGATCTTTATTCAACCAGATTGCAGAAGAGCAAAAAGCTTGACATTTGCTCAAGTCAGAGATCTTTCTTGGTTGAAGGTTTGTCTTTTTCTACTGTACTGGAAAGAATTTATAGTGAAAGAAAAAAAAAATTCAGTAAATGAAGTTTTTGTTTGCTGATGAGCCCTATCTTCAAATAACACTTAGGCAGCTGTGAGACAATAAGCAAACACAAATTCTTGCATAATTACAGCAATTTCCACAGTCSTCATCACCTCAGCATTTTATAAATGAAGTAAATGAAGTGGCAACTGATGCAGAGCTGCATCATTTTTAGACAGAAAATACTGCTGAAAGTAGAACTATGAAAAAATGAACATTTTAGAAAGTGAAAACTGTTTCTCTACAACAAAGCTCTACACTAATTAGGCCATAATTTAACGAGTAGGAAATAGAAATCAGTGARGCATTAGAAAAGCTTTTGGAAAGAGACAAACTTTGTTCCATCAGAGGACTACATTCTGCTACAATTGCAGCTCATGTTTTCAAAGAGGTGTATATTAATGGGTTCCAGCTCATTAATGAAAAATGTTTGTTTCTACAGAATTAATTGTTGACATGTCTAAACAACTTTGAGCTGAACTGAATCTGATCTGCTGACTGAAATTCTTAATTATAGGACTTTATTGAGCTACTTGCAGTCTAAAACCTTTTCAAACACSAAGTGGGACAACCTTGCTCTACATTATATCCTAAGTTGGATATAATCATTTTCTGAACGAGACAAATTGACTGTGATGTGAAACACACCTACAGAGAGTTTAAGYTGGAATTATATACAAATGCTAGAACAAAACATTCCTGAAAGGTAATAGGTAACGGGCATTCTAGAAATCCAAGTAAGCTGTGCAAACTTTGTGAGCATAAACTRTATGTGAGAACAAAGACTTATGGATAGCTGATCTCTAGCAAGTGCTACTCAAAAAATCCCATACTTAGATACTTTTCTTCTGTGCCCCAGACCTGTCTTAGGGGACAATGACTGCAGAAACATCTCAAGTTCCAAACTGGAAGCACCAAAGACAAAAGATCAAACAAATTTCAAGAACTGAACAACAGCTGCTTACAAGATTTAAACCAAACATGAAGCAACAATTCTGATCATAAAAGTTTCAGTTGCTATGGCATATCGATAGCCATTAATATGTTTGYATAATTTATTACAAAATTATAGCACATATAAGAAGTCTAAAATATAATTAAATATACAAGTAAGGTATATATAAAGTGTAAGTATATATGCAAACACATTTAAAAACAGAAATAAACCTAGTCTATATTTTAAAAAGTGAAATTTGAAGATAAGAGTCCAATTAAAAAAAGAAAAAAAGAGAAACTGTGGAGTYGCAGAAATTATATTTTCTGCAAAWTAAGTACTATCAAAATTYCATAATTCACAGAATCACTAGGTTRGACAAGACCTCCAAGATCACTGARTCTAACCCATGCCCTAACACCTCAACTAAACCATGGCACCAAGTGGCACATCCAGTTGTTCTTTAAACACATCAAGGGATGGTGACTCCACCACCTCCCCAGGCAGACAATTCCAGTACTTTATCATCTTTCTGTAAAGAGCTTTTTCCTAATATCCAACCTTTATTTCCCTTGATGCAGCTTGAGACTGTGTTCTCTCATTCTGACAGTTGCTGCCTGGAGAAAGAGAACAACCCCCACAGACCACAACCATGCTTCAGGAAGTAGTGGAAAGTGATAAAGTCACCTCTGAGTCTTTTTCTCCAAGCTAAACAACCCCAGCTCCCTCAGTTGTTCCTCACAGGGTTTGTGTTCCAAGCCCCTCACCAGCCTYGTTGCCTCCTCTGGATGGGCTCAAGCATCTCAAGGCCCTTCCTAAACTGAGGGCCCAGAACTGGACACAGCACTCAGGTTTACAASTCTAAAGCAAATTTTTATATCAGCACTTCAAATTAATTCCAGATTCATCTTATGCTTAACTTTTTTTCTTTGAAATAATTCACAAGTCAAGTTAGTGTGTTCACAATTTTGTCTTTGTAACTCCCTGAGTTTCTGTGCTAGAGGAGGATTATCCTTAAAATTTTGGGCAATCTGAAGATTTCAATATGTGAAAGTTGTTACTGGCCTCAGTTTTTAGAAATTAAAATGAAACTGTCAAAATCTGCTCACTTCCATGTATGAATCTGATGAAGCTAATTACTTTTGAAAACAAATTCTATAAAATCAGATAAAAATAGAAATTGAATGCTTGATAATTCTAATAAAAGTYCAGAATACAACAGTTTCATTATGAGAAATATACACTATTAACTCTAACCTTAATCTCAACATCTGTAAATGAAAACTTGCCCCTCCTGATTTCATGATACCAGTACTGTAAAGGATAAYCTTAAAAGTGCTGTGAACAGAAATCTACACTAACATAAATTCACAACAATCACAGTCACAATTTTATCATAATCCCTAATGAATTTATTAAAGCTGAAGAAGCCAATATTACTTGCACTAATCTATTTTTTTATTTACCTTCTTAATTTCTTGCACATTCTACTGAATCCATCTTCACTTTCAGCTTCTCTTTTCCATAGTAATACAGTTGCAGCTGTTTCAAGAGACAGCCTTTACTGAAAAACAGGTATCTCCTATTGTAACCTTTTGAATTGTTACAGATTTTTATAAGTTTCTTTTTTCCATCAYATACTTTGAGGCTCTATTCCCACTAAAGCTGTCCTTTTGAAGGTCAAACCAAGATACTCTTCTTTTTCTGAGTGATTTACCCTCCCCTGAGTCTTAATTTCTTTACTGTCAGCTGCTCTCCCTTACAGTTACTATYTCCTTCAGGATGATAAACACTGGGGTTGATAAATGGGTAAGATCAGTGGTGCTATCAAAGATTTAAACAGGTGCTGGAGATGGAATCTGAATATATAACAGGATCCTTAGCTTTGTTGATCCTCCCCCTTTAAGCCTGGCTTGTGCTCCTCTACCTTGGGGACCTTATGYGGACTGTCATTTAAATTTCCCCTTGGAAATTTGCCCATGGCTCAGATATGCTACTACTTGAGTAAACTAAAAACTGACAAAAGCAGCATTAGCAAAAAGTAATGCTAAATGTTGGTGAATGACTGCAGAGAGCTATCCTGGAGTTTATTGTTGAGTRTGGTGATAAGACTGATAGTGTTTGATACTGTCAGAAGTGATCTGCAAGAAGGAGCAGAGATTGTATTAGTGACACTMTCACACACAGTCAGGTCATATGGGGAGAACTCGCAAATCACAAATTAACAGGCAAAATTAATCAGAGAAATAAATAAAACAGAAAAATTCAGTTAAGGAAAAAAAAAAAAAAACCAAAACCAAAATCATTAATGTCTCCAGGAAGAAAACAATCTTGTATGTACTGGAGATTTCAGCCTAGGATGACATCTTGTCTCCAGCTGCTGATTTGTGATCTAGCTCTCACATGCTATCTGCTTTGGAAGCACAGGSACTAGCTTTACTTTTCAGGAATCTTTTGAATTCCCTTAGTTCTCCTCCCTGGAAGTTCAGGCCCCATGGCTTGTTACCCATCCAATGCTCTGCTTCCTTGCCTCCTCAAGGATTTTTCCTGACACCTTCTCCAGAGCTGAGAACCTCTGGTGACATTTCCTTTGGGGCAGGGTGACATTTACAGCAAAGGGCACAAATCCTGCAGTGGAATTTGTAAACACACGTAAGTACAAATTATGTGTGCATAAACACATTAGGCAAAACATAACACACCTACACAAATTTCTGGCAACAGTCATGTCTGTGCAAAAACCTATTTCAATCTCTGCATGACCTGAGAACTTTGTCTGTACTGGTGAATTAGAGAGTGTCAGGACAGARAGGTTAAATCACCTATTGCTGAAATGTCAGACTGAGCAGGGATCACTAATTTTCCACTTGGATGGGTGACCCACCTGGATACCGGATAAGTGGAACAAATGAATATCCTTACTACTGTCTATTGGGGCCAACCTCTGAACCAGGAGACCTCAAATGCATTTTTTGAGAAGCCCTACAGGTCATATTGGCTTAAGATAATTCTTTGATAAATCTGTGTGGTGAGTGATGCAAACAGTACAGGATCTATCAGAAGAAGAAGATTAAAAAGAAGAAGGRGGAAAGAGAAAACTTAAGCACACAAAGTGGAAAGTAGAGGCCAGGAAATGGTAAGGTTGCAGACACACTTAACTTTTTCCTGACTGCATCTGGACTAACTGAAAAGGTCACTTCCCAAAATTACTTCTAGACTGCAGTTGCCTGGGATCATGACAGCCCACAGAACTGCTCTTCTTCACACATCAAAACCATCACATTTGTGCCAGACTGAGCCATCCTAACCAAACACCTATATCAGTGTGATCAGAGATTAGTTACAAGACTTTAATCACTTCTTCCACTGGAAAAAGCCCCCAAACCCCCATTGTCTAAATCTTAATGCACAAACCTGTCCAGTAGTGCTAGTGCACTTAAGTGTCCAATGTATCTAGCACAATGTATGGTGCTTTTGTGCAAGCAGCTGCAACATGCTCAAAGAAGATTGCAATTATAAAAAGCAGACCAAGTACAATCAGTCTCAGCTAGAATTACTACTCTCCAAGCAGAATAATGTGATTAGAAAGTTATTATCAAATCAGCTCAGGATATCAACACAAATAATGCTGCCTGGAAAGACTAAATCATAGGGGAGAGCATAGAGAGTTAWATGAAAGCCAGTGAAGAATATAAGATCTGACAGGGACATGGAATATTAAATGGATGTATTTCTTTTTATCAACACTTCGTAGCACATTACCAAGACAACATGTAAAATGTTCTGATATTTATCAGTCTGGAAATTAGTAAGATATTTTTTCACTTATAATTTCTCTTCTTCCTTTAAAGAGCTGCTGATGTGAATTCAGTCACTGAGCTTGAAACTGGATTTGATAGCTTGGTTATGATAAGCCTTTTTCTTCAAAATATTTTTGAAAATAATCCATCCAGAAGAAATACATAAAGYCTCCCTAAAAACTACATAGGCTTCTTCATCAGTGTAATATACAAGGTTTTTGYATTTTCTGCTCTTTGGGACAAAAGTGCTATGGGAGTTTAGGATTCATGCTTCTGCTTTTCTATTAATCGTGGGTGCATCCTGGAGTTAAAATTAATAAACCAGGAACAGGAACAAAACACCCCASTCTAAGTTACCCTGAATAAAGAATGTAGAATCTAACCCTTAGTTACATTTATGTGCCTGCAGCCACCAAAACAGAGGTGAAAGATCCTGCAAAGATAAAATAGGTAAGAAGCCCTTGGGATTGCYTAATTTTAAAGGTGATCACACAATTTCAGAATTCCTTCCTTCTCATTAACTGCCAAACAGGTACAGTTAGCTCTCACTGTATGAGCTGCCTAACCCAGGCTGAAGACATGAGARAAGGTGTTAACAGTAAGGGTAGATGTGGCATTGGTGTGCAGTTTAGACACAACACAACAAAGCTTTTCAGCCATCAACATTTTCCCTTGTTACAAATGAAAACCCTTAGTTTATCTCAAAATAGCCATAAGGGAACTTTRTGTGGAACAGGATCATTAACTTAGCAGTGAAATGATTTGAGTACAACCTGCCTCCAGTACCCTTTTCAGCTTTACTGAAAACTAATGAGTGGAAAACCCAGAAAGTGTCAAAAATAATTCCAGTGAGATGCACGACTAGCACATATTTCTTTATTTGTTTTACTTACTGCCTTAAGTGGTTTTAATACTACAGCATAAACAATGCTAAGTAGATTTTCTTTCTCATTTGGACAAAAACTAGAAATGCCAAACAGAATCCTAAAGTTTTCATTTGTTTACTTCTTACGGTTTGGGATGTCAACTTTGGTTTATATAATCATTAGGAACAAAAAAGTGAAGTTGAGTGTGCTGCTCAAGAGTATACATTAATGTCACACAYTGGTGTTTGCAACCATACCTTAGTGCAACAAGGAATTTGAAGCAGTATCCATGTGGAACAGGCTTCCTTTGYGCTTCTATTAGCTTCTAATATATAAGTAGACTTTTGACAGCTCAAATAGTACAATCTGTTTTCTGAATAGYAGAACAAATTGCTGCACTAAAAAGCTACCAAAAAAACCTATTACATTCTAATAGYGGTGGCCTAACATATAAAGTGTTGCATAGTTTCTTATAAATTCTCTCTGCTCAAAGAGAATTTTATATAAAAACAAAAAGAGAAAAACAAAGTCGCCTTTGAAATAGTTAGCTTGTTTGCCTTAAAAAGTGATAAYAGAAAAAAAATTAATATTGAATGGGACATTAGCAATCTACATTCCCTAGTTATGAGGTGTTTTCTTTTTTTTTTTTTCAACAAAATGCCCATGAAGAATGTGCAACTGACTCTTTATTTAGGAAGCAGACTATGCTTAGTTTTATAATGAAGACCTGTAGTGAATTATCTGTTAAGTGTCCAGGTACCTGCCCTGGTGATCCAAAAAATGTAGTAAGTTACAAGATTAATCTTCTATTCTTTCTTTTTCTGGCTCAAGATATATATCCTAATCTCTGGTTCAAAAGACAAAGGTTAGAATACACAATGGCCAAAAGTAACAGCTTTCCAGAGGAAGACAGAATGAAGAGCTGTAAAGGTCAGAAATGACCCAGTATCTTCATCAGATGAAAAAACAGTGTAGTACAGAAGCGTGTTCACAGCCTTCTGTGGTTGTAAACCCTTCTTGTTAATTCTTTATGTCAAAAAGATAATAAAAAATTRGGCTGACACAATTTTTTCTTGCATTCAACAGAAACACAAACCAAATGCTTCACTAAAGCCATGGAGCTCATTTATGTTAAAAGAAAACAGATTAGGTTCTGTATTTGCCTTATAATAGTACCTTTGCTTTCAATGTTTTATCTTCTTTCAAAATATAGTAGTCATTTACAGGAGTCTAAATTTCTGTAGTTTTCTCTGTTTTCTGAAGTGCTTTTACTTCATTGTATTCCTCTGACTGTGCAAACTCAGCTGAATACATCAGAGGGTACACTTATCAAATTTGTAGGTGTCATCATGCTAAGGTCAGGAGAGGTTAGCTACTCTGGAGGACAGAAACGAATTTCAGTCTCCACAGGCTGGAAAGAAAGTCTTCAAAAAATACAACTAAATTCAGTAATTATAACTGCAAAAAAAAAAAAAAATCCCTATGCTTTGACAGAAGAAAACCAGAAACAGCAGCTAACAGAAGAAAGCAAGAAATCGCCAAGACATCTTGGAGGAGTAACCAGCATCACTGCTAAAATCTGTAGTGTACAGTTTCTCCTGCATGTGCCAGAGAAATTGTTAATGAATGCATGTGTGCTGCTTTCAAAGCTGCATGTATTGAAGAGCTGAATTCTGTAAGGTGCCAGAATTGGTGTAAGTCACATGAATTGCTGGCATTTATGAGAATAAGCAAAAAAAAAAAAAGACTTCCCTTTTACACAACCCCAAAGATTTTGTCTTGGAAATATTTCTAATCCGTGGGRGATGTTACTGGTTTGCAGAGAATGTTTCTTTAAGTGGAATTTGAAAGATTGTCTCAAACATGAAATGAAGYCTGCTAAGCAGGTGATATGCAAACAGTGCTCTTCTCAAGGATGAGCCTCTCTTTAGTGTAACTATTTTAAGGGTGGGCATAACCCCCAAGAATTCAAGATGAATTTGWAATCAGCAAGTTTAGAAGAAACCATACTGAAAGAATGGCTTAATTAAGCAAGGCTGTAAACTAACACTGTTTGTTCAATTAAAGAAGCAGGTGCAGACTAAGTGAATTTACTTATATGCAAAACAGGAAGAACAAAAAGATTAAGAAGGTGAATCAATTTACATAAGGGGGAGCTGATTTAATAGAGGCCTAAGTGAAGCATACCATCTGGTTGAAGTTGCATAAATTTTCACAAATCAAGGCAATTAAGAACTGCAGAACAGAAAAAAAAACCCCTTACTGGCATGTGACAGACAAAAAATGCACAATCCAGGAAAGCTAGAAGTACATAGCTATTGAAGCAAAAAATCAATAAAACTTTTTTGAGTTCTAAAGGGAAATATACATATACGGACAGCTGTTCAGGGAATGAAAACAAATACAAAAACGTCCTTTGCTTTTCCTGTATTTGTGCTTAGCATTATGAATAATTAAAAATACTTTAAAACACGCCYTTCTTTTCACTATTAAACTGAAATAGAGTAAGATGCTAATATTAATGTAGTCCTCTGATTTTATCTCACTGTAGTTTTTAACTACTTCTCTCTCAAGCTGATCACTGAGACTTGCACTTCAGGAAGGACCAGTGCAAAGTGTCCAGCCTGGAAAGGAAGTCTCCTTTGCAGTGATACAGGTTGGGAGTGCCTGCCTGGAGAGCAGTTGTGCAGGCAAAGCCCTCGGGGGCCCTGGTGGGCASTGAGCTGATTGTGAGCCTGCAGTGGCTGCGATGAGTGCCAAGGGCATCCTGTGCCAGCAGGAGCACAGTTYAAGGGAAKGGATTACCYTCCTCTAATTAGCACCTGTTAATCTGCAGCTATACCACTGCCCTTTGTAGACCCCCAGTAAAAAGATGCTGATTACTCAAGTGTTTTCAGCACAGGGCTACTGAAACGCCGGGGGCTGGAGCATTTGTGCTGCCAAGAGATKAAGGGAGCTGGGCTTGATCAGCCTGGGAAAGAGAGGGTTGCAAGGGGGCCCTAACAACAGCCTGCAGTGCCTATGGGAAAGATATCAAGGGAAGAGATCCAGGTTCTAGGACTGATCATAAATGAAGGAACTGTACACCAGTTCAGACAGTATACAAGGAAACATTTTTTCACCATGAAGACAGTCAAGCAAAAGAGCAGATCCAGGCTCCGTCCTGGAGAGTTTTCAACACCTTACTGAACACTGAAATAGCAACAGACAACACTGATGTAACCAACATTGATTTGATCCCACAGCTAATGCTGATTGAAGCAGGAAGTTGAACCAGATACCTTAAAGTCTCCTTCAACCCAAACTTTCCTATGATCCTGTGAACAKCAACTAATGTTGCACCACAGTAAACTACAAACTGTGTCAGACAGTAATGCACAGATAATTGAATGAAAAAAAATATTACAGGATTAAAATAAGGTACACCTTCATTTTCCCTGTTACCAACATATATAAGCAATAACTTGTAAAATCAATAAACAGATKATGAAAAGATTCCAAACTAAGTTTACAAAAAGATTCTGAGACAGTCCAGTTCGAAATCCCACCCACTGCTGCTACTTAGCAGACATGCAAAACTCCTCAGGGAATAGAACAGTCAAWGGAGCAGCACTAGAATAAAAATTTATTTTCTTTGTTTCATAATTTTTTCTATTTTTATAAAATGAGACTCTACCACAAAATTATTTTTAAAACAGATAGATATAGCAYGAAAGTCAGTCACCCAGAAAGCTATGAATGCAGCAGAACAACAAATTATAAAATCATAAATTACTATTAGGCTACTAATAAATAATTGCTGATTCAACCATATAAATAYATAATTTAACTGTGTGGGCTTACATATACATTTGCTTTTATAAGGCTGAAAGGTTTGCATTTGCAGAACGGCATTTTGCCAACATCTAAAGTACATGTATTTACAAAAAAAAGAKATGTGCAAGACAAAAGAAATGTCTTTGAACCGTTAATTTTAGAACTGTAAGCGTAAACCATGTAAAACACTCCAGAGAACAATGACAGGTCAGACCAAATTATTTTCAGTGTTTYCTATTTAAGTCTATGAGAGGTTATGCTCAGCACACTGAACCTCGAGATTGTTCTTTTGAGACATCCAATAGCCTACACTGAGCAAAGAGCACTTTCTCKGCATTTGATATTCCTCTCTGGAGGCCAGACAGGTAAAATGTGGACATGGTCGTACCTACTTAGTAAGTACTTGAAGACTTAGTTTAAACCTGCAGGCAGGTTTCTTGACCTGGTTGCAAATCTTCCAGGGACTTTCTCAGTCATCTTGGTAATTTCAAAACTAAGGACAGTGGTGTTTACTCAAATTACATCTAATAGTCGTTGGATAACAACAGAAATTGTCTGAAGAGCAAGGATTTAAACCTAGGATTTCCTACTCTGAAACATATAAAGTATCACCACWGTTCCATTGTCTAAGCAGACACATTTGACTGACAGTGCCACTAAAGATGCTTCAGGGTATCAGAGACATCTGATAATGATGAGAGAAAATGTGACACAAGACTTGGAGAAGATCTGCAGTCCTTTGGGGTGGAAGCTAGAGACCCAGACCAAAACACCTTGTTACTTTGCAAGTGTTTCATAGATTAGATGTCTCAGCCATACGGAGATATCTGAAAGTACAAGTCTACCTTTGCGCATTTTGACCTTGAGCCAAGTCCCCTCTTAGTGAAAAATCTCAGAGAGACAAGAGACAACAATCCAGGAAGTATTCTGATTGCAGGGGTTACTGCCCCCACCAAAGCTGAGGTGCTCATTAATGTGGTTCACTGCCCTATTTAATTCTGCACTAAGCAGAYAAGGAGAGCCCAGCYGAGCAGTCAGCAGTACCTTTGCTGAGAGGTGTRTGCCTGCATTGCTGCARTGGTGTTGCAAGGGRAACTCTCACTCTGCCTCAACACTTTCAAAGCTGCACAACTGTTCCAAATCCCTGTCAGAGCATAGAGYCATGTAGTTGTGCCATCTCTGGATACAAAACCYTGTCTTTCTGTATGCTGTGAAAAAAAGTATTTCAGAAATCATGTCTCAAGTGAGCAGTTACATCAAAATTCACCAAGGATGAATRTATTTCCCAAAATATCCATTGCTTTCTAGTGGCTTAGAGAGCTTGCTGGAGAGAAAGTGCTAGAATCTGCAAAGAAGAAAGTATGTGTCCCTTTTTGTCTGAGTTAYCTTACTAACAACAAAAACACTTTTTGCCAATTGATGAGCAAATATGGTGTGCRATCTAGGGTTGAAACTTCTCTTTTGAACAAAAGGCTTGAAACAATACACATTTTGCTTTTATATAGATGCCAGTATCCTTCTGCGTTTTGTGTCTTTTGCTTACATATTACATTGCAATGAAGCTTTTTTGAAAAAAAATAAAATGAAATTTATTATATCTATTAGATAATTGTTAATTTTGTTTATTTATTTCCTTTTTGTTTCTGCAATCATGCTTTCAGTGCTGTGGAGGGAGAAGGAAGAACTGATCCTCCACTAGAATGAAACAAACAAACAAGTAAAGCAGCAACAAAAAAGGCAAAGTAATTCCTGAGTGGCAACCAAACTACACACTGATTTATTTTCTTTAATTTGGCTAAACATTTCTGATTTTCTCATGTGACTAGTCAGGAAAGCTTGTTTTGCAAACAAAGCATTTCTGTTGGAAGAAAGTTAGCTAGAAGAAAGCATTAAACACGTGTTACCATATAACACATCAAATAGGAAGTTTAAGAAACAGAACAGGGGCCACTGTCTTAAGTAAGAAACACTTTCTGGGRAGCCAATTCACCAGCAAAGCAACCTGCATTCTAAATACCAGTGCATTTTACATATAGATAAAGCAAAGGTCKGTTAAAAAATAAATGCATTCAAATTAAAAAGATAGGGGTGTTTCAGAGAATTTTCTTGACATAAAAATTGATCTGACAAGTTCAAGGGAAAGGATGAGGACTAATGCTTAAAATGTTTTGCAGTTAAAGTGAATATACACTTCTAGGAGACATAATAAAACTAAAATGTTGTTTATCTAATAGAAAAAAGAGCAGTTGATCATAATAGCTATCTTTTAGATTTATCAAAGACTATGGTTTAGTTAAAATATTGTGGAGCTCACACTTTAAAGACCTTTTAAGATAATTTCTGTTAAAATATGTTACTTGAATTATTACTATTAATACAATACCATCACATAGAAAAAAATAAATATCAGATAATATGTAAATATACTAAAGGGGATTTTATCAATATTTAATAATTTTGAACAGAAAGATTTAAAGTAACTATTAATTTAGTTACACTTCTCCAGATTAGATGTCTAAAATSATTATTCAACTAAGAGTGAATTAGGCCTATTGTACCTAAACTTGTGCATAYACAAGTAMAGCCAACCAGTAAACAATGAATGTAAGAAAGTTGTGAAACTGAGCACCAGATTTTATTTTGCTCAAGTARTGACTCTTTAAATACCAGTAATGAAGTCTGTCCTGTAAGAATTTGTACTGATAAGTTATCAAGTTTWAAATTAACATTCCTATTTCAGCCAACCAGACACTGTCTCCAAATCACAGAGAAGCTACGCAGCCCTTAAGGGACAGGCATCAGTCTCCTAACTTGGAAGCCCCACACAYGTATTATGACAGTACTTTAAAATTCGTGGTGTTCATGTTAAACAGCACCTGAAACAACTGTCTCTGTTCCCTTTCACCTGTGTGCACAAACACCAACACACTCTTTTCTATTATAAGAAACAGCATTTATTGAAAATGGCACCTGGATTATTAAATTTTTTCTATATTCAGAATTGGAAATTAATTGTGTTATCTCTGAAGCTGCTTTATAGAATACTAGTTTAAAGTAAATGTTTTCCAGTAAGGACAATACCCCTTTCTGGCTTGAAAATTTTCCAATGCAATCCCACAACAAATGCATGGTCAAAAAGTAGKCTGTTTGTTTTAATCAATTTGCATTTGACCCGAGTTCAAAAGAACACTCACTCTCCACAAATATAAAGAAAACAAAGGGAATTCATCTGAAAG
Source organism: Alauda arvensis (assembly GCA_902810485.1). Classification (NCBI taxonomy): domain Eukaryota; kingdom Metazoa; phylum Chordata; class Aves; order Passeriformes; family Alaudidae; genus Alauda; species Alauda arvensis. The sequence goes on from CADDXX010000218.1 coordinate 1,134,617, forward strand.
ATGAAGAATAATTTGATCAAGGTTCTCCAGAAATTTGATTTTTTCTTCTCCTCCATAGTCTGAGCTTGAGATGTTACTTTCTTCTGTCTCATTTTGTAGAAGTTGTTCCAGAATCATGCACAAAAAAAATATATTCTCATATAGGGCGACGTCATACACAGACTGGACCTGGGAATGAAGAAAAATCAGTACATAAGTASAGTGTGAAAACATTTCTGCAGCCTAACTTCTCAGATGACACTTTAAGGAATACTGTTAAAATCTGCAGTATTATTTCTATAATCAGGACACCTATACACTCAGTATGATTACTTCTAAAAAATGTTTTCCTTTTTGTGGYAACAGTCAAACAACTAACACTACATCACACTACCAAGTGTGAAGAAAAGTCAACATAGCCTCCTCTTCATGAGAGAGTTTGCTTTACCTAATTATCCACAGGCTGTGACATACCATAGTGATTACATAAAAACAACTACAGTAACAGCATTGTTTGTTTTGGGCATATAATTAGAATTGGTGGATTTCTGTTTTCTGAGAAATAAAATAACAAGCAAAAAAGAATTTTTTACTCYTAAATATAGACACTCATCTATTCAAGTGACACCTCCAGAAAGCAAATTAGAGGTCCAAATTCTTAATAGAAAAGGCACAAGCCAGTTCTGAGCCACTTAAAGTGCTCAACTTCTCAAATAGGCTAGAACAAGGATACTGACAAAACTAAAAATTTTTTGTAAGTCTTACAGCTTTATCCAATATAAATTTATCTGTCCTGTATTTAGAAACTGAATTTTTACACAGAAGCTTTCTGTACATAGGAAATAGCTGGTAAGATACAAACTTAAACCTTGGAGAATTGCATCTGTGGAATGAAATTTTGTCCTTAACAGCAAAATCTACTAATAATATGAGATGAACTTCTTCTGAAAAAGGCTGCAATTACAATTACAGTAGGCAGATTATCAGAACTGAACGCTAAAATCATAGCTGCTAGAAAATTAATTGTATCTTTTAGAAAATGGACCAAYAGCTCTAGCAAATCTAAAAAACTGTTTAGACCTGCGGTACAAAGCCAGATGGGTCAGGGTTTCAACATGGTTCTATGAAAACTYATCAACTAATTTTACTCAGTCTAGATTACATACTSTAAAACTTCCCAAAGTGTGAAATCYATTATACAGTCATTGGTTTTACAAAAAATGTAGAGCATTTTTGATTCCACTGTAATTCAAGAAAAWGACRGCATTTCACTTTCTCCAGCTAAAAYTGAGGAAGATGTTGACTCAGAGATYGCTCACTTTGCTTTCTGACATAGTAGTTATTAAACCTAAAATCTGTGTTGAAGCACCCTGGGGTAATGGTTTTCAGGGAGCCTCTCACCTCAGAGACAAAATTAAGAGACCACAGCCATCCTATTGCAAAGCCTCAATGTAGCAAAAGAATTTTGCTGAGTTTTCTAGARATTTTGAAAATTAGGTTCGTTACTAGAACATACTATCCCTAGCCTTGCATACTCCTATTCTGCCTCTCTGGAACCTGTTAAGAAAAATGTAGAGAACCTGCTGCCAAGAATTCAGTATTGACATTCTTATCAGAACAGACAACAACAACAACAAAAAAATTACATGATTTAATAAAAGTATATTAAGTATTTGCATACTTAAAATGTTCCGTTAAATCTAACTGCCTGATTTGGGAAAATCTCCTTCCAAATCAGAGGTAATAAGACAGTCTGTTTCTCCAATATSAAACATCCAACTCTAGGACAATCATACCTGTACACTGATTATTTTGACTATTAACTAATAGTGGGGAGCTAAATATATTTACTTTGCTCATTAGACTAAATTACAGCTTTCAACGTTGCAAAAGTGAGTGTTATTAATTATTTACTAAATTTTTAGGAAATAGATGATTCTAAAGCCCTACAAAGTTTGCTCCTAAGACTTTCAGTGCAAGGGTCATCTGACCAAACACAGGCATCAACAAGCTGAGATAGTTATCCCTTGCTCCTGCTCCAGCTGAAGGGAAGCAAGGGGTGGCACACAGTCGGCTGAATGTGGATCTCCACTGCCGTTTCACATGCCCCAGGGTAGCAGCTGCAAGCCAGGAGTACCTTAGGTGTGCTATTAGCTGTGTAAGTTTTTGCAACTGAATAGTTCCCAGGGTTTTTCAGCATGTAATTCATCCCACTCCAAACTAGAACCACAGATATACCATGTCCTGGAACTYTTTACAGTGGTAAAGTGTGACTGTATCCAGGAAAAAACTACTATGTAGAAACACAAATGGAAGTATTAAGTTCTTAGTTCCTGTAATTTGGAAATTAGATGTACAACATTACAAGCAAAAAAAAAAAAAATCTTTGTTTGACTCTCAAGTGTTGGCCTTGAAAATTCACTCCTTTTACATGAGTAATCCATATAAAATGTTTTAGAAAAGCAAACTGAGTCACTTCACTTACTCCCATAACCTCAGGCTTTTCTAAGCAGTTAAGCAATTGGGTTACTTTCAGTRGGTCTTAAAAGGTGCAACTAATTGCAGCTTAGTAAACTATCTGATTATGGAGAATAGAATCCACAAGTTAACTAATTAGCTTCCTCTACAAATACTACTGCATTAAAGGAAAATTGCTTTACTCTCACAGAACTGACATTGAAGGGAAAGGGTAAGTATGATAGCAAGGAGGAAGGTTTTTTTGAAATAATTGTTCTGGAGACAAACGCACTTTAAAATATTGCATTATATAACTGAGGGGGGGGAAATCAGTCTACAACATTTTCTGGCTCAAGGCTTATTATCAACCTTTCCAATCCCTTTAATAATCTGAACAAAATGTGTCTCTGTTTCTTTTGTGAGATGTCTTCTGTAGCACTGATTGATGCAATTACTACCAATACAAATTTATGCCACATAATTGGTAAAGATTTATGGTTCCCTAACAGTGCAGAGTCAGATAAAAGGCCAATTAATCTTGCCCGCCAATGTGCACGTATGTGTACACACCAGAAAGTTTAGAGGGTGTGTCTATAAAGCAAGTCTCATAAATATATATATATATATGTGTTGCTATTCCAGAATATATTACTATTGACTTGAATAACTTGAACACTAACTCCRTTTTTCAGAACCAATTTTAAGATACTCGCTTTTACAAATCAGACAGGTAAGCAGTGTGGATTTTGGACACTATACTTTATGAGATCAGTACTCATCAATTTTGCCTCACCGAGTACTTGGAAATGTGTTTTGTAGCAGTAAYAGGCATTTTTCATGTACCTTAGTTTTTAATTTAACTTCTGAAACTATCTTCTTATTATGATTTCTCAATATAAATAAACTTTTCAGAATTAAATTTAAAAAGTATTATTTATATAAAATTGAGCTTTACATAAGATGGAAACAAGGGTTATAAGGATCTCCTAGCTGGATCTGWTGATCTGCTAATCAGAATTAATTGTATTTACATCCTCAAGTTCAGAATGCAGGAAGTGTCAAAATGTTGAGCTGAAATTAATTCTCCAAGCTTCTTCTACATTACATGGTGACCACCTGGAAATGGACACATATTTACTACGTAATTTGAAAGCAGGGAAGAAGTTCTCTTACCTGTCTMCATTATAATGCTATCAGAACCAGTACTAATATGTTCAAAGAAACTGCTGTGTTCCAGGTCCTTTATTATATTTCTTCTTTGCGAAAGAACAGATGGGGTGGCCCCCGATCAAATTCCAAGCTGCTGCTGTCTTACTGGACAGATTTGGAGTCTTGGTGAACAGATTCCTAATTGTACTTAGAATATTTTTGTTTCCTTGTCCTAATGGTTTAGGCACATTTATATAATTTATTCAAATGCCATTAGCAACAGCAATATAAAACAAGAGAAGAAATTGAAGGAATTCTCTACAATTCCTAAGCCATGTCACCAGCCACAAGTCTTACTTCCAGTGAGGCAGTCTGTTGGGCCTGGATTTTCACATGCAGAAGGCTGATGRCACCTTCTGAATAGAGGCAAGTCAGTTTTATTCTTTTTAAATATCAAAGGATGTACAGAATAGAGACAATACTTTATCAGTGCAAACAAAACTTAGATGAAAGAGAGTATGTTCATGGCAACTGCTTTCATGCAGCTCAGAAGCTTATGCAGAAGTGTCAGCAACACCTGTATGCTCTCTGGAATATAGGAGGAATGGCACTAACTTGGGAAAACAACTACTTTTTTTTTGTTTAGAACAGAAGATTTAAATGCTGAAAACAAAATGAAAACAATTAATTTTGAAGGACCATTGTGTTTGATTAGAGACAAAAAGCTTCCCTCCTTTTCYATCTCTATAATTTAGTTAATATCTGTTTAGGCTTTTTAAGTCTTATGGCAATACCAAGTTTAAATATATGTTTCAACAAGTAATTCTACACAACAAAATGCTATATAAAACACTGACATACAAATACAAACTTTAATAAAACTGGAAAGATGAGTGTTTATTTAGAAATTCATAAAATTGACACTTCTAGATAGTTATTTTAACAAAAAAAGTACTCTGCGGGGGTCTCCCCAATCCATCATATCCTTACAAGTTTTGATTCTTGTAATTTTTTTCTTGCAAGTTTTGCCTCTTTCTTTCTTGTCAAACCTCTACTATTCAGCAGGGATGTAACTTTTCATGCTAGCAAAGTGTCTTTCCTATGTTTCAAGAAATTCTAAGTAAAATTTTACTGAAACATCAAGTGTTAAAAGGTAGTATTTCTCCTCTTTTACATGCCTATTTTTCAGAGAAGGAGGAAGGGTAGACCAAAATACACAGCAAGAACTGCTACAGCTTGGCTAGTTTTGCCTTCCAGTGGAACCACAGGCATTAGGAATTGCAGSAGCATCAGCTGCTGAGCTGTGACTACCTAGTAAAAGAGCATGAAGGAAAGAAGAGAACCAAACCTGCCATCTAGCCATTTCCAGGTAAAATCCCCCATGGCCTGTCTGTCCCCTCCTCAGGCAAGAAAATGTAGTCAAACCTTCTAGGTGGAAGGTAGACACAAAGAGCATACCTTTCTCCTGACACAGCCTACACCAACAAACACCATCMTAGCAAACAGTCCCAGTGCCCCCTTGCTTCCTTGCAAGTGGCTACTACAGGCAAATACACATGCAAACTGAATTCTGGGCAAGAAAATTAAATTTCATGGGCCAGAAGGACACAGAGCAAGTGGAAGCTGATGTCCCACAGGAACAGGGGACTTACCCAAACCACTTGAAAATGTTTGAAGAGGAGCAAGCCTGTTAGAAAATCTCTGAGCTTGATTTACATGTTTCTAGAGACACACAGTCCTGGGTGTGCTGTTTATTAAACAGTTACCCCAACTCTTTTTTTGTTGCTATTGGTTCATTTTATTTGCTGCCTTGGCTTCCTGGTGGTAAGAGGGGATGCTCCATCTAGAACTAAGAGGAARGAGACTGAGACTAAACAAAAAGGAAGTGAGATACTAAATGCACTTATGCTCACATAAATGAAAAATTTATTTCTGTGCTCATTATACCTGTGTATAGGAGGGAGAATGAAATAGCTTTCTGCATTTTAACACTACTGTTCTAATGTGTATATAATTATAACTACAAATTCTTAAATGGAACAATATTTGACTAGATGAAAGCATATTTTAAGAAAAAATGTTTCTAAATCAGCATAATGAAAAAGAAGAAAAAAGTGACTGACTGGAAACTATCAACAAACAGTCACCATTTGGCAAACTTTGTGTTTAAAATGGAATGTTGAAAACCTAAGTTTTCAGTAGAATCAACACTGTTTTACTCTACTCATCCAGTCTAGGTCAGAGGTTAATGGAAATATGTTTCAAGAATCACTGAATTGTTTCTTCAAGTCAATACATTCTCATTTTATGAATAAAGARGATTCTCACAGAGAATTCTATTCTTGACCCTTCAGTTTTCCTTTGAGAAATCCCAATCCTGTTTAGTTATTGCTGTGTTCAAGTGCTAAATACAAGAGAAAAATTTTTCAGAGTGCACTTAAGAACCTTTAAAAAGTGCGCATTTTATTTCAAAACAGGACAGAAATCTTCTCAAAAACTGGATGTCCTGCAAACATGTAAATAATATCTGAACATTAAAATTTACAAACCCAACAATATCCACAGTACACAAAATCAGAGTAGGATAAAAGGGACAGTCTATAATTGTTATTTAGTGTTTAAATAACATGCAGATATGCATCACTAAAATATTTAAGGCAGGTATGCATGAAAATCTTTACTAGAGATCTTTTTGTTCTTTTCCTAATACTACTGTGTTAAGGTAAAGGGTAATTACAAATTGTCATGATGCAGGACTCACTTTTTAGCTGATTAGCATGTCTCTTTAGGAGCTTTTTGTTTTGTGATTTGAAATGCCTATTTCCTGAACAACCCTCCCAATAATCATAATCCGCATCATAATGTCAATTCAAGCAAGTTTAAACTGATATATGAACTCTTTCAGTATCTCAAGCAAAATTTACATCATGTGCAATTYCTTTTTTAAATTTATACTCTCACAGCCCAAATTTTCAAAATATTTTCACCTTTTTTTAATGGGTTCTGAAATTCAATTTTTGCCTTTATTCATGTTGAGTATCACTTTATTCTCAAGTAGATCCCTAAGTTTCAACTCTTCTGCTTGCAGATCAAGATCAAATATGACTACAGAAAGGGTCAGGGAATTACCAACATTTGTAACAGAGGAGAGACCATTGGGTAAACTCTTGGAACAATTTAATCTACAGCATATGCAGTGACTAGTCCTGAGTAAGATAGTGCCAACATTTTGCAAGTCCCAGACAGCCTCATGCTAGAGAGGTTTCAGAAGCAACAGCAAGAATCTTGCAAAAGTAGTATCTGCTCAGACATCATTATTTGGCATGCCCTGGAAAATACTCTCAATAGAATTTAAAGTSTTTGTTCTCTTTGCTATCTCCCAGGGGGAAGACACTTATCCCTTAGGCATCTATGCATTGTGCCTCTTCCACATATCACTTAGCAGGGTCATCTGTTATGAGCCCTTAGTGTGACACACTGAATTACAAGAAATTCCCAAGACATCTTAAGCAATATTATTCTTATAGTAATACAATTTCCACAACATATTGTAAAAAATTATATATGTCAGCAGCAGAGCACTGATGTTTCCATTTTGGAGTAAGAATCACGATTTTCCTGCAAGTAAGATAACAAAGATGCAGAAAGCTTTAAAACCCAAATTCTAATCCCYTTTATCCTATTAAAGAAAGCTAAAATATAAGTTACAAAGCTRTCTCATTTGGAGAGAACAGCCAAAATGTATGAATCTGTGAACCTTCTTAGGATAATGCGAATTCATAAACACATTTTATTTCAATCTACAAGGCATATACTTCAAATCTGACTTCTCACATTTTTGTTATTTTTGAAATTTATTCTAAAATTATAAAAATTAATTCTTCACAAGCTGAAGCATGTGAAATATGTTGGTTTGATTGTGACTATTATAGTGTGGGTCCTTCCAAATCAAATGGGCTACTTAAGAATATTTCTAACTTGAAAATGAAGCTACAGATCGGACAATCCTATGTTTGTCTACCAGGAGAAAACAATCAACAAAACAATCTAATAAAATTTCTCAGTTATGAACACTTCAGTATTGGAGAAAGGGCTTTTTTGTGGTTTGTAGGTTTTTGTAGGACTTGCCTACTTTCAAGTGTAAGAGTACTACATGAAATAACCATATAATTGAAATAATAAATGCTGTTTGTTGACATAAGAAATTCAGTTCTCATCCTGTGATAAGTGTTGTAAGTACAGCAAGGCCAGTGATCTAAGCAGGTCTTGAAAATAAACATCATATATATAACATTTTTATTGGTAATAGAACACTAAGATAATAAGATTAAGTTTTGAATAATAGCAATAATAAAAATTTCTCCATTAATTAAAATCATGTCAGAAAACAAGGGATTGTTGAAAAATACAGCTACATTAGTTTCAAAAGATTTGACAGTTTACCTATTTTAGAAAAGGCACAAGAAGTGCTGAAAATAAATAGCAATCACTTTGCTTTACTTGACTCTAGCACTGGGCAGGCAATCTTGACAGTAATGCAAGATACACATTTATCTGTACTGAATCATAATTCATTAAATTTTGAAAATAAGCTTTTCAACATGCTTTTCCTCTCATAAGGCTTTTTTTTYCCCTGAAAGTATGATAACTTTGCCTCACATAGACCTTGACTTCCTAAAATTATCTCTTCCAATGCTCGGGATGGAAAGAATCAACTGAACCTAGCAAGTGGCAAATGTGGCTGGCCCAAGARCAAAGCAAAGCAGAAGGCTGCCACAGAATGTGCCCTCAAACTGCTTGCCACAGGACACCGTGAAAGCCGAAAGCTTGTACGGGGTGAAAGAAGTGTAAACAGTTGTGTGACTGTGAAATCCATGGATACACRTGTAAAAATAATCAATAGCTCTTCACCTGGAACAGCACAAATAGATGGATACTGGGAGAATGTTCTTGAAAACATCTCCAAACTCCTCTGAACATTTACTGTAAGCACTGTCAGAGGCAAAATGGCCATTCCCATGTTTTTTATCTCCCGGTTTAATTTGCTGTCCCACCCTCAAACAATGGTAAGTTACTTCAGAGACAAAAATCTTTCCTTTTTYAGTTTGCAGCTCTGGAAGCTTACAACCAGTGGCTCTATGTGCATCCCCCTTCATTTTCAGGAAGTCCTTGCTCCAAAGCCAGAGACAGACCACACCACTCCAGGTTCAAATTCACAAAGAAAAGCAACCCAAACATAAGCAAACCTATGTGGTTTCCGCCTGTGAACAAATGTGTGTCTGATGCTTGTATTTATCTGCTGCAAAAGAAAACAGAAAATACAGGAAAAAACAAGATAAAACTCTTAAGAAGGAGCAAGTGGAGTGATTCTAGGCATTGCTCTGTGTGAGGAAAAGGACACACCTGGTTGGAACACAAGCTTAATGTCTGTAAAAAAAATTGACATATGCTTTCTGAATCCCTTTCATCCAAGAAATCAAAGTCTCTGTATACTTTTAATAGATAAAAAAAGGATACTGCTAAAGAAGACATGTTTCCTTCTAATTGTGCAGTTATTTTTCCTTTTCCATAATTAGGGGTTTCATACTCTATAACTGTTCAAAGCAATATTTAACGTAACATTAAACCAACCTTTGTCTTTTAAGTGTTTTAGCTATTTATATATCTTTCCTCTTGTTTTAGAAAAAAATCTTGTCTTTATTGTATAGATAAAAAGGAAAGTGTTTATATTTCACATATATACAATGTTTTCCCAAAGTACTTTCCTAAAATGGATTAATGTTTCCCTTAGATATAACTGAAACAAGACAACAATGGTTTTTCCGTGATTCTACCATCTGTCTTAAACACCCACTTTCCACTGCAATTATGTCATCAAATCCCATAGCAACCTCTGAATTTTCAAAAAATATAATGAGAGTCTTCCAAACTTTAATGGTAGAACTCAAGAGACATGGGAGACATGGAAGACTCAAGAGAGGTAACTTCATGAAAATTTGATAGAGTTGACAAGGAGTGTTATTTTWGTTATTTATTGTATTTAAAACTATGTGGAGTATGTATGTAGAATAAATCTTAAGTGGGTTAATCGAATGTAACAACATGAAAATATTGCTTATTCTGCTTAAAGATATGAGAAATTACAGAGCCAAAATATTTAATTAAAAATCATACAAAATATAAAATTTAATGAAATAATGAGAACATCACAGTGTATTTARAAGTTTGCATACATGTATCAAAACTTAATTTTGGAAGGGATTAGACCTTTTGACTAAAAACATAACAAAACAGAAAATGGTACAGATTCCGACCTACAGTCTTTTTAGGCTTTACAGAMACCAGATGGGTATGACTGTAAGCAAATATGGTTTGCTTTCAAATTTTACTTTTCCATTAAATATCTGGTAGACTSTTCTGGAAAGATCCAAAACAAGAAGTTTTCTAGACAACTTCACTTTTAAAAATTTGTTTGTTTGTTTCAACYGCTTTAGCAGCACAGTCATGTAAAAAGACAGGTTTTCAAGAGCTCCAGAGCAGCAGTTTAGAATGTGTGAGTTGGTCATGGTGCTGGAAAGCTGTGATATGCAGTTCAAGATTGGCCCTCTAAAGTTCAGCATGCCAGCAGCAAGTCTAAAGACAGTTAGAAAGATCCTTTTGAAATTGAAAATCTTCTGTAACTTGTGTGAAAATTGCAGCATCCTAACAGAACACAACAAAGCAGAGGGAACTCAAAAGGGATTAAATTCTAAATTGACCATCAGAAGCCAACTAGTTTTTCCAGCTTTGAAGGAGAAAATGTAAGAAATATACAGGAAGCCCTATGAACAGGAAAATACTCGTAATTCTAAAATTTATGGTATCAGATGAAACAAATAATGAAAGAATTACTGAAAAAAGTTCTGTGTTTTGAGTACTATTATATAGTAAAATTTACTAGGTTCAAGGGCTTCCTTTTCATAGAACCAGAATAGTCGGACTCCCATTCAAAGTAGTCTGGGCAAAGTTGTCTGCCATGCAAGTCAGGGTTTGTACATGGCAAACCTGTCAGCTGGATGATTCTGTAAATCTCAAATATGTAGGCTGGTAAGGGTACAACTTGCCTTAACTAAAGGAAAATGCATTCAAGAGTGCAGAGTCAAGCCAAAATTTGGATGTACAACACTACTATTTCCAGCAAGCACAGAGTTTTTATAGCAGGCTTCATTCCTTGTGCTAGAAGGATACTATCAAGAAAGGGATCTGGGAATGCAAGGGTTTGAAACAACCACAAGGAAAGCTAAAGAGAATTCAGGAAGATTTACATATGGCAAGAGAAGTGTGTGATTTTTTGCTCTGGTACTGGAGCTCAAAGACATTCAAAGTCMAAAAGGATCTGAACAAAGCCCAGTGAAACAACATGGACTTGAGAAACCTAGAAGATAGTGTTTTAGGTAAATGACTGAGGTGTCTAGTGGATCTGCRAGCTGACATAAATGTACCTGYAGAGGCCCATATGGRACCCTGAAAAGAGTTAGTAAGCTAAAGGTTTCAGAAATAGTACTGAAGAAAACCAGAATAACACCAGAAAAGAACATAAACAATGGCATCAAAGAACGGCATGTCAGGGATGCCATGGAAGTCAAGAAGATACTTGCATTTGTTGGAACTAAATTTTAGAATGGCTCAGTTTTGGAAGGGACCTTAAAGATAATCTACTTCTAGTTTTTTTGTAAAAAAAAAAGAGATGAAATCCACCTTTCAGCTAAGGCTGTGATTTCATCTGATGGCCTGAATCAATGATAATATTACAGGAATTGCATCTGAAAACCTCTCCTGTCTTCCTTAGCAGTTACAAACTGCTCTGCCATTCCTTTCCCTGCTGTACTCCCATCACTATCCTTYTGGCTTTTCTCTATTTTTTTCCATACCCCATCTCTGGAAAGTAGAAGACAAATGTCCCACTGGCATGACCATTAATATGGGCCATGTCTCTGACTGTGAAATCTGGACAAAACACAGTTCTATTTTAATTTGAACTTCCCACAAGAGCATGGTATTGGGGKAAAAATGGAAGAGTGGAAAATGAGCATATCTTCAAACTGAARAAAAAGATACAGATCTCTTTAAATGCATTACAAAACCATGGATGATTTGAAGGGGACTGGATTAGCAGAATAATTAGCACTATGTAAAACTCTGCAAGCTGCTTCTCTGGAAAGCAGAGTTTAAAAATGCAATTAGGATATGGTATTTACCTGAACAATTTCAAGGCTTAATAGAGTTTCAAGAAGGTTACAGAAAACAGTCCCTAATCCTCAYCACCATTAAGACAGCACACGACCTTTTGCGTAAAACAACAAATGCATCATCCTACCACAATTAAGATAACCCCCATTCAGTCAAGCTTCTCAGAGAGGACTCTGGTCTTTCTGCAGCTGCCAGCACACTTGTCAGGTTTACTGTGCATCAGATRTAGCATGGTATTTATTAAAAAATTGGACAGAAAAGATCAGAAAGATTTTAACATTTCAGAAGATGACTAACCTTTCAAAAAGACAGCTAAGCTTCAGTTTGGGATAGGTTTTCTTTTTTTTTAAATTAAATTATCTAGAACAAGAAATAAAGCATGTTCCTACATCTGGACCAGATGTAAGCATTCAAAATATCTCTTAGTTATTTTACGTACCACATTATTTACAATCAGATAATAATTACCAGCAGGCAATACAYACAAGAATTTAGCAAAGCTTTTTAAGTGCCTTTAGGAACACAATTCTTTCCTCTTTGCTATAAATTTTATGCAATTTATCATAATTGCTTAATTTATCAAGAAAGATTTAAATCACTGTGAAAGATACAAAAAGATCATATTAACAAATCATACTAAGCGCACGTAGTTATTCAAAGTTATTTCAGATGACTTCGGGAATACATTAACAAAAACATGACAGAAAATCATTAGAGACCAACTCATTGAAAGAGGAGAGAAGAAACAAAACCCTATCAGAATTGAGGTACATAGATCATCTCTGGTATGCTGTAACTGACTCCTAGCAAATTTCTAGTTTTTGGAAGGTCTGGACTATCTGGCATAGCAATTTTAGCATTAGAAATGAGTGAAAGATATCAGCTGAAGTACAAAGAAACCCTTCTATTTTAATCCTCCAACTTGTTTTATAAAAAAAAAAATCACTGTTCTTGTGGTTATGTTTTTGTGGAGAATATGTATGCACAGGGAAAACTTCTGCAGTAATACAGCAATTGGCAGAGGGAACAAATAAGAAAGGGAGTACTGCTACATTTTTATGGCTCTAAGGTTGCCATGTAATACATTCCTTCAGGATTCCCCAATGACAGTGAATTAACCAATAGGGAACACATGCTCCAACCGTTTCTGCTACTGAATTTAACTTATTTAAATTGAATTAAGGTTCTTCTATGCCATATGGGCACATAGTCAATTATTTGGTAAAGCTTTTAAGCTTTCCAGTCTGAAATGTAAAAATTTCTCATTTGGTTTTGTTTCAGTTCCATCTCTCCTCCTTAATACTTTCTATTTTATATTCCCTACTGGAGAGGGAGGACATAGGATTATCACCACGTAGAACTTTGGCTCATTAAATATTCTTTTTGGTTCTCAATCCTCTGGACAATAGGAATTTAAAGACTCTGACTTTCTTCACCTTAAAGGGTTAATTAGTCTCCTTTCACCTACTGTTCCCTCAGTGGGATTTTWGTCTAGTGTTCAGCAAGGTCAACACTGAACCATTACTGTGCTGTCTGCTACTCTGCTTTCCCACGAAACCTTCTCGACTGCTATAATCTCGTTCCAGAATAAAATATGACCTATCACTTGTKCCAAACTCTTCTGTCCCCAAGTGACACAGGATTAAGCAACAAGAAAGAAATCAATTTTGGGTGTTTTTTCCAACCCAGTTTTTGAATGTCTGAGATTGTATCAGAGTTACCAACTCAAACACTCATGTGCAGATGAAGGAACTTAGTATCTTAATGTTGTGGTTTGAGAGAAGTAAGGGGAAGTAGTCCCAGAGGAAGTAGTAAAAGAGAGGTTAGACATGCCTCTGAGAATAACAAGGAGTTAAAAGTTAACAAATACATATTCATAGGTGCACTGGCCTGGTGCCAGGGCAAACCTATGACACTTAATTTTAATTCCACTGTCTTTTAGAAAAAAAAAAGGCAAAAATCTTAGCTGAAGAATCTTCTTTCCATTTATAGGAACCTGCACTTGTTTTTAGGATCAGAAAAAAATTTAATCTGTTGTGAAAGCTCTTCATGAGCATCATTCCTTGAAAGGGGCAAAGTTAACAGCAATTCCAGATGACAATATGGAAAACAAACTGGAACCACTTCTGGCTGTGATAATACAAATGTACACACAAAGATACAGAGCAAATGCAATTCTTAGAAGAAGGGATTATAGTCAAAATTAGAAAAAGTGATAAATAATAAGAGGAACGTATTAAGCCTCTTGGGCTACTACAATGTGAGTAAATATCTCATATTTCTCAAATTAAGCTGTTGTGTGGGTGATGCTAACACCATTATTTCAGCGGACCCAGCTCTGGCTGTACRTGTGGAACAGGGAAGAAGTATAGCCCCACTAAGTATGATCCACAGAACTGGACTCCTCTGAAAAGTAATTGTTGTTAAGGCAAGGGATCTTACTATGGTTCTAAAATCTTTAGTGAAAAGAAACACCTAATCTACTCTATCATGYGAAAGAGTGAAGTTACCTACAGGTAGATCTCATAGGGAAGGGCATTTTTCTAGGTAAGCATAGAGACTGAAACTTGAAGGTASTCCTTATGAAAACTGTGCAACACCTTTCTTGACATAGAATATAACACACCCACTGCCTATAACATCCATATGATGTATTAATAAACCCTGGAAGAAAAACTTGAAGACATTACATAAACATTGGTGAGGGAGGGCAGCTAAGGCAGAACTTTAAGTTTTATAAATACCTTAATAACTAGCTAGAGAAACTGATGATGAAAATCAGTGCAACTTCTTCCCAATTCCAATGTCATGYTTCTGGTCTTATACCTAGAACATTTATTCACGTTTATATTCCACTTGTTCCCATGCAGCCATAGAAGTATCAACAAACCCAAATAAAACCCAAAAGTAAATCAACCTATGTTGATATTTTGATTTTGGTTGGTTGGTTGGWTGGGGKTTTTTTGTTGGTTTTGCCTTGTTTTCATTTCATTTAATTTATCTATTAATTACACAGGTTGAAAGATTTTTATTAGTTTATTACTTTGCCAGATTTAAAATAGCCTTGTTAACAGAGAGATATTCTGGCCAACATCTGGTGATGAAGGAAGCATTCTAGACAAGGATGCYAGGTGATCTTATGATCAAACCACAATGAATGGCAGGATGAAAGACCGCAGGGATCTGGGAAACCTGGGAAAAAACATGTAGGCTCATCCCAAAAGCACAGAGAGTATCCACATGCTGAACAACACAATGCTYCCTCATTACTTTCATAAGGATGACAACTAATTCTCAAGAAGGATTTGCATTGCTTCTTCTATGCCCATACTTAGTAAACAACTGAAAAAAAGGAAGGAGGCAGAATCCCATGCTTGTGGGAAGTCAGAACTCACAAAAGCAAGTCAGTTGTGTCATCACAAGGAGCATAACAAGTCTGAAGAGATARGAGCTTCAAAATACTACCAAATCCCCGAGGCAGCTGGTCTAGCCTGAAGTTGTCYGAAAGAATTCAAGCAATTCCAAAGGTAGCTCTTCTGATATACCACAGTCTTTAAACAGTAATAATGAAAGTGATGCCAGACACAGTACATGCATCTCCTGCTGGTATTGAAACAGGAGACTGAAGACTTCCTTTCGGATAAAGTCAATGCCTTTTGCTGCCTTTCTYTGGCTTCATTGGACTTGAATGACAAAGTTGCTACTAACAGCAGAAATTGTGCAAAGCTTTGTGAATTTTTTTCCTTAAAACTGAAAAAAAGGTATTAGAGCCTGAAAAGTCAGCTTTCTGCCTTCATTCATCAGTTGGAAATCATCATTGTTTGGGACAAACATCTTTCATCTCACAGCTCTGTTTGAACAYTAAATTCATACTGCCTGACTTAAGACACTGCCCTTTTGTCAAGCAAAAGTGCTCAACAACAGAAAAGATAAACTATATTCAGCAATTAGCAGGGCTGTAAGAATTGGGAGATTTAGACAGTCAATAGAACATTMTTCTTAAACCACTGTTTCTAACCACATTTGTATCAGAAAAAAGCTTAAACAGATCAGGTGGGTAATTCAGATGCACTGCTTCTAAAAGCAATCAGCATTCAAAGGTGGAAGACTATTGTTATGATGGAAATGATCTGATCATCTCATCCTTGCCAACAGGTACCCCATTCTCCTGARAAACCAAAACATTGGAAACAGTCAGAAAAAACAAGGGAAGATTTAAAAAAAAAATTGCGGTTTTTAAATTCTTTAGTACATTTAGGACTCCTTTTTTAAGTTTCAGCATCCTCTGACACTTTCTGAGAACAAGATTTACATTAGAATCTCAGTACTTCCAGAATTTATTCTTCTTACCATTTAGGATCCATTAGATGTGGATCCTCAGAGAAGCACAAAGTATTGGCTGAAAATTCTGCCTTACAGAGAAGCACATCTGCAGTGATATCAACAGCACAAAGATAAAAGGTGAATTGGAGAAGGAAGAAGGATTACAGAGAACTAGCTCATATGGCAAGAAGTTTTATGGAATATTCACACAGAGAATGTAGCYAGAATGTTCTTGTGCAGGATCTGAAGATCAGGAAAGAAAACATAATAGGTATTATCTTTGAACAAAGCTGTCTCTTTCTCAGATGCAAGGATTTTTCTTACCTTCAAATTTCAATTTAGTTCTCGCACAATGATACAGGGCAGGAAAAAATACTCAGTTTCTCTTCTTTATATCATACATTGGTTTATTTACTTCTGTTGTAACTCTCATTTGTTAGCTCTTTAAGTCATAATCTATTGTTCTCTCAGAATCAAGGATTTTACAAGTCTATAAATAGGTTGTGTTTATCCAAACCTCTCTCTAGTCTGTTATGTATTTTCTGAGAATCACATGACCAATTTTGCTGCCACTCWTCATTTATATCTTTACTTGTTTCTCTTACAATCTTAATAAATCTTTTACAACAGTTGCTCTGCACTGAAACAATAGCTAAARCCTTATTTTCTGTACYTGATTAGTGATATTAAAGAACGAACTCTTGAGGGTTAAACAAAATAATCATTCACTACATTAATGAATAAAAATTACTGTAACCACAGTCTTCAAAATTTAAATTTACAATACCTAGCACCACCTTGCTACCTTAATTGATGAAAGAATAATGACAAAATACTTGGAGTGGTTTTTAATTTGCTGCTCTTGCATGCAGTATGATTTATCTTAGGATTTAAAACTGTGCTTAATTGCATATTAAGTGACGGCAATATRTGCAACAAGTTTTTATTAATATCACTGCCTGTCATATTTCATATTGAAAACAATCTACATTGGCTCACCTATAAATTGAACTTGTAACACAGGCCTACTTCAAACTAAGTAGCACATTAGTATTCTACACAGGCTATAATTGCCATTCTACTGCTTTTATAATGCTCATGTTTTGAAATGCTATCCTTCCATTTATATTAAAAGCATTTGAGAAGACTGTCATTGAGTGGTGGGAATAATTTTGCAGAAACACAGGAACATTTTTTAGATTTATTTTGACTCTCTGCATGTCTGAAAGTATTTCTTTGGTATTTGTTTTTTTAAAAAGGTTAACTAATTCATGTACACTGATTACTCCACTGCAGCATTCACTGCAGAGACAATCAAGCTCAAAACTATTTTAGAAAGATACAGCATGATAGTAACACAATTAGAGCATACTGACACAGATGATTAAGAGACTAATGCAAATTTATAATCTCTTTTAAGAATGAACTCTGGATATTAGCATGGTTCAAAGGCAAATGAAAGAGGAGGAAATGCATTACAAATACAAATTATCTACAAGAAAATTAGCATAACACAATCATGAAGGATAGTTTTGGTGAGAAACTGTGAGATAGAAAGATTGGGTGTCCTGGTTTAGGAATGGTATTCTCCAATTGAGTGCTTCTACTAAAACCACGCTGCCACTTGCTTGCTCCCCTCCCTTCAGAGGGCTGGAGAGGAGAACTGGAGGCACAAAAGCTAAAAATCATGGGCCAAGATAAGAGTAATTTACTGGAAATAGCAAGAAGATAAGAAAATTATCAATGACAGATTGTATAAGAAAGAGGGGAATGATTCACACAGAAACACCACCACCTGACTGCTCCCTCCCCACACCATGGCACTATGGAAGGAACCTTTTTCTCCTCAGAAGAGACACCCTTCCTCTTGCCTCTGGCAATGAGGTGAGGTGGTATAGAATAACCTCCTGCTCCTGGTCATGTCCCCTCCTGGCTACTGCAAAAAATTAATCYTGTCTTGGCTGGCATCAGGACACTGGGAAAACGTCAAATGTCTAACAGGAGCCATCCTGTGCTACTAAGCCTTTCATGTTGTCCAAATGCTGTGGAAGGCAATACAAGTCTGTTTATTCCCAGACTGGTTTTATTGTTCTTATTTACCAAATGTGTACATTATGTAAGTGGTATGTCAAGTGGTATGKTAAAGAATATAGTAAGCTGTGAAGAACAGCACAATCTGTTACTCAGAAAGTAGCCTGTACAAATCTGYCTCTTCACAAAAAAAGTAATTCTTTGTGAGAAAATGAGACATCAGGAGCACTTTTATTTACTGACTTCATTTAAAAGGACATATACAAATCTTCCCATTTCCAACGTGAAATAAATGGCTTAGGTGCTTCACTATGGAAACCACTTAGGGTTTGTAAACTGCAATACTGCAGGTGAGCTGCAAAACCGAAAAAGAAAAAACGAAAAACAAAACCGAAGATGCACCCTTTTCTTTAACAAAGAGTACAAAGAATATCTGTTGAGTTTTTTAAAATCAAGACACAAATAGGAATATTTACTAAAAACTAGATGAATAGCAGTTTAGCTTCCAAAAGTAGTCAATCAAAAGTATGAAGTTCTAAAACTAGAAAGATCAACAGTCTTAAAGCAAATTATATAGGGAATACTAGGGAAAAGTTATTAGCTGACAGAGTTGCAAAAAGATTTGAGAAAGACAGGAAAAACTGTCTGACAGCAAAAAGCCAAACAATGACAGTGACTCACAAGCCCACTTTCAGCACTGCACCCTRAATAGGAAAACACATCTACTGCTCAGGCTCAAATATTATGTACAAGGAGGCCCTAAAATTAAGCACTGGAAACAGTAAGGTGGTAAGAAATCAATTACTTTCAGAATTTATAACAGACAGAGCTTGGTTGTGCATTATGTGCAGCATTTCCTTAAGTTTGTGATGTGTTATTGTTTCTATTTTTGTGTGTGTATCAGACCGCAGAAGGCTGAACTTTTACACAAGCCATAGAATATAATATATAATATATAATATATAATATATAATATATAATATATAATATATAATATATAATATATCATATATCATATATCATATATCATATATCATATATCATATATCATATATCATATATCATATATCATAGATGATATATAATCCTTGCTTACTTAAAAATCAATTTTCAAAGGTATTCTTTCTGCTATACTCATATCTTGTGACATAAGACATAACCTTCCTAATTTGAAAATAATATCCATTCATTGGTATTTCTACAGCAAACTGCCTTTGAAGGGTTGGAAAGATTTTTACATATAAAAGCAAACTAAATGAACAAATTCAGAGTTTTCCAAACAAATATTTTTACTTAAAGTTCTTACAGCAAATAAATACAAAAAACCCCCAGAGAAGTAATTCTGCCTCTATTAAAAAATAATTCCAAGTTCTTAATTAAAGAGTCTGAAAGTATCTGAAAGTATTAAATAATGTATTATGAAGTTTTTACATAGCCTGACTTTTAAGTCAAGAAAGGACCACAAAGACCACACTGCTTGATCTCAAAGTTCCCAGAAAATGAATTTAACTGCCTTTCAGAAACATGCATAATTTTATCTTAAAGACAACAAACTACAGAAGTTTTTCCACGTATGTTGCTGGTACAACAGCTGACTTTTCCAAGTACCAATATTGGAAATGGAAAAGTATGCTCATGTAAATGTGGATCTATTAAAAGAAAATGTGATAACACTGATAAAGCATTAAAGTAGGAAGTAGAACAGGTGGCAATGAATGGCACTAAAGGTAAGGTAAACATTGTCATGCAAGTAATTGATGAGAGAAACTAAAAGGATCTTAGAGAATCATTAAGTGCTAGAGTAAAAAATCAAAAAAGCCCCAAAACAAACACCCCCCCACCCCTCAAAAAAAAAAAACCCACAAAAAAACCAAAAAAAACCACCCCAAAAAACCAAAAAAGAAAGAACTTTAAGAGATGTTAGGAGTAAAAGTAAAGCCATAGATAAAAAGAAAGATACCCTACTAAACGTAAGTAAGAAAATCAGTAGTTATGAAAAAAAACCCAAACCAGATATATRGTCCAGAATGGTTTCTGCTCCAATCCTGAAGTGGAAGAAAATAAGGCTATTTCTATTCCATATGATAGTGTGGATGRAACTAAAAAACTGGGGATATGAGAAATCATCTACAATAACCCAAGACTTCATTAGGAGATGCTCTCAAATTCGTCCCAGAGCACCTTTACAGTATTTCTCACAATAACTATATGTCAAAACTCACTTTAGAACATCAAACCTATATATTAATCCTAGATCACTGCTTGGAAGACGGCGTTTGCCATATAATAAAGGGAATTTCCTTTATTCTAGTACAGTTATGAATTTAACACAATTCTGGTCCCACGTTCACACTGAATGCTATGAAAATACARATTTTCTAGTGTAGAAAGCGTTATGTTCAATACAAACATAGTATTTCATGGTTTGGACTGCAAATAAAGCATATCAAAGGAAGCAGACCTTTCTTCAACCCCAGAAAGTTCTTGGCACTAACAGATATTTGATTAAATTACAAAAACATAATTTTACTTCTATAAAGTTAATTAATTTTAAAATAGCATGAAGAAGTGGAAAAATAAAATTTATTATTATGGCTAATCATTTCAGGGACCACAATTATTTCTCAAACAGTGTTTGTAAGATGCCAATTTATTTTAAGTATCAAGTATCACAGTTCACTGCTTATGCTCCTGGATACAATTGGCAACTAATATAACCCATCTATGTTTTATTTATTAGCTTAGCAGACAGATGTGCACTTACTGACTTTCACATTAATTGATAATATTTCCCTGTAGTAACAAAGCCCTGAAGGTCTTGTTGGAAATATGTCAACTGAAACTGGAGTTCTGAGGGGTTTTTTYACATGCAAATGCTTTTACACATAACCATTCAGACCTTGGGAAAAAAAAAATCTTTTGCCAATGATAGAAACAATTACGATTGGCTAAGAGAATTGTCTACTGCTGCTTGTGTAGACCCTCGATATACCATCAGGGCAATTAAATCAATATGCCTCAATTTCAACATAATTATAKCCATTAAAAATCCACAGGCTGCACTGCCAACTTAGTTTCATAACTACACTGATAGCTACAAAATTTCTGAAAGTCTTTGCGTTTCACATAATGCATTTGACTGAAAACCCTGTGTCATTTGAATTCCTACTGGAGAAACAGGCTCCTCAGGAATAAGCTGGTATTTTAGACTCCTGGCTTTAGATTATTTTATTACTTTTTTAAAGTCTTCTTCGGAATTTGGAACGTAGCATATGGAGGTAATTTACAAGTAAGATATTACTGATCAAATGGCTACAGGTGTGATATCTTTGTCAGTGAAACTCCAGAAGTCTGTCTCCTGCTGAATCAATTGCAATTAGAAAAAAAAAAATTAAAAAAAAATGGTACCTTGTGCACAGATTACGACAAAATTTGCTATGTTTATTTTATTCCAATTCCTGTATGTGCAGAAATTCATTGGGAGCCATCACTTCTGAACACATGAACTGCACTCAATTGCTCACAGAGAATTGAAATCTGCAAACGGACACTGATTAAGGTAGAAGAATAAAGTCACATTCTTTCCTAACACTGAACTGCTTATTTGAAGAAAAAGTGGTCATGAAGAATACATCTTTAAAGACAATACAACCAGCAAAAAATTGAGATCTTTTGGCTGGAGAGGTGGTGGTGCTGTATGTAGAGTCAAAAGCAATGTTGCATGCTGCTATTCTGACAGAATTTCTCATACCTGCAGCAGTCACAGTAAAATGTCTTTAAATATGCCAGCAAAGATATTTAAAATGCCCTTCATTGGTTCCTCTGCCTTCACCTTTCAGGCAGGAGAATCAATCAGGAAGCAGCTCAGGATGACAAAAGATGTGCCAGGGTGCCAAGTCAGCAAATGATCCTTTGGCTCTGAAGGGAAAACTTCTGCTCTTTGGCTCAGCAGCAGCTCTCTGGGGTGCTGTCCCACAGGACCAGAGACTGATGGGCTACCAGAGTCACATTGAAAAGCAGGACCCCACCCAGTTAATTCCCTTGTCACAGAAAGAATAGCTTTGCCATGGCAACTGTGCTATGAACTCTTCTGTGTTTAGTACATCTTATTTTGGATATATATTTTTACAGGTTGGGTTAGAACCAAAAAATTTGTTCCCCATTCCAACAGTGTTACAAATCAATGAGATTGAATTGCTGGAGGAATCTCAAATACCCTTTTCTTTGCATCCTGATAGCCCCTTAAAATCTCTACCTAATTTCTTCTTTGAATATCTTACACTGCAGTTTAAAACTGCTCAAACAAGAGCAGTAAGAGAAGGAAAATGKGGATGGCATGAAAGCAGTCATAAAGTAGTATAGATACTTTACACTATTAAGACTGTTCTTTAAACCAGACATTTGTGTTTGATACTAAATATATATTACTGTAACTGTGCTGTAACCGATGCTTTCTTATAGGAATCGTAACAAAAGTGGATGATACAAAGTTTGAAAATACAAATAGAACACTTCAGGTTTTCTAAATGTGGTACACTTTGTGAATGAGGAGACAGGAGAGAATCATGTTTCAGAGCATCAGGTAGGAGACAGAACCAGGGCAGATATCACTGATAGTGCAGTTGGCATYAGGTAARAGTTTGTTTCATAAAMAACAACAACAAAAAATTAAATAATGCCTTACATTGARCCATAATAAAAAATAGTGATACAAATTAAGGGCTATGTGAAGAAGAAGAAGAAGCAGCAAGAATTATAAATAACTTGGAAGGATTTATAGAATCCTTCTATATAGAAGGATTCTATACAGATTCTATGTAGAAGAAAAGGAAACTCAATTATACTTACATGAACAAATTCTAAYTCTTGTCTTAAATATTATTAATGCTAAGTTAATTCTATTATTTCAAGAGTATCCAAACTCAGCAACTATATAATGTTATCATASCATAAATCCAAACATTTAATGTAATTTGACTGAAAAATTGAGTCCTCTAGTGATTGYAACAGACCCTGGATCTGGTCTTTCAATTTTGAATTTAGTAGTATTCAGAATTACTATYAGACCATGAGTTCTAGGAAAAATTTAGTTTCCCACAGATGGATTTCCTCCTCAAATAAATATTTTAACGAATAGGTAATACATAACAAAACCAACCAATATTTAGTCAATACTACTGATTTGAGTCGATGCAGCATAAACCTTGTTGAACAACTGCTTTCACTTCATTCAGAATTTCTCTACTTTACTATACAATTATATTTTATATATARCCCTATATAACTTCATGCAGCKGTCATACTCTTTCTGCATATTCTATCAATCTTGATCAAGGACTTYTGTTGAGTTTAGTTTTGTTTTGATTTTTTATTAACTGTTACTTAATTTTAGGCAATAAAATTTAGATAGAGAAAGCCAAAACTCATAAGCTATTATTAAATAATGAGGCAACAAACAGAATCARTAACAGCTTTCAGATTTGATRCATTTATAACACATTCGTAAATTCAACATCTGGAAATATCTATTGCCTTTGTAGAAAGGTGTTTGGACTCAATGATTCCCTCTGACCTCACAATCCATAAATAAGTAATATAATTTAACTGTCAAATGAATTTAAAATGTTTTGCAAGGAAGTTRAGAAGTAGGCTCTGAAATGTATGCTAAAATACATTTTTAAGAACAGCTCTTATGATAAACAGACATATTAAAAAATGAGAAAAAAGGTTCTTGAGTATTATTAATTTTGTCATTAGCATAAAGCAACCCAGAACAGTTCATATTCTTTGAAATATCATTAAGTGAACACAGCTGTAATCTACTCATTACTCAGATCCTTACGTGTGACTGCACAACTCTCTAAGGTCTCAGTCAGTGCAGTCCAGTCCTCAGCTACTTTTTCCCTCTGGTTTCCAAGCCTTCTCTTAAGATTACCATTTCCTCCATCTTTAGAGTTAAATTATATTATACACAGGTGTTACAATGAATACTGAATTGAAGAAGGGACATCAGAAGTAATCTGTCTGAGAAACACAGAATTCACAGAACTCCAAATACAAAATCCCCAGAAGGCTTGCTCTGATGCAAACCAGTCACTTCTTCACAAAAATTACCTGTTTAACATGCCTGCCAGGACACATCTAATCCACATCCTGAATTTTTATTACTGTTACTATGTCTGAAGAACTTCAGACTATTACTATGTCTGAAGAAAAGAGTTTTAACCTCCTGCAATTTGAAATCCTGACTGTGTTTGTAGTTTTCTAAAATGAGTCCAATTTCGTACATTTTCTGTAAGGCCTCTTTTCTAACCTACTAGTATTATTTATTATATCCCTATTATACMAATCTCCCCAAAACTAGCATTCACACTCTTAGTTAGAACAATATTCCATTTCTTTTAGAACTCAAGCGGGGGACATCTGCAGTGTAGTTCTGCCTTCTTTCCACCCATGTGAAAATGTTGACCATAATTATTAATGCTAATATAATATCTAAAYAGGAGTTTAATAGTTCAGATATATGGCTGAAAGGGTGCTGAAGTGTTTAATCCCACCCCTCACCCTGAGATAGGTTCAAATACACTTATGCCACCTCCAAAGGAYGCTCATCATGAATGTATTTCAGTAATTCAGTAAGTTTGGGATCTAACCTTAATCACCAAGTACATTTCTTCTTGTTCACTCCAGTGCACAAAAGGATTACTCCTTATATAACTTTTCATGTTCTGGGAGACAATAACAACTTCTCTTCCCCCTCAGTCCCCTCTTTTCCCAGATTATTTTATGGAAACTGGTATTTTGTTTAAATAAACACATCAAACATGCACACAAAGAATCCCATGAAGATTATTATACAAGATGGAAATGCCCTATTCTATAATTTATTTCATTTTTATATTGATGCAAAACCTTAAAAACAAACCCAAGCCACAAACCAACCAAAAATATATTTTTTTAGTAATCATAATTTATTTTTRACATTTTGATAAACTCTCATRTATCATTTGTTGCCTAGTTATATAYTAGGACAATTATAATGAATATTACATTACAATTATAATGAGTATTACATTACARTTGTAATGAATATTGGAAAAGATTTCACAGTCCTCATCACAAAGCACCTTCTACTGCTTGGCCTATTTAGCAACACTATCTGAAGAAAACAGACGAATTTTGAGAAGTATTTTAATAATTTTTCCATTATTTCAAAAGCTACACTTTAAAGGTGATTAGTAATGCTGTATACCAAATAACAAAATATTATTCCATAAAAAAAGATAATTCTGTAAGCAGTATAATTCCCATGTGACTCTCTAAAGTCATCAGGGGACCAGAAACCCTCTTCCTTTTTGGTAATCTTAAATCATGTATAAGGAGAATCTCAGCAGCTTTATGCTTTCCCTGAAAGTTAAACTTCCTCTACTCTTTTACAGTGGTATCTACACTCTAGAGAAACAGATGGGTACAGTTTAGAAAGAGCTGCCTTTTGCATGATAATTAACTTTTAAGAACCTGTGACCAYGGAAAACTGTATCTTAAATAACCCACAGACTGGAACTAGCTCCTTCCAAAAACATAGGTACAAACTTCTAACTAATTAAATTCAGACACTCGAATTTAAGTAGATTCTTCTTCCATGCTAAGTAGAGTTGAGCAGTTCTTGAGCAACCACCCTGCAGAATAAACTAGTGGGAYACATTCCAAAGGTTGGCCAAAGCATTCACTAGCAGAATCATGAAACACTGAGGAAATTAGGGTCTATGATTCAGACTGTGTTCTTTAATATTGCAAATAATGATCTTACTTATTTTACACAGTTTCTTAATGTACTACTAGCTCCCTGCCTTCACTAGGAAAGGCAATTTTAAATCTATATAATGATGCTACAAGCCTAATTTGTTTCTTTTATGCCTACAGGTGTTTGGCTGTGATTTGGAGTTTTTTTTTTTTTGTTTGTTTGTTTTTCTTTTTGAAAAAGGTTCTTGCTTCTGTTATTACAGAGAATGGATGATGCTAAATTAGAAGAAATACTATTCAGTACTTTCTCTGTTCTTGTTATATGCATGGGCACGAAATACGTAGTATTCAGTCTCTGCTCTGAATCCAGAATTAATACTTCATTTTTTTTTTCTATGACAATCATTGCTATAATCCTACACATACCACAAATACTACTTTAACTTCATAAATGCTTTTAGGTGAGGTAATGCTTTCCTACTTTTAAGAAAGAAGCTTTTCACTGTAGCTGCTAATCCATTCTTGCCTGTCCAGGACATTAYTTTACAATGCCTGCTATTACACAGAAATGCATAAATTCAAAGCAAAGCCCATGCTGGCTTTTKTGAAAACTGTGGACACTTATGTCTTCCTCTTTACATACAAAAATGGCCTGAGAAAGAAAAAAAAGTTTCAGTCTGAATGGTAAACATTTTCCAAAATTTACAAACTGAAAAAAAGCTSTTATGATAGAAAACACTATCATTTACCTGATCTACAGTGTGGGCGAATTTTACTGTGTGAGAATTGATTCTTTTGTCTTGCTTCTGAGAGAGAAAAATATTCTTTTCACATTATACCTGAAAATTTATTCTGTTTTCAGCAGATGGTACAATAATGTCTTTCAACAATACAGCATTTATCTGACAGAGGCACAACCCACTAGTCTAATTTTGCTATCAATATTGGAAATACCAACTGGAATTACACACCATTTACTTTTGAGAAAAACATACCAATTATCTAGAATTGCTTCTTATTTTCAGTGAGAAAGACTTTTCAAGCTTAAAAGTGCCTTGCCCTCTTCAGCCCCAGATTTCTSATGTTACTTTCTCCTGGCTACTGTGGAGCTAGTAGTCTGTGAAAGACATACAAAGTTTGGTATGTAATCAGGTCTGAGAAGTAAAAGGAAGGTAATTGTGATGGGGTTTAGGTGGCTGGAAGGGAGGTGTGATAACATCCAAGACCTAGCAGTAACACAATAGTGGCAGACAGTAACTATATATATGGGTACAGATGGGAGGTTAATGACAGTGAAGGATCACCATGTTGATGACTCCTGCTCATGGCAAGCACTGCTCTAGATCTAATTTGAGTTCTCAGTAATCCTTGGTCATTTACCCTCTGCATGGSCTAATCAGCAGCAGTTTACCTCCCCCAGAAGCAAAAAGAATGTATGCTCTCTGACATGAGTGGACACATAGAAAGGCTCATCAAGCTTATCATATAAGCTACACACTTCCCAACTAAAGTACACATCCAAATGAAAAACAAAACAGCTCCTAAAAAATCCAAGTACTACAGTTTCTAGATAAATAATTTTGCTAGCTTGCTCAAGTTATTCAAGACCCTTCTTAAAATCAGGCAAGTACTAAATTAAACATAGAGAAGCTAATGTGTTGCTTTCCTTGAAACTCCTTCCCTCATTAAAATAATTTAAAAATAGCAAGAGAAAAGATACAGAACATAATTAAATATAATTAGTTCTAGCTGTTATTCAAAGGTCCTTCTGAAATATCTTGCAGCCCTGGAAGGCTAAGGGCTAATTTAGTGGGTTATGTACTATCCTCCAGGTTTCTTAGGTATACGAAAGGTTTTCTACTGGATGTCAAGAAAAATGAGGAGATTCAGAATATGTCTCAATATTCACCTCCTGTTTCCATAAACTGATAGTTATTATCTTCACTAGTTTGAAACTCCTAGAGTGTTACTGAAGTTCCTATAAGCTTTCCTGAACAGTATGACTCCTTCGTAGGTAGAAAAGTGACTTGTCTCTATATGACTTAGCATATTTTCTTTTAGGAATTTAACTAATTTGCAACTATTRTCTCACTTCTAGAAAATTTATCAAATGCAGCAGGTTTAGAGATGATACAACAGCAGAAGTGACGGACACACCAGAGGATTGTGCTATCCAATCAGAATGACCTCAAAAGGCTGCAGAACCTGGCCAAAAGAAATCCCGAGTTGCCTCAAATGGAAGTACAAAAAATGTTTTGAGCAGGTTGTTATATTAGATCATTTCCAGTTGTTTCCAAGCTGTTCCATTCCATACAGTGATGATCATTCCATGAATTCACTCTGTTTAAGTTAATCAACAGGACTGAAATAATAGTTAAAATAAYCAAATTGTGTAGGAAGAACTCAAAATGGTTAACTTATTCAGTTACTCTAACTTTTTAAATAATTTATTCCAATAGGCAGAAATACTACTTAAACTTTTAACTCTATTACTCCACTCTCACATTTAGCATACAAAATTTGCTGTAGTATTCTGTATTAAATGTTGTAGCTAGGCTTAGTAAAGAGCTTTGATTAAATGATAAGGCTCCACAAAGAGTTCTTGAGAACTGCAAGTTCAGCTAGAAGTTTAATAATCTGAAAACTCAAGAGACACTAGTACTGACTTGTAATGAAAGAATTAATTATAAAGATGAAATAGAGCCCAAACGATCTTGTTTCAAGACAATACACCCAGAGGTTTAATTGGGCTTTGCCAACTCAATTCCAGGAATGACAGAYGCCAAGAAATTCAAAACATACAAGCTACATCTTCAAAGTCTACACTATAATCATGCAACCTGCAATGCCATTGTCTATGAGAAAAGAGGAATAAACAAATATTTTTCTTCTCTTTTTCTGCTCTGTGCATTTGAYTTCTCCCTTTGTGAATTCCTATTAGAATCAAATGAAAATAATCCATTTTTATATAACAGGAAGCTAAATTGGAATGGATTCAAGAAGGTTATTTTCTAAAATTACTTTTAATTCTGTAATGTTGGTGCTACATGCATTTCAAATGTTTACTTCAGCAGAAATGAAATAATTTACAAGATAAGCAATACAAATTGTGCTACTATAAATTCTTCTGTAAYAGTGTATGTGTGCCAGTCTGCATTGACAATTGTGGTTCAAGTCAGMAGAGGTATCTGGTTACCTGCACTTCATAAAGTTCAAGACTGCAACCAGCAATGGCTTAATCCTGAATCTAATCAAGCCATATAAATCATATATCCTGCCTGAGAACAGCAGGATCTTTCAGGAACACCTCAAACTTCAGTAAAACGTTCTCTGCTCCACAAATCCTGGACATCCAAGCCTCACACCAATCCAGCAACTCATGTAATTAACACACASATCTAAACACASTTAGCTGCTGCTCTCTTTCTYCCTCACYAYAAACCTAGTCCAGTATCCCATTCCCATATCTCAAAAGCCCCTGTGASTCCCAACAAACTCASTCTGACACYTACCCAGGCCCACCAGTACATTAGCCACACTGAATCAGCTGTGGAAGCTACATCATCAGTGCTACCTAAAACTGAACCCCCAGATCCTTAAGTCCTCAGCACAACAACCTTAAATCTATCTTCTGATACCTTCTATGAAGATGTTCAGCTTCAGCTCCTCCCAACCTATCTCCCTGAATAAAATCTACACCAGAAATGCTGTCAATGTAGCAATGAATAGGAGTTGCTGCTGACACCACTTGTGAAACCCACTTTCCCCTCTGSGCACAGAATTAATAGTGGTTTGCTGTCCTGCCAGATCAAGCCTTAACCAGCCAGGGAKAGTGCTGTTACCCAAAAAATATACTAAGTTTAAAATATGCTACGGAACCAGATTTCATCTTCCACATGTCTCAGCCATGCAAACCATAATTCCAGTCTTAGCTACAAAGCAAACTCTATGCAAATGCTATACCTTTCATCCCAGATATAAACCCACTCTGTCAATAACTTTTGCATCAGTTAAATCCATGAGGAACAAATTCTGCTTGTTTCAGAGCCRAACTTGGGACAGCAGCTCCTTTCGACTGTGGTGGCAGCACTTAAAGATTTTGGAAAGCATCAAACAAACTTCAGTTAATCTTCCTGGTCCTTAAAACAGTGATGGTTATGCATAAGCTCTATAGGTAGATAAACACACTTTAAATGTATTTTTAGCAAAAACAAATGAAACCAACAAAGGAKGTTCCAATGAAGCAAGCTGATGTTCTAAGTCATTATGTACAGATGTCTCACACATGTTTAGAGAGACAAGTGTGCAAAGCTAAGAAATCCAAGATATTTATGTGTCCTGTAAAACGAAAAGAATGTTCTGAAAGAAAGATGAAGTTATGATTGTATACTAGTTTCCTCTATAATTCCATAGTTTCCATTTACATGTTACTGTATTTACCTAATGTCTTAAAGAGAGTTTTTATTATAAGCTGTACTTGCTTTTTAAACAAAAAGATCATTTTATCAGTGATTCCCAGTTAGAAATTCTATGACTACAACTCTTTACTTTTCCATTTTATGAAGATGTGGAATACTAAAGCAGCAAACAGACTGCAAAGCCACTGACACAGGAACTGTGCATTTATAACTGTGAAACTGTGTTAAAAGCATGCATAATGAAGACCTTAAACAACTCTCCAAAATCCAAAGTCAAAGGTAAATCTGTAACAAAACCTTTTACCTTTCCTGAAAATTGAACTTTTAAGAGCACATATGGTATAGATGCGATTCACACAGACAACTGCAATACCCAAAGAGCATTAAGGAAGCAGTACTCGATTTTCTGTAACATCATTCCATTTTGCAAATCACTGTCTGTAAGCAGGAATGCTCAATGAGGAAGGGAGCTTAACAGGAATATTAAAACTRTCTATTTGAAGACAAAGGTTTAAGTAATAACCAAACGGTCTTTGAGACTAGCAGGTATATCACACATGCCACAAAAATCTGACACTTTGTCCTTATTCATGTTCTGCTTTCAGGCATGCCAAAGAACTAAACAAGCTGTAAAGAAAGCAATAGGAAAAGGACATTATTAACACAGAAAAAAAGGAAGTGAAAGCAGCATCAACCCATATTTAAAAAAAGAAGGTGCCATGAAAGCTTAACTGCATCAGAAATTCAACAATGTAATTTCGTTTAATTTATAATCATGTTATTTTTGGTTTTGTTAGCATTTGGCTTTTGGGATTTTTYAGTTTCGTTYTTTAAGCTTGAATTTTGTGCATAGTTTGAAACAAGAAGATTTCCAGAAATATCACTTAGTAACTTTCTGAGATACAAYATATTTTGGTATCCTTAACTGAGCATTTTTCCTTTCCCATGAATGACATGATTCTTCAATATTAAGAATAATAACACCCTAGTGGACAGAGTTCTCCTCATGTAATCGATATTTGCTGCTGCTGCTCCCAAACACACCTGAGGTTTTCTGATTACATGTCATCCTCAATTTTGCCCAGCATCTAAGTGTAGTCAAAGCCCTGCTACCCTTCAGTTCTGTAGGAACACTTCTAAACTCTTTTCTTCTTAATGCTACCATTTCAAGATAATATGAGAGGGAAAAGAAAACTGCATGAACCATTTGTCATTTTCCAGTTCTGCCTGACAYGTAAGCATCTTAAAATCTAACCTGTAATAGGGGATGACATATGCAGCAAAAGCAGGTATACACTTCAAAGGTGTATGGCACTCTTTTGTMATATACCAAGTCTTGACTGATTCTTTCATTCTCCCCTTTCAGAGAAGAGATTTACTTATTCCCAAATCCATATCTCCACACTAGGTATATAAGAAAAAAATGCAGATCTACTAATTATTCTATCCATCCATTATTTCCTTTGTTATCAGTAGCATCAGCAGTTGCATGGAATAAAAATTACACTTACTCAGAGCACTATTTTGCAGCATCTTTAACAATTCACAATTAGAAATATGCTACAATCTCTGCCTACAAGCAGAGATAACAAGGAAAGAAATGACATCTTAAAAAGGATGAACAGATGTCTAGATGCAACTKAAATTATTTTCATAAGGTCTACATAACACCAATCTCTTTTTTCTTASCTAGGGGAAGTATTATTAATCTGATGGATCAGCAAAAGTCAACAGTGGAAATTACAAAAARCCAAATATACTTGATAGCCATTTTACTTCCTCAAACAACAGTAGACTGCAAAAGGTGCTTAAGTTCTCTAGCTACATAATRTTCTCAGTAATTTTTTTCTTATTAACTACTTTAGCCATTTTCTACCATAGTTGGGAAAAAATAGTATAGCTTTTTYCCTAACCTGTAAGAAACCTTTCTTGCAACATATATAAACTTACGTTTGAAGAGATCAGACATACTGCATAAATGAAGTAAGCTTCTTGGAAAGATGAGCTTGTCTGAAGAATTCTCTACATCACATCAGACACCTTTGCCTTTGGAATAAAGCATGTGGTGCGTACCACACCTGCCCAGAGCAACCATTGGATACAGAATGGATACATGGAAGAAAGGCTTATGAAGACAAGYTCTGACATTAATAGCTCAGTTCTCAGCACTTCAAACCTTTTGATTTTCTAGCTGAACCCAGCTGCACGAAAACTCCACTTTCCCTGATGGACTGATTACCAACTGAGCTAGTCCCACTTGACATTCACAAAGTCTCTAATTTGCAGGCCAGCTAGGAAAACAAAAAGGCTCTTCAGCCACAGGAATACTTCAGCCCTTGATCTGCTTCCATATAGAGCTGTTCCTGTGCAGTTTGACATTCCAGTGATATGACTGTGAGCTACACMGTACTGAATAGCAATGAAAATCTCAGGAAATACTGAAAATCATAGTGCTTTTGTGCTTCCCTTTGGTTCTTTTTCTGCCTCAATACACTGCCTGCATAGGCGGCTGGTTTTACAGGTCTTCCTGATTAGAGACACATGCATCAGACAAMCCACAGCTAAATGCATCTTAGAAGAAGCTCCAACCCACATTTCCTGTACAATCCATCATCATTAGTCACCAGACTCTCCTGGACACTAACAGAATTTTAATACCTGGTAACTAAGTTATCTTATTAATTATGGTAACTAAAATATAATTTGTTTCAAACATCTAATAACACAACATACCTAAGTTTGTCAGTGCAGGGACAGAAGTATGCTTTGCATGACTACCTATTACAATGTTCTGCAGGATCAGGTCTTCCCTCAAATAACACCTCTTGCCCAGATCATCCAAAAAGACATTTTCATAAAGATATTATGGGATTTTCATCCCTTAACTTTGGAATTCTACAATATAAATATCTGCATTTCAGATTATCAACTTAAATGTCTTTTCTCATAGCCAGAAGGAAGAAGCAAACAACTCTAGGACCAATTATCATAATTATGTGGGAGAACATCGGCTGGACAAGAAACTACTTTTCCCCTCCCTTGATTAGAATGGAAAGTAAAGTAAGAAAGTCAGATGGAAACATCATAGAAATCTGAATTCAAGGGAGACAAATCCCACCTTATGTTTGACTCATTT